>CM064910.1:27600992-27990992 GCA_032727855.1 Quercus ilex subsp. ballota | reverse complement strand
ATTTAAACTTGCCACTTGTGTAAATTGATCCAATCAAATCATGTCATGTCAATTAACTAGGCCAATGCATCAATCAAATATACTAAAAAGACATTAAAACTAAAATACTTATCTCAATATTTTCTTGTTATCCAAACAGAAGCCAAGAATGCATTCACAAAAATATTGAAATTCATTAATTAAAAAAAAAAATGTCTTTCCAAGGACCCAATTCCTCCACCGCCAGGTCCACCACAAATACCACGAAACCCACAAAACCTTAGAGCTTAGTGTTCATTCCCAAGCACACCGCCACCTCCTTCTAATCTCAGAGCTGCTCGCTCTCTTTCAATAAGACCATGACTCATATCTAATGGTGGAGCCAGGGGATCGATTAATATGATCATTAGCTATTTGTTATGCAGTTTATTACGCACCTTAGAATATCATATGTCCGGCAAAAGAAATCACCCTCGAAGTGGAATCCATCTTCAAATTTATTTTTTTCTTTCACTCTTTTTTATGATAGACCAACCTTGTTTTTCAAAAATCAAGAGACATAGTGTCAAACATAAATTTTTGCTTTCTCCTTTTCTCCTTTTTTTTTTTTTTTTAATTAAGAGAAAACAAATAAATCCTAGAATGAAATGCATGAATGTAATGCAGTGCAAATCCTAGAACAAAACAAAAAAAAAAACACAAAAACCAAAGAACAATGGTCACAGAGGAATGAGCAATGAAGCACAAGGACCATGTCAGAAAGACTCAATTAGATCGAGTCTTTTGCATCCAAAACTTTTTAGATGCATCACGAGCATTGGAGTTCTTATTCACATTTGAGTGATTTCCAACTCCAAGATTGGAATAAAGGTTCAAAGCCTTTACCAATTCACCAATAAGTGCCATAGGATCTTGTGCTTGTGACACAGACACTTTTGGTTTGTTTGCTCTCTTAGCAGCTTGAAGCCTGTAACAGTTAGGACGAATGTGTCCAGACTTACCACAAAAATGACAAACCCAAGCAGGTTTACCATGCATCTTGTCCTTAGAAAGGGTAGGTTTAGTTTCTCTCAGATCAACCCTATTCTTCTTAGGAGGTGAAACTTCTACGGGTTTGACTACCTCACTCACAGGTGGTTTAACAGTTTCACTCACAACCTCACTCACGGAAGGTTTAGAAGAAGAAGAAGGAACAAAATTTGTAGAATGCGGTGCAGAGTCAAAAATGCTTTCAACATATCCTAACCCAGATTTATCAGAAGGATACTTTTGAACATTCAGCATGTGATCAAGTTTAGAACTAGCAGATCTAGCAACAGATAAATCATGTTCCAAAGTTTTAACTTTATCAAGCAAAAGCATGTTCTCAGATTTAACATTGTTCAAAAGGTCATTAGCATCAAAAAGTTTAACAAGCAAATTTTTCTTTTCAAACTCAAGAGAATCAATTTTCTTCAGGCCAAGTTCTACATTCATAGCATCCCTAGCAGCAATTTTGCAGAGTTTATTGTAGGCCTCTTGAAGATCTGCATCATCAGAGAGTTCCCCATCAGAAGGGTTCTCTTCAACAGATATGCTTTCATTGACTACAGCAGTAGCAGTGAAAGCAATGAAGTTTCCATCCTCATCACATCCGGACTCATCATCGGAAACCTCATTATCGCTAAGGGTTACAGCCATAGCTTTACCCTTAGTTCTTAAAAATGTAGGACATTCAGATTTCACATGACCATACCCTTGACAACCAAAACACTGAGGACCCATAGAATTATTTGAAGACTGACCAACTTTTTCTTTTGGTTTTTCAAAGTTGTTAACCTTAGTGGGATCATTCTTCCTAAAATTTCTAGGTTCAGCAGTGTAAGTACCTCTTGCCTTTCTATTGGTATTTCTAAGAAAGTTTTTGAAATTTTTGGCAAGATAGGCAATCTCTGTAGCAGAGAGCTCATCATCAAATCCACCACCATCAACATCATCAACTGACTTAAGAGCCATTGATTTGGATTTGTTCACTTTAGGTAGGTCAGACTCATAGGACTGAAGAGATCCTACAAGCTCATCAACAGGGATGGAGTCCACATCCTTACTTTCAGTGATGGCAGTCACTTTGGGTCTAAAGTGTTCAGTTAAGGATCTAAGTATCTTCCTAACAATTTTAGGTTGATCATAGACTTCACCCAAATTAAAAGCAGAATTGACAATATCATTTAATTTAGCATAGAATTCATCAAAAGATTCATCATCAGACATTCTAATGCTTTCAAATCTAGAAGTCAATTGTTGCAATTTATTGATCTTAACTGCCTTTGTGCCTTCATGCACAGTTTGGAGGATTTTCCAAGCAATATGAGCAACCTCAACATTAGAGATCCTCTTAAATTCCTCCATGGAAACAGCGTTGAAGATGGCATTCATAGCTTCGCTATTGAAGCCAGCTGCTTCTTTTTCAGAAGTTTGCCACTCACTCACAGGAGTAGTGGGCTTCTCCCATCCGTACTCAACGGAATTCCAGACTCTCTCATCAATGGATTTCAGGAATGCTTTCATCCTTACTTTCCAATAAGCATAGTTGTTCCCATCAAAGTGAGGAGGAACAAACAGAGAGTGTCCATGCTCCATGACAACAGGGGTCAAGGATCAGCTCAGAGATCAAGAAATCTCCAACAAAAGAGCAACCCGCTCTGATACCACTTGAACGGTTTTAGACCCCTTAAAACACAACAAGATTGGTTAGCCTAGATTAATTAGCCAAGTTGTTACTTAGTCAAATTATGCAATTCTAGGTTAAAGCAATCAAATAATCATATCAAGATATAAAGCAGCGGAAAATAAATGAACACAAGATATGATGACCCAGGAAACCACACGGTAAAAACCTGGGGAGGATTTGACCTAGCTATCCTCAAGGTAAACCTGAATCCACTATGCGAAAGAATTGAAGTTCATACAGAAGGACTACAAGCTCCCCGCTTGACTTCCTAATACTACCCACCAGTAGAACTTACTGACACGACCACGTGCAAGCTCCGAATCCATGGACTCCTTCTTTCTTGGATTCTTCAATCAGCTACAAGCACCCCCGCTTGATTATCTTTAAGCTTCAATGGTAGCAACCAAGTTGATCATCAAGATGTAGATAATATCTCCAACTTGAAAACCCTAAGCTTTGTGTAAAGGAAAACTCCTCAAAGATCTCACAAGAGATTTACACAAAACAACAATGTATGAGTAATAATACAATTGGAGCAACCTTCAAAAACGTGGCTAGGGTTTTGTTTATATACCTAGGGTAAAAACATAAAACCCTAAACGTTTAATGAAGTAGGGCTGAGTTGGAGATTCTGCAGAAAAATCAACTTGTGCGATTTTCGATCGATCGAGTTTGTTCTTCGATCGATCGAGCCAGGCCGAAAGTCCAAAGTACTTCTGCAGCCACTCGATTCCAACTTTACAATAATAAAGCAACTTTGAGCAAGCCTAGACAAGACTAAATACATTGTTTTGATCATGGTTTGCCAACATTACAAATTAGAGTTCTAAATACATAAAATCCTAAGACCTTAGAACCTAACATATATGATGCATGAACAAATACAATGCCATGATGCATGTACTAATGCAGTAAGCAATTAAGTTCAATTGAGATTAAATTGACAAAATTGGCTTGAGCAAGGAATTTCTATCAAAAACCCCAAAAATTGAAAACCACTTGTTGAAATCTTTAAACAAATTGATGAATTGAGCATTACAAAACACAGCACATAGATTACAATGCTTAATTACATCAACACAACAAGCCAATTTCATCAAATTCTACCCAATTTAACAAAAGCCCCAAATCGGATCGAGAACAAACCCTAGATTTTTCAATTTTTCACCAAACTCAAAATTGATCAAATTAACAAGCAAGGATCATGTTTATGATGTGTCCCCACAAAAACCCAATGATCAATTGCACAAAATAGGGCTTGAATCAACAGAGAATCCCAAAAATGCTAAGTCCGAAAATCTCCCTCAAATGCATGGATTTATGCATGAAATCATAAAAATAAATTCAAAAAGAAGGGTAAAAGAGTCTTACCGGCTTGAGGAAAGAGATTCTTTGCAAAAAATCCGGAGGAAAACGACAAAAAATTGGAATAGTTGAGCTTGCCAAGTCGGAGAGAGAGAAAAGACTTTTGAAAACTTTTGAAAAAGTATTTGAAAAAGTCATGAACAATGTTTTTAAAACCTGATTCACGACTTTCGATATACATTCAATCGATCGAAAAATACATTCGATCAATCGAATGAGACAGTCATTTTTCAACAAAATAAAGCACTTTTTTGATTGATCGAAAATCAGACTGGATCGATCGAAATGGGCCGAGGCTCACAAAATTTTTGTGAAAAATCACAGATTTGAAAAGCACAAACCATATTTTGAAAATAACTCCTCAAAGCATTAAATTATAGAAAAAAAAATGCATGAGTATGAGATGGAATGCTTTTTCAAAAACCCAAATTTTAATCCCAGTTTCTTCAAAGATAATTTCAGCCATTCTTCCTTTCAAATTCACAAGCAAAAAAAATGTTTTGCATAATTCTCAAAGTATCTTCAAACTTGGTAGGTCAGACCAAAAACACACACAATAACATGTACAAAGTTTCGCAAAGAGTAACTTGTGTAGTGTGTGCAACTAGCATAAACTTAAGATACATGTGAGGTGATATGTGAATAGCAATCAATCACAAAGTCTACAAAATCCATCACATAGAATTTAAAAGAGACTATCACCTAAAGAGTTACATTCTATAACTCTCACATCTCCTAGAACAAAAGCTTGCAATCATGTAAGTTTCTTGTATTTTGCCTCATTAGTAGGTGAAATTTGGCATTAAGCCTAATAGTACACACCAATTTTAAGCATTAAGCAATTAAAGAGGCTACACCTTATGTTCTTTTTGTGCATGTGCTACACTTTCTCGAGTACAAAATCTTACGATATGCACTAAGGTGTTCATGATTGGCTAGTGAACAGTGGTGAGATGGTTATTTATGCCTTTCTCAAAAGGATCAAGTTCGACAGTCAAATAACATGTGACTTCAAGATTAAGACAAAGTGATAAACACCATAAACATCTTTCCCACACAACATGCACTACAAAGCTTCAACTAGTAAAGTGCAATAAATAAGCTCATCAAAGCTAAACAAGGTACATAGGACATAATATATATAAATAAATTGACCAACCTTGTTTTCAAATACCAAGAAAATAATGTCAAACACATTTTTGCTTTCTCCTTTTCTCCTTTTTTTTTTATTTTTTTTATTTAAGAGAAAACAAATAAATCCTAGAATGAAATACATGAATGTAATGCAATGCAAACCTTAGAAACAAAACAAAAGAAACACAAAAAAAAAAAAAAAAAACCAAAGAACAATGGTCACAAAGGAATGAGCAATAAAGCACAAGGACCAAGAAAGCCAAAAGAGACTAAGGACACCGAAGCACACCAATCACTTGACGAAGTGTCTCAAACTTACTTCCATCAAGCGGTTTGGTAAAGATGTCAGCATTTTGACGATCAATAGGGATATACTCAAGAACAACAATTTTCTTTTCAACCAAATCCCTAATGAAGTGATATCTAAGTTCAATGTGTTTGGTCTGAGAATGCTGAACAGGATTCTTAGATATATCTATAGCACTGGAATTATCACAATAGACAACCATGGTGTCTTGAGGAATCCCATAATCACTCAACAACTTTTTCATCCAAAGGAGCTGAGAGCAACAACTCCCAGCAGCAATATATTCTGCCTCAGTAGTGGATAAAGAAACAGAATTTTGCTTCTTACTCATCCAAGCCACAAGATTGGCTCCAACATAAAAACACCCCCTAGTGGTGCTTTTTCTGTCATCAGCATTCCCAGCCCAATCAGAATCAGAAAACCCAGCAAGAGACAAATTAGACTCCTTACTATAAAAAAGTCCATAATCACAGGTTCCACTCACATATTTTATAATTCTCTTAACAACATTTAAATGAGAAACCTTAGGGTTGGACTGAAATTTATAGCAAACACCAACACTAAAAGATATATCAGGCCTACTAGCAGTCAAATATAACAAACATCCAATCATGCTTCTATACAAAGTAATATCAACAGACTCATCTGATGGATCAATTGTTAATTTTGCATTAGCAGCCATTGGTGTCCTAGCATGAGTAGCCTTGTCCAAGCCAAATCTCTTGACTAAATTTCTTGCATATTTAGCTTGATTGATGTAGATTCCTGACTCTGTTTGCTTCACCTGAAATCCCAAAAAATAAGTCAATTCACCAACCATGCTCATTTCAAACATTGCCTTTATTTCATCTGCAAGAGAATCATTAGTAGTACCAAAAACAATGTCATCAACATAAATTTGAGCTACAACAAAACTAGTCTTATCCTTTCTTATAAAGAGAGTTGTATCTGCAGATCCCCTTTTGAATCCATGCTCAGTGAGATATGTAGTCAATCTGTCATACCAAGCCCTAGGAGCTTGCTTCAAACCATAGAGAGCTCTCTTCAATTTGTAGATATCATTAGGTCTGTGAGGATCAACAAAGCCTTTAGGTTGCTCAACATAGACTTCTTCTTGTAGCATTCCATTCAAGAAAGCACTCTTGACATCCATCTGATATAGCTTGAAGTTTAGATGACTTGCTATGGCTAACAATATCTGGATGGACTCTAACCTAGCCACTGGTGCAAAGGTCTCATCAAAATCAATTCCTTCCACTTGTGTGTACCCTTGTGCAACAAGTCTTGATTTATTTCTGATCACAGTGCCATGTTCATCTGACTTGTTCTTAAAGATCCATTTAGTTCCAATCACATTTACACTTTCCGGCCTAGGAACTAATTCCCACACATCATTCTGAACGAATTGATGAAGTTCTTCATGCATGGACTTTACCCAATCAGCATCTTGAAGTGCTTCATCTACTTTCTTCGGTTCAAATTGGGACAGATAACATGAGTGAGTGATCACATTCAAGGCTTTTGATCTCAATCTCATGTTATCATTCAAACTACCCAATATATTTGTGGAAGGATGATTCAATCTCACTCTAGAGGATGGACGTTTGACAAGAGATGTTGTGATCCCTTTCTGTTCAGATGGAGGACTGAGCTCATTTTGTATCTGTTGAGTGTCACGAACCAGAGTGGATGGTTCTGAACTTGATGGTATTGAGACTGTATCATTCAACACCAACAGCTCTTCCTCACTATGTTTCCCAACATACTCAGTAGGAAGGGAATCATTAACTTCTAGGAACTTATCTTGAGCAGGAACAGTGCTTTCTGAAGATGCTTCTGAACACACTTCATCATTTATCAAAACATTTGAAGATTCCATGACTGTTTTGGTTCTCAGATTGTACACTCTATAAGCTCTACTGGTGGAAGAGTATCCTAGAAAGTATCCTTTGTCACTCTTTGCATCAAATTTTTCTAGGTTTTCTCTATCACGTAGAATGTAACAGTCATTGCCAAATATCCTGAAATATTTGACAACAGGTTTCTTCCTTCTCCAGAGTTCATAGGGAGTTTTCTTTGAGTCAGGTCTAAAATACACCCGGTTGAGTGTATGACAAGCAATGTTGACTGCTTCTCCCCAGAAGGATTTTAGCAAATTTTTGTTGTGTAGCATGACTCGTGCCATCTCCTGTACAACCCGGTTTTTCCTTTCCACAATCCCATTCTGTTGAGGTGTCTTGGGTGATGAGAACTCTTGGTGAGTGCCTTGATCATTGCAGAAAGTAGCCAGCTTGGTATTCTCAAATTATCTTCCATGATCACTTCTGATTCTGGCTATCACAGTTGAACGGTTTTAGACCCTTAGAACAACCAGATTGGTTAGCCTAGATTAATTAGCCAAGTTGTTACTTAGTCAAATTATGTAATTCTAGGTTAAAGTAATCAAATAATCATATCAAAATAATAAAGCAGCGGAATAATAAAAGACACAATGATATGATCACCTAGGAAACCACAAGGTCAAAACCTGGGGAGGATTTGACCCTTTGATCCTCAAGGCAAACCTGAATCCACTATGAAAGAATCGAAGTTCATACAGAACGACTACAAGATCCCCGCTCGACTTCCTAATGCTACCCACCAGTAGAACTTACTGACACGACCACGTGTAAGCTTCGAATCCACGGACTCCTTCTTTCTTGAATTCTTCAATCAACTACAAGCACCCACGCTTGATATTCTTTAAGCTTCAATAGTAGCAACCAAGTTGATCATCAAGATGTTGATACTATCTCTAACTTGAAAACCCTAAGTTTTGTGTAAAGGAAAGCTCCTTTAGATCTCACAAGAGATTTACACAAAACAGCAATGTATGAGCAACAATACAACTGGAGCAATTCTAAAAACGTGGCTAGGGTTTTGCCTTATACACCTAGGGAAAAAACATAAAACCCTAAACGTTCAATGAGTTAGGGCTGAGTTGGAAATTCTGCAGAAAACGCAATCTGTTCGACTTTTGATCGATCGAATCTATTCTTCGATTGATCGAGCCAGACCGAAATGCCCCAATGTATCTACAGTCTCTCGATTCCAACTTTACAATAATTAAACAACTTTGAGCACACTATCACAACACTAAACATATCGTTTTGATCATGGTTTGCCAATATTACAAATTAGAGTTCTAAATACATAAATTCCTAAACCTTTAGAACCTAACAAACTCCCCATTTGACAATCCGTGACAAAACCCTAATTAAAAGCTCAAAGTTTTATAAGTAAAAAGCCCTTTACAAAGATAATGCTCATAAACTCAAATTCAACCCTAACTACTATCCATCGGTTGCAAGTATAGACAGCAGCTTAGTTGAATCAACCTGTATATTCCTGAAATACTCAACAAACGCATAAACACATGTGTGACAGAAAAAAGTAAAACAACAGGTATAACATTCTTGTAAGATTCACACAACACAAAATAAAGACATATATGAATGAACAACTCATAAATATAAATCAATAAGCAGTGAATCACAAAGCAACAAGAATCAATGAATATAACATGTATATCAATCAATGTTACTCCCCTTAACATGAATATCCCTAAAAATGATATACAAATTGAAGCACCTAGATATAATCTAAAAACTCCACAAGCTCCTCACAAACAAAAAGTAACAAAAAAATCTCCCCTTAACTACAAAAACTTCTCTACAAGTCAAAACTCCACTCCTCCTTTTTGTGACGGAATGCCAAAGGGCAATCACAAGTCGCCATCAAAAGGAGGTGGTGAGGGTGAATGAAGACGTAAAAAGTCAGCTCGGAGAGCACG
This sequence comes from Quercus ilex subsp. ballota, assembly GCA_032727855.1. Classification (NCBI taxonomy): domain Eukaryota; kingdom Viridiplantae; phylum Streptophyta; class Magnoliopsida; order Fagales; family Fagaceae; genus Quercus; species Quercus ilex. Next base: position 27,981,665 of record CM064910.1, on the reverse strand, counting down.
AATCTCATCTAGTAAGTCCACCAAAATCTGACCATGAGTCGCTTGAACGGTCATGATAGTCTCCAGAGTACGACGAACATTAAAGTCGGCCGAAGGAGGTGGAGGAACATCAGCAGCAGCAGCATCATCACCAACTGGATCAGGAACATCCTCACCAGCAAGACCTGTAGAAGAAGAAGGAGGAGGTGCGCTAATAGATGGCTTAGACCTAGGGTGTTTAGAACCAGCTCGAAGATGAGCGGCCCTCTGTCTAAGAAAAGATGCACCTATGGGAACTATCACATGAACGGGCTCAGAGGAAGGGAAGCCACTAAGATCAAGATAAAGCAAAATCCTATGAATGAAAATAGGATGAACAAGAGTATGAGTAGTAGATGAACTCCTATAAACATCGTTCAAAGAACGAAGAAAGAGATGGGGAAAACTAATAGGAGCATCAGTAACCAGGGCGTACAAAAACACACACCTCTCAAGAGGAATGGTGTGAACATGAGAAATGGGCTAGATAGAATGACAAGCTATCCTAAAGAACAGATAGTGCAACCCGGAGAGCTCAGCAGAAGTGATCCTAAGATCAGAACCCCACTGTACAGTAGTCCTAGTGATGTAAGACAAAACGTCGCTCAACTCGGGAGACTCGTCATACGGATAGACAAGATTCCGGACCAATGGTACCCCTAGAGCATCAGCCACTACCTGAGGAGTAATGGTGTACTCTACGCCTCGTATCCAACTCTTTACTAAAGTGTTGGAATCATAGATGCAGATAAAGATGTTCGAAAAGAACTCTCTAATCAAGGCAGACGGTGGAGGAGGATCAGAAACATCCACTAAGGGTAAGCAGCCTCGACGCTCAAAGTTTGCCTTAATGGCAGGATCAAGTTCATCTAACAGAACAGAATGCTCAGCCCAAATCTTTCTCCTAAGGTTTAGCTTCTCAAAAATCTCTTGGTTTTTCTCACTCGGAAACTTCTCACGGTCAAAGGAAGGAAGGGATGGAGAAGAGGAGGGAATAGTCCTATGGGCTCTAGTCTTCCTAGGCATGATGCTAAGAAAAGGACAGAGACACAAAGAGAAAACCAAAAGAACACAAGAAAACAAAACCAAGGGCAGATTGCAAGTTAGCACAAAAATCAATAGAATGAAAATCTATATGATGCATGAACAAATACAATGCCATGATGCATGTACTAATGCAGTAAGCAATTAAGTTCAATTGAGATTAAATTGACAAAATTGGCTTGAGCAGGGAATTTTTATCAAAAACCCCAAAAATTGAAAACCACTTGTTGAAATTTTTAAACAAATTGATGAATTGAGCATTACAAAACACAGCACATAGGTTATAATGCTTAATTACATCAACACAACAAGCCAATTTCATCAAATTCTACCCAATTTAACAAAAGCCCCAAATCGGATCAAGAACAAACCCTAGATTTTTCAATTTTTCACCAAACTCAAAATTGATCAAATTAACAAGCAAGGATCATGTTTATGATGTGTCCCCACAAAAACCCAATGATCAATTGCACAAAATAGGGCTTGAATCAATAGAAAATCCCAAAAATGCTAAGTCCGAAAATCTCCCTCAAATGCATGGATTTATGCATGAAATCATGAAAATAAATTCAAAAAGAAGGGTAAAAGAGTCTTACCGGCTTGAGGAAAGAGATTCTTTGCAAAAAATCCGGAGGAAAACGACAAAAAATTGGAATAGGTTAGCTTGCCAAGTCGGAGAGAGAGAAAAGACTTTTGAAAACTTTTGAAAAAGTTAAGAACAGTGTTTTTAAAAACCTGATTTGCGACTTGCGATTGATCGAAAAATACATTCGATCGATCGAATGAGACAGTCATTTTTCAACAAAATAAAGCACTTTTTTGATTGATCGAAAATCAGATTGGATCGATCGAAATGGGCAGAGGCTCACAAAATGTTTGAGAAAAATCACAGATTTGAAAAGTACAAACCGTATTTTGAAAATAACTCCTCAAAGCATTAAATTACAGAAAAAAATGCATGAGTATGAGATGGAATGCTTTTTCAAAAACCCAAATTTTAATCCCAATTTCTTCAAAGATAATTTTAGCCATTCTTCCTTTCAAATTCACAAGCAAAAAAAATGTTTTGCATAATTCTCAAAGTATCTTCAAACTTGGTTGGTCAGACCAAAAACACACACAATAACTTGTACAAAGTTTAGCAAAGAGTAACTTGTGTAGTGTGTGCAACTAGCATAAACTTGAGATACATGTGAGGTGATATGTGAATAGCAATCAATCACAAAGTCTACAAAATCCATCGCATAGAATTTAAAAGAGACTATCACCTAAAGAGTTACATCCTATAACTCCCACATCTCCTAGAACAAAAGCTTGCAATCATGTAAGTTTCTTGTATTTTTGCCTCATTTTTTTTTTTTTGTATGTAAGATGACATCAAGCGTAATAGTACACACCAATTTTATTTATGTGAGATGGCATCAAGCCTAATAGTACACACCAATTTTAAGCATTAAGCAATTAAAGAGGCTACACCTTATGTTCTTTTTATGCATGTGCTATTCTTTCTCGAGCACAAAATCTTACGATATGCACTAAGGTGTTCATGATTAGCTAGTGAACAGTGGTGAGATGGTTATTTATGCCTTTCTCAAAAGGATCAAGTCCGACAGTCAAATAACATGTGACTTCAACATTCAGACAAAGTGATAAACACCATAAACATCTTTCCCACACAACATGCACTACAAAGCTTCGACTAGTAAAGTGCAATAAATAAGCTCATCAAAGCTAAACAAGGTACATAGGACATAATATGTGTAAATAAATTGACCAACCTTGTTTTCAAAAACCAGGAAAACAATGTCAAACACATTTTTGCTTTCTCCTTTTCTCCCTTTTTTTTTTTTTTTTTTTTTTCATTTAAGAGAAAACAAATAAATCCTAGAATGAAATGCATGAATGTAATGCAATGCAAACCCTAGAAACAAAACAAAAGAAACACAAAAAATACCAAAGAACAATGGTCACAAAGGAATGAGCAATGAAGCACAAGGACCATGTCAGAAAGACTCAATTAGGTCGAGTCTTTTGAGTCCAAAACCTTTTAGATGCATCACGAGCATTAGAGTTCTTATTCACATTCGAGTGATTTCTAACTCCAGGATTGGAATAAAGGTTCAACACCTTTACTAATTCACCAATAAGTGCCATAGGATCTTGTGCTTGAGACACATACACTTTTGGTTTGTTTGCTCTCTTAGCAGCTTGAAGCTTGTAACAGTTAGTACGAATGTGTCCAGACTTACCACAAAAATGACAAACCCAAGCAGGTTTACCATGCATCTTGTCCTTAGAAAGGGTAGGTTTAGTTTCTCTCAAATCAACCCTAATCTTCTTAGGAGGTGAAACTTCTACAGGTTTGACTACCTCACTCACAGGAGGTTCAGAAGAAGATGAAGGAACAAAATTCGTGGAATGTGGTGCAGAATCAAAGATGCTTTCAACATATCCTAACCCAGATTTATCAGAAGGATACTTTTGAACATTTAGCATGTGATCAAGTTTAGAACTAGCAGATCTAGCAACAGATAAATCATGTTCCAAAGTTTTAACTTTATCAAGTAAAAGCATGTTCTCAGATTTAACATTGTTCAAAAGATCATTAGCATCAAATAATTTAACAAGCAAATTTTTCTTTTCAAGCTCAAGAGATTCAATTTTCTTCAGGCCAAGTTCTACATTCATAGCATCCCTTGCAGCAATTTTGCAAAGTTTATTGTAGGCCTCTTGAAGATTTGTATCCTCAGAGAGTTCCCCATCAGAAGGTTTCTCTTCAACAGATATGCTTTCATTGACTACAGCTGTAGCAGTGAAAGCAATGAAGTTTCCATCCTCATCACATCCGGACTCATCATCAGAAACCTTATTATCGCTAAGGGTTACAGCCATAGCTTTACCCTTAGTCCTCAAGAATGTAGGACATTCAGATTTCACATGACCATACCCTTGACAGCCAAAACACTGAGGACCCAAAGAATTATTTGAAGATTGACCAACTTTTTCTCTAGGTTTTTCAAAGTTATTAACCTTAGGGGGATCATTCTTCCTAAAATTTCTAGGTTCAGCAGTGTATGTACCTCTTGCCTTTCTGTTGGTATTTCTAAGAAAGTTTTTGAAGTTTTTGGCAAGATAGGCAATCTTTGTAGCAGAGAGCTCATCATCAAATCCACCACCATCAACATCATCAACTAACTTAAGAGCCATTGATTTGGATTTGTTCACTTTAGGTAGGTCAGACTCATAGGACTGAAGAGATCCTACAAGCTCATCAACAGGGATGGAGTCCACATCCTTACTTTCAGTGATGGCAGTCACTTTGGGTCTAAAGACTTCAGTTAAAGATCTAAGTATCTTCCTAACAATTTTAGGTTGATCATAGATTTCACCAAAATTAAAAGCAGAATTAACAATATCATTCAGTTTGGCATAAAATTCATCAAAGGATTCATCATCAGACATCCTAATGCTTTCAAACCTAGAAGTTAATTGTTGTAGTTTGTTTATCTTAACTGCCTTTGTGCCTTCATGCACAGTTTGGAGGATTTTCCAAGCAATATGAACAACCTCAACATTAGAGATCCTCTTAAATTCTTCCATAGAAACAGCATTGAAGATGGCATTCATAGCTTTACTATTGAAGCCAGCTACTTCTTTTTCAGAAGTTTGCCACTCACTCACAGGAGTAGCGGGCTTCTCCCATCCGTACTTAACGGAATTCCAAACTCTCTCATCAATGGATTTCAGGAATGCTTTCATCCTTACTTTCCAATAAGCATAGTTATTCCCATCAAAGTGAGGAGGAACAACAAGAGAGTGTCCATACTCCATGACAATAGGGGTCAAGGATCAGCTCAGAGATAAAAAAATCTCAAACAAAAGAGCTACCTGCTCTGATACCACTTGAACGATTTTAGACCCCTTAGAACAACCAGATTGGTTAGCCTAGATTAATTAGCTAAGTTGTTACTTAGTCAAATTATGCAATTCTAGGTTAAAGCAATCAAATAATCATATCAAAATAATAAAGCAACGGAATAATAAAAGACACAATGATATGATCACCCTGGAAACCACACGATAAAAACCTGGGGAGGATTTGACCCACCGATCTTCAAGGCAAACCTGAATCCACTATTAAAGAATCGAAGTTCATACAGAAGGACTACAAGTTCCCCACTCGACTTCCTAATGCTACCCACCAGTAGAACTTACTGACACGACCACGTGCAAGCTTTGAATCCACGAACTCCTTCTTTTTTGAATTCTTCAATCAGCTACAAGCACCGACGCTTGATATTCTTTAAGCTTCAATGGTAGCAACCAAGTTGATCATCAAGATGTTGATACTATCTCTAACTTGAAAACCCTAAGCTTTGTGTAAAGGAAAGCTCCTCTAGATCTCACAAGAGATTTACACAAAACAGCAATGTATGAGCAACAATACAACTGGAGCAACTCTAAAAACGTGGCTAGGGTTTTGCCTTATATACCTAGGGAAAAAACATAAAACCCTAAACGTTTAATGAGTTAGGGCTGAGTTGGAAATTCTGCAAAAAACACAATCTGGTCGACTTTCGATCGATTGAATCTATTCTTCGATCGATCGAGCCAGACCGAAATGCCCCAATGCATCTACAGTCTCTCGATTCTAACTTTACAATAATTAAACAACTTTGAGCACACTATAACAAGACTAAACATATTGTTTTGATCATGGTTTGCCAATATTACAAATTAGAGTTCTAAATACATAAATTCCTAAACCTTTAGAACCTAACAACAGTATCTTTCTCAACCTACAATTTCTTGCATAGATGTATCATCTTCTCAGGAGCCTCAGCTTTATCCTTCAAAAGCACAACCCAAGTATATCTAGTAAAGTCATCCACAACAACTATAATATACTTCTTTCCACCCAAACTTTGAACTCTGGCAGGACCCATGAGATCAATGTGTAATAACTCTAAAGGTCTTGAAGTTTGAACACTAGTCACAGACGGATGCTTGGATTTTACTTGTTTACCTATCTGACATGGTCCACAAATGCACTTATCAATCTTCTCAAATTTAGGTAAACCGATAACTGCCTCACACTTGGAAATCTTCTCTAACTGCTTATGACTAGCATGCCCCAACCGTTGATGCCACAAATCAACTTGATCAATCTTTGCACTAAAGCACTTGTTGTTTACACTTGGTGTTATGCCATAACAGTTGTCAGCTGTCCTTACACCAACACACATACAGTCACCTCCTTCATCAAGTATCTCACATTCATACTTGGTGAAAAGAACATTCAGTCCATTGCCGCAAATCTGACTTATGCTGAGTAAATTGGCCTTCAATCCATCAACATACCAAACATCTTCAAACACTGGCAATCCTGGAATGTCCACAGTACCAATGCCTCTGATCACAGATTTACTTCCATCTCCAAAAGTGACTATCCCAATCTTTCCTTTGAAGAGTTTTTTGAATAAACCTTTATTTCCTGTCATGTGCCTGGAACAACCACTATCCAAATACCAAAAACAAGAATCACGTGCCTTTAAGGCGGTTAAAGCAGTATAACATACATAATTCTTATCACATGTGATTATGCCAAGATACTTAAGGAATGATTTAACAACAACAAAAAGCAAAGACAGTAAGTAGACAAGTTGACAATTAAGCACAAAGATTTTCCAAGAATCCATGACAACAGGGGTCAAGGATCAGCTCAGAGATCAAAAATCTCAGACAAAAGAGCTATCCGCTCTGATACCACTTGAATGATTTTAGACCCCTTAGAACAACCAGATTGGTTAGCCTAGATTAATTAGCCAAGTTATTACTTAGTCAAATTATGCAATTCTAGGTTAAAACAATCAAATAATCATATCAAAATAATAAAGCAGCGGAATAATAAAAGACACAATGATATGATCACCCAGGAAACCACACGGTAAAAACCTGGGGAGGATTTGACCCACCGATCCTCAAGGCAAACCTGAATCCACTATGAAAGAATCGAAGTTCATACAGAAGGACTACAAGCTCCCCGCTCGACTTCCTAATGCTACCCACCAGTAGAACTTACTGACACAACCACGTGCAAGCTCTGAATCCACGGACTCCTCATTTCTTGAATTCTTCAATCAGCTACAAGCACCCACGCTTGATATTCTTTAAGCTTCAATGGTAGCAACCAAGTTGATCATCAAGATGTTGATACTATCTCTAACTTGAAAACCCTAAGTTTTGTGTAAAGGAAAGCTCCTCTAGATCTCACAAGAGATTTACACAAAACAGCAATGTATGAGCAACAATACAACTGGAGCAACCCAAAAAACATGGCTAGGGTTTTGCCTTATATACCTAGGGCAAAAACATAAAACCCTAAACGTTTAATGAGTTAGGGCTGAGTTGGAAATTTTGCAGAAAACGCAATCTGGTCGACTTTCGATCGATCGAATCTATTCTTCGATCGATCGAGCCAGACCGAAATGCCCCAATGCATCTATAGTCTCTCGATTCCAACTTTACAATAATTAAACAACTTTGAGCACACCATAACAGGACTAAACATATCGTTTTGATCATGGTTTGCCAATATTACAAATTAGAGTTCTAAATACATAAATTCCTAAACCTTTAGAACCTAACACAACCATTTCAACAGAGGGGATGAAGAGAGGGATGAGGAGCTTGAGTGTCTACGTAGGTTGTTAAGGGATTTGGAGTTGGGAGCGAGAGGTAGGCATGGGAGAAGAGACCGTGACGATCAAGGGGAAGGATCCGCCAGTGGGGGAGGTTGCCATAGAGTTGGGTCCAATCAGTCCGGTTCTCGGCGAAACCGAGACCGTTCACAGTCACGGGAATATGCAGACTAGGACTCGGATTCCTTCGAGGAGCAGCGACCCCAGAATGCTGCCATGGACACCATGAGCCGAGCTTTACGCAGAGCTTCTTAGTCGCCTTTCTCTAGCAATATTGAACAAGCCACAATGCCGAGCAGATTCACATGCCCACCATTTAACTCTTACGATGGGAAAACAGACCTGGTAGAGCACGTCAGTCATTATATCTAGATGATGTCTTTACATGCTCATAATGACGCGCTAATGTGTAAGGTATTTCCCTAAAGCCTTGGGCCCATTGCTTTGAGATGGTTTAATGGGTTATGGAAGGGCTCTATTCATAGTTTTGCCGGGTTTATCCAAGAATCCGGTGTTCGGTTTGTGACCTGTAGTCGGGTTCTGCAGCCAGTGGACGCATTACTATCCATGAAAATGAGAGTGGGGGAAACCTTTCGCAGCTATACTAGTTGGTATTGGGGACTTTACAACGAGATCAGTGGGGCCAACAAGAAAATTACGGCAAGCACCTTCAGGATAGGGTTGCTTGAGGATTCCGAACTACGAGAGTCATTGACGAGGAGGCCTCCCAAGGATATGAGGCAGCTTATGAGGCGCATTAAGGAGTATAAACGTTTAGAAGATGACTAGCTTCAAAGCAGAGGTAAAGCCCTGGCAGTGAGTCATCCTCGATAGGGTGGTTTCTAGTCAAGGCTTCGAAAGGATTTAAGGATTTAAGAGCCAAGGGCACAAGTTGGGGAAGTGAACGTAACGTTCAAGGAGCCAGTGCACAGGATCATGGATCGAATCAAGAACTGGCCGTACTTCTAGTGGCCGAACAAGATAGGGGGTGACTTGTCTTGAAGAAACCAGAACTTATACTGTACTTACCACAAGGATAAGGGGTATACAACCGAGTAGTGTCGGGTGTTAAAAGATCATCCAGGGCAATTAGTGAAAGTGGGATATTTGAAGGAGTTTGTGGTAGATTCGAGGAACCAAGGTACCGAGCAAGGTACTCAGCAAAGGGGGAACCCTCTCCCACCCCCTATAGGAGTGATTGAGGTCATCCATACTGGCCCAAAGGGTACAACTATGACTAAAAGAAAAGGGGTGTTGGCTGTAGTGCCGGCAGAACAATGCACGGGCAAGCAGCCCTTCAAAAAGAAGATAAAGTTTACATGGGAGCCCATCACCGTCAACGATGAGGATTTGAAAGGAACGATTCAACCGCACAATGATGCTCTGGTGGTGACTGCCTGGATAAATGGTTTCATAGTGAAGAGGGTGATGGTAGACCAATGGAGTGAGGCCGATGTGATGTATCCAGACTTATTCAAAGGGCTTGGACTAAAAAGTGAAGATCTCTCAAAGTATGATATGCCCCTGGTTGGTTTTGATGGCCAGGTGATGATTCTTGAGGGGCAAATTTCCCTTCCCGTGAATCAGGAGGGCAAAGAGGTAATAGTAGCATTTATAGTGGTCGCATTGTTTTCTCCATGTACGGCGAAGGCCGTGGATCCATTCGATGGGGGTGGTCCTATCCACACTGCATGTGAAGGTCAAGTTTCAAACCGAGCAGGGCATTGCTGTAGTAAGGGAAAGCTAGCAAGTGGCTAGGCAATGCTTAATGGCCGCAGTTAATCGGGAGAGTGAACGGGCCGAGCAAAAGGGACCATCCAAGGAGGTCCCTTAATAAATATGTGGCTAACTTACACTTAGCTCTCATCTTAAAGTGCTTCTTTGACTTTGGTAGGTTCAACTTGAGACAAGTAGTAGGAATAAGACACAAAGTTAGCCACATATTTATCAACTGTTCGCTATCTCAAGTTTAATTCATTCATATTCCCCACAATCACATCTGGAGGATGATTCAATTTAACTTTTCATGAAGGTTCTCTTTCCATGTGACCAATAGGTGGAGGAGGAGTGGTTGGTTCTATATTCTCTTCACTAGGAGAGTTGTCAAATGATTGTGCAGCACTTGGTGTAGAAGGAGAAGAAGTATCTTCTTCAACTATGTCACTCTCAAGTGTTAAAGGAAGAATATATTTTGGCAATTGATCAACCTCCTTTTGTGTGATAGAAGTTGATGTTTCATCAATTACAAAATTCACAGTCTCCATAACTTTTCTTTCCTTTTGTTAAATACTCTGTAAGCCTTGGTAGAGGAAGGGTAACCAAGAAAAATTCTTTCATCACTTTGTGTGTCAAACTTTTCCACATTTTCTTTATCTTTCAAAATAGAATAGGTGCTACCAAATATTCTAAAATACTTCACTTTTGGTTTTCTTCCTTTCCACAACTCATATGGAGTTTTCTTTATTCCTAGTTTGAAGTACACTCTATTCACAATGTGACACGTAGTGTTCACAGCTTCACCCCACAAGTTCTTAGCAACATCCTTGTTATGCATCATATTTCTAGCCTTTTCCTAAATGACTATATTCTTCCTCTCAGCTACTCCATTTTGTTGAGGAGTAATAAAAGCTAAAAATTCTTGAGCTATGCGAGCTTCAGTGCAGAAATGCTCTAGTTGAGATTTTTCAAACTCCCTTCCATGGTCACTTTGAAGTTTACAATCACTCATTTCTCGTTTAGCAATCTTTTACACAAGATCTCTATTTTTTGGGGAGCTTTAGATGTAGATCTTAGCAAAATTGCCCATATGAATTTGGTAAAGTCATCTACCACTACTGTGAAATATCTCTTACCTCCAAGAGATTTTGTCCTAGTAGGACCCATAAGATCAATATAAAGTAGCTTAAGTGGTCTTGCTGTGGCAGTAGTCAAAGTAGCATGATGATGAGCTCTTGTTTGTTTTCCAAGTTGACATGGTCCACAAACAAAATTATCAACTTTAACAAATTTGGGAATGCCTAACATAGCTTCCTTCTTAGATATGACTGTCAGTTGTTTATAGCTTGCATGTCTCATCCTTTGGTGCCATAGATCTTCATTGGGCATGTGAATACTATTACAGACTATTTCAGCATCTGGAACTAGACTGTAGCAATTATCCAAAGTACAAATCCCACCAATGAGTTGCTCGCCTAGTTCATTAAGTACTAGACACTTTCTGTTAGGACATATGTGATTCACTTGTTAGGAACATATGTCACTCTTTTATGTAATTGGCTAATCCTTTGACAAAATGCACTTTAATTGTATTTGGGTAGATCTAGGATGTGTTTAATACTTCAAGAAACTGTGTTTCAAGATCAAGTGTTGAAGACATGCAAGTCTGTCCAATATTCGAGCTGAACAAGTGCCTGTCATTAAAGCTCAACAGTTAACTTGACAGCTAGCCATCTATCGAGCTTTAAGAGCTGTTCTAGCCCCATGGCTCGACAGCTTCTCAACAGCAGCTCGACAAATAGGCATATGTCGAGGTTTATGAAAAACAGAATTTCAGATCTGTTTTAACTCCAATCCGTGATTATGTGTTTAGGCTTTCTTTTCTCACAACCCTAGACATATAAAAGGATTATTTTAAGAGCCGTAAAAAAGGACACAAGTTGCACAAGTGTTGAGCAAAGTTCGTTCAAGCAATTTGTGACCGGAGACAGAGTTTTGCCCTAGTTCATCATTCTTGTAGAAGTTGCTGTGTTTGTGCATTGTAGGGTTTTGTAACCAAGCATCTTCTTGATCTTCAGGATGAACTGAAGAACTTTGCAACCAACAACCTTCTCTAGTTGGTGATTGAAGTCACGTACTGGGATCCATGCAAATGGTTAGTCATGTACTGGGAGTTGTGCATCAAAAGGAGAAATTGTCACTACAAAACAAGTCCAATTGGGTATTGGGGTAAGGATTCAACTGTAGGTTGATATAAAGTACTGAGATTCTTTTACTTGTAATCGCTTGTTGTGACAATAGTGGAGTTTTGGGAGTGGTGACCCTAAAATCATATGGTGGGGTTTTTGCCGTGTTGGTTTTCTCCATTCGTAAACAAATCACCATGTCAATTTATTTTTCACTACATACTTAGTTTAATTGGTGATTTGTTTGTGCTACCACGCGTTTGCATGTTAATTTGATTAATTAATTAAATTTGGCTATTTAATCAATTAATTCATCACAAGGGGTCAATATGTTTTTAGCCTATCAAGTAGTATCAGAGCAGACACACTTTGATTAGAGTTAATCTTTGCTGTGTTGATCCATTGACCCTTGTTTGTCATGGATAGAGGACAGTCATTAATTATACCTCCTTTATTTGATGGCACTAACTATACATACTGGAAAGTACGCATGAGAGCTTTCTTGCAGTCTTTAGATGAGAAAATGTGGCAAGCTGTTGAGATAGGCTGGACCAAGTCGAAGGAAGCGCCGGCCGATTGGGATGATGCAAAGATCAAGGCGGCAAACTTCAATAGCAGGGCATTGAATACTTTATTCAGTGCAGTCACTAATGAGGAGTTCAAGAAGATATCCTCTATTGAAACTGCTAAGGGGGCATGGACCATTCTCCAAACAACCCATAAGGGAACCAAGGCTGTCAAAGATTCAAAGTTTCAGAGGCTCACTACAAGCTTTGAAGAAATTAAGATGGAGGAGGATGAGTCGTTCGATAAGTTCTATGCCAAGCTCAAGGCCATAGTGAACTCAGCCTTCAATTTTGGGGAAACCATTTCTGAACCCAAGATTGTGAGGAAAGTGCTTAGATCTCTACCCGAGGGATTCCATGCCAAGATTACGGCAATCGAGAAATCAAAGGATATTGACAAGATTCCTTTGATAGAGTTGGTTGGTAATTTGCAAACCTACAAGCTAGGGTTATCAAGAATTAGCAAGTCTGGTAAGGGCAAAAGCACGGCATTGAAGGCCAAGAGCAGTGACACTGATGAGTCTTTAGATGATGAGGATTCGAAGATGCAGTCCTATATCACCAGGCAATTCAAAAGATTCATGAAGAATGCAAATGGGAAGGGCTTCGACAAGGACCGTAGGCAATTCAGTTTTTCACAATTCAAGAGCCAAGACAAAAGGAAGAAGGATGCTAGGGATGGCGGTCAGTACACTGTTCCTACAGGACCTAAGTACTTTGGGTCTTAAGGCTTCAGTCACATGAAACAAAAGTGTCCTACATATCCCAAGAGCATTGGAAAGAGCAAGGCACTTGTTGCTACCTTGAGCGACATTGAGTCTGAGGATGATTCCGAAAATGAGGATGACGGAATCTTGAATGCCTTCACTACCATTGTCAATCCTACTGAAGGGATTACTAAAGACATGGACGAAGAAGAGGACTTGGTGGAGTCTAAGTTCGAGAAGATGGATGATTAAGATGATATCCATACAGCCTATGAGAAATTGTACAAAGTGTCTGAGAAGCATGAGAAACTTTATAGGCTGGCCACCAAGAAGCTCAGTGATGTGGAACTTGATTGTGAAGAGCTTTCCACAAAGTTTGATGAAGCCAATTAGACTATTGGAGCACTGAGGTTTGAAAACAATTTCTTGGCTGAGAAGACCAAGAAGCTTGAAGTGGAATTGTTTCAAGTCAGAGCTCAATTGGAGAGGACTTCAAGTGCAAAGCTTGATGAGATGCTCAATCTTCAAAAATTTGCTTCTGATCGTATAGGTTTAGGGTATAGTCTCTCTTATTCTAATATTGCTTCTACTAGTACTACTGTTTTTGTTCCTCCTAGTAATAATGTTGAAATTGAGAACAATGATGTTAAATTGATTTAGCTAGTGAGACAATAGACAAAGGTAAATCCATTTTAGGAGCACCCCCTAAGCAAGATAAAAAGGAAGCTAAAAACCCTAGGGCTAAGAAGGCTAACTCTCAAAAGCCTAAATAAAAGAAGCAGCATCTCTGTCATCATTGTGGAGTTGCCGGTCATACTAGACCAAATTGCTATAAGTGGTTAGCCACTTAACAGAGCAACGACATGATAGCATATGGAAACCAGAATTAGCTTCAATCCTCTCTTGCTCCCTTTGGAGATCTTCTCAAAGCCCTTATGTTCCTTTCGAACTTGAACGGTTTCAATTCTTCCCCCTCACCGCCTGTTCAAGGGTTCACTCAAAGGAAAGGATCTTCCAAGGCATGGAAGGAAAATGGCTCCAAGTGATTCTATCACTTTTCTCTTTCTCTCTTCTTGTTTTTATGTGTGCATTACTTGTGTGTTTTGCTTTCAAGTTTGAGTCAGTATAATTTTATGTTTTGCTTTGTTTAACATGTTTTTGGTTGTTTTCAGTTTTGTTTATTTTGTTTTTGATATAATTTTTTTTTGAAAAATCAGAAAAATACAAAAATAGTGTGTGTTTTGTGTACATTGGTACTTGTGTACCTTGGATGGCCATTGAAACAAAGTTTTCTAAACTTTGTATCTTTTGTAACTTAGATGAGCATCTTTATGCACAACTAAGCAAGTGAGCTTTGTGGCTCTTGTTTGTAATGAGTAAGATTAAGCAATCTCTTACACTTAACACTCGTATCACTCTTTTTGACGGGAATGACTAAAAAATCTTAAGAGAAAGGTATAAATAACCATCTCATCACTGTTGCCCGCCAATCATGAAATGACATATGTATGCTTCGGCATAACAAAAGTGCAATGTTAATGACATTTGTGTGCTTCGGCATAGCAAAATTGGAATGTCAAAAACTTAACATAATTGGGTATTTCTTTTCTATCTCTTATATACCCATGCATGATTTGCTTAAAAAGAAAAATATGCAAAGAAAAATAATAACCAAAAAGATCAAAATGCTTTATATATGATTGCAAGCATGTATTCTAGGAGATGTGAGAGTTATAGGATGTACCTCAAAGGTGATAGTCTCCATCAAACAATTATGATTGTGTGTGAGTTAAAGTAATTTTCTCATATCTCAAATCGTCATAACATGTATACACTTATGCAATCTTGCGATATTTTTCACACAACACACAATATTCTTTGCTACTCTTGATACATGTGCAAGTACAATGTGATTTGGCCATCATAAGGTTTACATGTGTTAATGTATGCACACTAAACTGTCTTGACTTTTTTGAAATATAAAATTGTTAGACTTCTTTAGTGTGTGTGTGTGTGTTTTTGGGATCTTTGTGCTTAAAATTATTGTTAAGATATGATTTTGAGAGCTTAAAATGATGATTGGATTCTTGGTTAAGTTGCATGCTTTATTGCATTCATATCTGTGTTTTTCCCTTCTTGAAAAACTATTTTTAAGCAATCTCGACACTTGGCTATCTATCGAGCTCTTAAGCTATTTCTTATCGTAATCTCAACACTTTCTCGACGGTTGGTGGATCGATCGAGAAAGCTCCTATCTTCTTGATAGCTTCTCGACAACTGGTGGATCAATCGAGAAAGCTCCTATCTTCTCGATAGCTTCTCAACAACTGGTGGATCGATCGAGCTTCTTTTATCTATTCTATTGCATTGTCCCTCGACAAATCCTCGATAGCTTCATTTGTCGATGTTTTGTTTTCTCGATACCTATCTTGACAAATGTCTTGACACCTCTCGACATCTCTATCTGTCGAGATTTACTAAGGCTCTATAAATAGGTTCTGTGCGATCCGGACTTCAATTCTCTCAATCTCTCTCTCAATAGCTTTGTCTCCTCACCTCCCAAATCACTCTCTCTCACTTCAAACCTCAATTCCAAGTGATTTTCAAATGTTTTCAAGGTTTTTCTTTCACTTGGTAAGTTTCTTTTCTCTCATTTACATGCATTTCATGTTTTGAAACCTAGGTTTTGGGGTTTTTGAAAAATTTTGGGGTATTTCAAAATTGATGAGTTATTTTTGCAATTTTGGGATGTGTTTTTGCTTAAATGAGTTTAAAATTTCATGCATTGCATCACATAAGCATTATAACAGTATTATTATGCATTTAGACGTGTGCAAATTGATTGTGTGCTGGTAGGATTAGATTGGGCTGAGCCCATGATACAATTTCTTTTGCATGTCACATGTTCATGCATTCCCCATGCATACGTACTCCTTTTTCAATATACTTGCTATATTTGAAATGTGTTGGGACTTTTTTGATTGTTTCTCTCTCTCACTCTCTTTTTTGTTTACGTTAATCGTGTCTATGGCACCTAAGCGTAAGTCAGCTTCGTCCCAGAACCTTTTGCGTTCTAGGGCATCGTCTTCGTCTGATCCTACTCCTTCTCATATTCAGTTCTATGATGAGGATGCTCGAAAGGACTTCTTGGAGAACTTTTCTCGATGAGGTGTTCATTCGGAACACTGAGTCATTTTGGCGAACATCGCCGACACTAACCTACCCACTGTCATTCATAGTCGAGGTTGGAAGTCACTGTGTGATGTCTCGATCACATGTCCATCCGTGTTGATACAAGAGTTTTACTCCAACATGCATGGAATTGATTCTTCAATGCCTCTCTTTCATACTCACATTCGAGGTACGCGCATTGCTGTCACACTGCAGCTTGTTGCGAATGTGCTCCATGTCCCGAAGGTAGAGAATCCTGACTACCCCAGTTGTGAGCGTTTGAGGACTGTGTCCAAAGATGAGATGATGTATGCTTTCTGTGAGCACCCTTCAAATTGGGGTGATCGTTAGTTTACACCATGTAAGACCTTTGCTAAAGGTCCTAGATTCATGAACATGGTGATGGCTTTTGTTTTGCACCCACTCTCTCACTATAACTCTATCACCGAGCCTTATGCTCGATTTTTGCTTTCTTTGTTAGAGCATCTCACTATAGATTTTCCTTTACATTTTATTCTTTCTATTATAGATGTGTTTAGGGATACGGCTACCTGTGATAAGCTCATTTTTCCTTCGGTTATCACACGGATTTTATGCCATTTTTCTATTCCTTTTCCCTCACTTGATCACTTTTCTGTCATAGACGCCGCTACCGTTAAACATAGTGAAGCTCAGTTTAGGTCACAGCAATCAGATTCAGCAACTCCTCCCTCCCGTTCGGCTCCATCTCGATTTGCTCCATCCACATCTGCTCCCGCCTCTTCTACGAGCGATGTGTCACTCGAAGACATCATGGTACAGCTGCAGTGCATGGATGCTCGCCTTGATACACTCTCGTGGGCTATATCAAGTGAACGTTCATGTTGACCGTATTACTCGACGGCAGGCGGTCGTGGGTGGCTTTGCTTCTGAGACTTCTCCTCTACCTCCTCCAGTGGTTTTTGATTCTGAGGCTAAGGATGATGATGATGATGGTGATGAAGATGATGCTTCTGATGATGATGATGGAGATGCTAGCTCTACCGATGAGATGTCTACTTGACACTCTTACCCTTTGTCACTTGTGACAAAAAGGGAAAGTAGTTTTGGATATGAGAGTAGTCATTCTTAGAGGGAGAGTTAGTATAGGACCATTTTTGTTAGGGAGAGTGTTGATATCTTGAGGGATGTAGTGAGGATTATTTGTATCTTTTTATTTTCTCTACTTTAGATACATTTATTCTTGTACACTAGTCTTGTGACCATGTTGACATACATTATACTTCTTTTCTTTATATGTTGATGTATGTTTCTTTCACCTACCCTTACATGTGTTGTTTCTTTTCTCTCTTTATGCACATGCTTCTTTTACTTGTATGCAATCTATTATTTCTGTTTCACACTAAGATGCCTTGATGAGTTTCGTTTTAAGTGTTTCAGAAATACAGGTTGTCAAAGTCTACTTGCCATAAACTCTCTTCTTGCAAAGTTTTTCAAGAGTTTGTGTTATGATAGATTTTATTGTATTCAACAAGTGAGTATGAGTTGAGTGATTTGTGACTTCTCTCATATGTTCATTTGTTTATTGTGGTTTTGTCACGGATTGCCAAAGGGGGAGATTGTTAAGACATATGTGATTTACTTATTAGGAACATATGTCACTATTTTATGTAATTGGTTAATCCTTTGACAAAATGCACTTTACTTGTATTTGGGTAGATCGAGAATGTGTTTAATACTTCAAGAAACTATGTTTCAAGATCAAGTGTTGAAGACATACAAGTCTGTCCAAGAAACAACCTGAAGAAGTGCCTGTCATTAAAGCTCGACAACTAGCCATCTATCGAGCTTAAGAAACTGTTCCAACCCCGTGGCTCGACAGCAGCTCGACAGATAGGCATCTGTCAAGATTTATGAAAAATAGATTTTCAATTCTGTTTTGACTCTAATCCATGATTATGTGTTTGGGCTTTCTTTTCTCACAGCCCTAGACATATAAAAGAATTATGTTAAGGGTCGTCAAAGAGGACACAAGTTGCACAAGTGTTGAGCAAAGTTTGTTCAAGCAATTTGTGACCGGAGACAGAGTTTTGTCTAGGTCATCTTTCTTATGAAGAAGTTGCTGTGCTTGTGCACCGTAGGGTTTTGTGACCAAGCATCTTCTTAATCTTCATTGTTGGGATGAACTAAAGAACTTTGCAACCAACAAACTTCTCTAGTTGGTGATTGAAGTCGCATACTGAGATCTGCGCAATTTGGTTAGTCATGTACTAGGTGTTGTGCATCTAAAGGAGAAATTGTCACTACAAAACAAGTCCAATTGGGTATTAGGGTAAGGGTTCAACTGTAAGTTGGTATAAGGTACTGGGATTCCTTTACTTGTAACCACTTGCTATGATATTAGTGGAATTTCGAGAGTGGTGACTTGAAAATCACCCGGTGGAGTTTTTGCCGTGTAAGTTTTCCCCACTCATAAACAAATCACCGTGTCAAATTATTTTTCGCTACATACTTAGTTTAATTGGTGATTTGTTTGTGCTACCACACGTTTGCATGTTAATTTGATTAATTAATTAAACTTGGCTAATTAATCAATTAATTCATCACAAGGGTCAATACGTTTTTGGCTTATCACTTTCCTTTGGAGAACAACATCATACAGTCTTGATCACACATATGACTTATGCTCAACAGATTCACCCTCAACCCTTCTATATATAAAACATTTGCAATGTCATGTAATCTTGGAAAGGAGATAATTCATTTTCCTTCTATCTAGGATTTGCTTCCATGACCAAATATAACATTACCACCATTTTTTGATTCAAATGTTTTGAAGAGAGAAAGGTTTCCAGTCATATGTCTTGAATAACCACTATCAAGATACCATAGATATGTGTCCATTACTTTAAGGGTAGTATGCATCATAAAATACACTTCATGTTTATTAGCCGAGTCATATGGTATGGTTCTTTTTTTGTAGCCTCTGTTGGATAACTTTAATCGAGCTTTTATCTTTCTTTTACTGACAGCCTTGTGTATGCACCTTTTGAGACAATCTAGTCTTTTTTTGCATTTTTTGAGAATCAAATGTTCTTTCACCTGAATTGAATTCATCAAATCATCCATATACAAATCTTTTTCAACCAACAAAAACATCAATTTCAAATGATTGTCAGACTAACATGTCTTGAGAAACTGAAGAACATCAATGTTAGAATCACAAGTAATATTATTAGAAAAAGATTTGTTCATGTAATTTGTTTCCATGACAACAGGGGACAATGGATCACACAACATAGATTAAAATCTAATCAGAGTGTGTCTGCTCTGATATCATTTGTTGGGTTAAAATAGATTGACCCCAGTATATTAATTTAGTTACCCAGGTTGATTAATTAGGCCAAATTACATGCAAATCGTGGAGGCACCAACAAATCACCAAATAACTAATATGCAGCAGAAAATAAATATCTCGGTGATTTGTTGATGAATGGGAAAAACCTCTCACAAGGGAAAAACCCCCATCGGGTGAATTTAAGGTCACCACTCCCAAAAATCCACTAATCAATAATCAAGCAGTTACAAGTATAAAGAATCTTACCACTAACCTACAATTGAACATTCGCTTCAATACCCAATTGAACTTGATCTTGTAGTGTACTTCTTTGTTTTGAACAAATCTCCAATCTATGGTTAACTCCTTTGCATGGATCCCAGTACGTGATTAACTATAACAACTTAATTGATTGTTGTTGATTGCAAAGTTCTTCACTTTATAAACGATGAAGATCAGGAAGCATTTGGTTACAAAACCCTAAGGTGTACAAACGCAGTAGGTTCACATAGAGTATATGAGTTCTAGGTCTCCGTTTCCATAATTGACGACTTTTAAAATGAGCCTGATATATGACTAGAGTTGTAGAGAGAGAAACCCTAATCATTCAAGTCATCATGGGTCGAAATTCAGATCTGAGAATTCTAAATTTCATAGTTCTTGACAGATCGAGCTTGAGTCAAGCTTGTGTCGAACTTCTCCATTAATTCGTGATTGTAGCTTGAGTTGAGCTTGTGTCAAGTTTTAATGAAACAATTTTTTTTTCACTTGTTTCTTGAATCAAACTTCATGTCTTTAATGATACCACTTGATATGTTTGAACAACATACTTCTTGATACATTGAACCCAACTTAGATTTACCCAATTACAAGTGAAGTGCATTTTATTGAAAGATTAGCTAATTACATAGAAAATATGACCCTGTTAGGAAATTTATGACCTCGATTGATAGAATTAATAAGTTTTAAACCCAAGTTGTTAATTGAATTTATTATGAATCAAACTTGTTAAAACAAACAAACATCAATATCATGTCAAAATCATGCAGCGGAAAAATTAAATAAGACAAGATATGATGACCTAGGAAAACCAATGAAACCAACCAGTTTCACAGTAAAACACCTGGGGGGAAACCTTCCCGAAAAGCAATCCACTATAGTAAAGAGAAGTTTCAGATCTAGTACAAAACCTTTATTCCTAGACTCTACAATCCCCGTAGATGAACTCACAGCAGAAACCTTCTACCGCTTCAGAATCTCTGAACTCTTCAATATATGAATGCCACCCTTTGATGTTGTTGCACGGATCCCAATACGTGACTAACTCCTTTGCACGAATCCTAGTACATGACTCACTCACCAACTTAAGGAAGAAGAATGTTGGCTGCAAAGTTCTTCACTTCATCAACAATGAAGATCAAGAAGCACTTGGTTACAAAACCCTAAGGCGTAAAGACGCAGTAGCTTCTTTCAGAGAGAATAAGGCATTGGTCACTTTTTCTTATGTTCTCCTTGTATTCTCTTATATGACGGCCTCTAAAATAAGCCTCATATAGGTCTAGGGTTGTGAGAAAAGAAACCCTACACAAATACATAAGCCTGGCCCAAAAATCAAAAAGCTGAATTTTTGTAACCTCGACAGATAGCAGCTATCGAGGAGGTGTCGAGAAGGTGTTGAGGTTTAATGAATCTCAACAGATACAGCTATCGAGGAGGTCTCGAGAAGGTGTCGAGGGGACAGAAACTTTCTCGATCGATCGAGAAGCTATCGAGAAGCTATCGAGATTGCGATAAGAATCAGCTGAAGAGCTCGACAGATAGCCAGATGTCAAGGTAGCTATCGAGATATCTGTCTGCAGGTGTCAAGCTATCTGTCCAGCTTTATTGAACACCTTTTCTTCACTTGTTTCTTAGTCCAATCTTCATGGCTTTAATACTAGACTTGAACAACATGTTCCTTAAAGTATTAAACACATCTTAGATCTACCTAATTACAAGTAAAGTGCGTTTTGTCAAAGGAATAGCTAACTACATAAAATCTGTCCTTAACAATCTCCCCCTTTGGCAATCCGTGACAAAACTACAACAAACAAATGAACATATGAGAGAAGTCATAAATCACTCAACTCATATTCACTTGTTGAATACAATAAAATCTATCCTAACACAAACTCTTGAAAAACTTTGCAAGAAGAGAGTTCATAGCATGGAAGACTTTGACAACCTGTATTTCTGAAACACTTAAACAAAACTCATCAAGGCATCTTTGTGTAAAACAGAAATAATAGATTGCATACAGGTAAACAAACATGTGTATAAAGATAGAAAAGAAACAACACATGTAAAGTTAGGTGAAAGAAACATACATCAACATATAAATATCAAATATAAGCATAATGTATGTAAACATGGTCACAAGACCCATGGTACAAGAAGAAGGAAGTAAACACTCCCCCTAACAAGATGAAACACATCTCCCCCTTACAAAGGAATGTATTTATCCCCCTAACTTGTAGAATCTTAAACAGAAACCACAAAGTCTCCACAATTTCTCTCCCCCTTTTTGTCATGATTGACAAAGGGTACAAGAAACTAGAAAGCTTCACCCGAGAAACATAAAGATGATTAAGGATGATCAAGGAGGCACAAAGAAATCCATATAAATGCATGAATGTAATGAAACAAGATGCTATGGATGACAAGATAATAGAAGGATGCAAAACATGTGAAAAAAAATCTCTCAACAAGAAAAATGTTAAGCATATAGATCCCAAAAAAAATACACACACTAAACAAGTCTAACCAATTTTATATTTCAAAAACAAGTCAAAACAGTTTAGTGAGCATACATTAGCATATGTAAACACTTGTGATGGCCAAATCACATTGTACCTGCACATGTATCAAGAGTAGCAAAGAATATTGCGTGTTGTGTGTGAAAAATATCGCAAGATTGCATATGTGTATACATGTTATGACGATCTGAGATATGAGAAAATAACTTTAACTCACACACAATCATAACTGTTTGATGGGGACTATCACCTTCGAGGTACATCCTATAACTCCCACATCTCCTAGAAAACACGCTTGCAATCATATTTAAAGCATTTTTAATCTTTTTGCTTTTTATTTTCTTTGCATATTTTCTTTTAAGCATATCATGCATGGGCATATAAAGAGAGAAAAGAAAGACCCAACATGTTAAGCATAGACATTGCACTTTTGCTATGCCGAAGCATATGGATGTCTTTGACACCGTACTTTTGCTATGCCGAAGCATACGGATGTCTTTGACACCGTACTTTTGCTATGCCGAAGCATACGGATGTCTTTGACACTGCACTTTTGCTATGCCGAAGCATACAGGTGTCATACATGATTGGCGGCAACAGTGGTGAGATGGTCATTTATGCCTTTCTCTTAAGATTTTCTAGTCCTACCCATCAAAAAGAGTGATATGAGTGTTAAGTTTTAAGAGATAACTTAATTGTACTCATCACAAACAAGAGCCATAAAGCTCACTTGCTTAGTTGTACATAGAGATGCTCATCTAAGCTACAAAAGATACAAAGTTTAGAAACTTTGTTTCAATGGCCATCCAAGGTACATAAATACCAAAGTACACATAACACACATTGTTTTTGTATTTTTCTGATTTTTCAATTTTTTATTTTTATTTTTATTTTTATATCAAAAACAAAAATAGACAAAACTGAAAGTAAACACACACAAAAATGTTTAAATAAAGCAAAGCATAAAGAGAAAGATGCATATGCATGAAGGCATGATAGAAGAGTGCAGATGCATGAAAACATGATTTCAAAAACAGATAAGAAATCAAGCAAAGAAGGTCCTACTTTAGATAGAAAGAATTAAAGCAGAGGACAAACAGAAAAGACAATTAAATCTTAGGATCCTTTATCACCCACATAACACGAGTCTTTGACCGTGAAGATGAAAAGGCACGTGTCCTAGTATGATTACTAAAGGACATAGAGGAATTAGAATTCCCATGAAATTGAGTCAAAAAGCTCAAAGCTTTTAATAACTCACCAAGAATAGGTACAGAGCCTTTAGACAAAGGATGAGACCTATTGGACACTCGCTTATGAGGAAACAACTTGAAACAATTGGGGCGAGTGTGACCAGAATCACCACAATGGTGACAAACATGAGTAGTTTTAGAGCTACTCGGCTACTTAGAAGGAGGTCTAACCTTAGAGGTTGACAACTTAGGACAATTTGGCCTAATATGACCAACAATATGACAATGATGACCAGTGGGGACAAATTCGGAATTTTTATTCAACCTAGGAGGAGTTTTAGACATAGGTTTAGAAACTTCAACGTTAACATAAAAAATTTTACCTTTGTCTATCCTAGCAATATTAGCCTTCAACTTTTCATTATTCCTTTTAAATGGGGGAATATAAAAATCTTTTTCTTTTGAGTTAGGCTCAACAACAAGTTTGACACTAGTTAATTTTTCAACTTCAGTTTTAAATTCAACTACTTGCTCTTCCAAACTCTTAATTTTGTCCACCTGAGATGAAATTTGATTTTTAAAATTCTCATTCAAATTATTGGCTTCATCCAATTTTGCAATCAAGTCATCTTTTTCAAGCTTGACCTTTTTAAATTTAGCTTTTAATTTTGCAGAATATTCAAGAGATTTCATACAAAAATTATAAAGTTTGCAATAGGCATCTTAAATATCATCATCATCATTCAACATAAGATCATGCAAATCAAAACAATCAAGAGTTTCCATGACAACAGGGGTCAATGGATCAACACAGCAAAGATTAAACCTAATCAGAGTGTGCCTGCTCTGATACCACTTGATAGTCCACAATCTGAATGACCCCTTGTGATTAAACCTAATTAATTAATTAGCCAAGTTGTTAATTAATCAATTAATCATGCAATTGCATGAAAGCACAAACAAATCACCAAAAACTAAATATGCAGCGGAAATTAAGTAACACGGTGATTTGTTTATGAATGGGGAAAACCCTAACGGCAAAAACCCCACCGGGTGATTTTCAGGTCACCACTCCCGAAATTCCACTATTATCAAATCAAGCGGTTACAAGTAAAGGAATCCCAAGTACCTTACCAACCTACAGTTGAACCCTTACCCCAATACCGAATTGGACTTGATCTGTAGCGACAGTTCCCACCTTTGATGCACGACTCCCAAGTACGTGACTAACTAATGTGCGGATCCCAGTACGCGACTTCAAACACCAACTAAAGAGGAGAGGTTGGCTGCAAAGTTCTTCAGTTCATCCTATACGATGAAGATTAGGAAGATGCTTGGTTACAAAACCCTTTGGTGCAAATACACAGCAACTTCTTGAGAGAAGATGAACTAGGTCAAGAACTTTGTCTTTTGATCACAATTTGCTTGAACAGAGATTGCTCAATGCTTTTGCAACTTGTGTACAACTTGACGGCTCTTAAAACAATCCTTTTATATGTTTAGGGTTAGAATAAAAGAAGGCCCAAAAGCATATTCACGGATCCCAAGAAAATCAGATTAGAAAATCTGAAATTTTAAATCTCAACAGATAGCAGGTCGAGGTAGATATCGAGCAGGTGTCGAGTTTTAATGAATTTGCACTTCAGCTTGCTTTTTCTTGGACAGACTTGATGACTTCAATACTTGATCTTGAAACCTTGTTTCTTGAAGTATTAAAAACACCTAGAACTACCCAATTACAAGTAGAGTGCGTTTTGTCAAAGGATTAGCCAATTTACATAAATAAGTAACATATGTTCTTAACAAGTGAAAACATATATGTCCTAATAGACCCTAACACACCTTATAATTAATGGTATAGACTTTATTATTGTATATATGTTTTGTAACAAGTACCCTTTAATGGGATGGGCTTGTGTTTAATTAGTGATCGAGAACCACATATTGTTAATATTGGGTCATTGTATATATGTTTTCTAGTCCTTTATTCTGCATTACCAATTACTTAGGGTGTTTCTTTTAAAAAATTACCTATCTAAGGGAAGGACGGAGCTAGGACTTGAAATTATGGGGGGGCAGTTTTGCTGTTAGTTGTGTAAGGCAACTCTAGTCTCTGGCTCTGTTGCTTAACAGCTAATGTTTATTTATTTATTTATTTGTGTTTTTTATGCGTGCATCTAATCATGGACAAAATTATTTTGTTTAAAATTTTTTAAAGGATCAGGTTGTTTGTTTTGGGTAAAATTGGTTGATTGGGCTTAATTTTTTTTTTTTTTTTTTTTAACTTTACTATTGGTAATTTTTGTTGTTGGGTAAATTTTTTAGGCTTGTTTATTTTGTTTTAGATTTTAGATTTGACTTTAAAAGGAGGTTGTGCATACCCAAAATATATGGCTATTGGGCCTAACCTCTATTTGGGCTCACAATCTATTTGTTTCATGGGATTTTGGGTTTCCTACTATAGGTGGTTCTATGCTTAGCAAACCCAGATACCCTTCTATTTCCTCAAGCCTTTCTCTCTTCCTCACAAATTCGCTCCTCTACACTCTCTGAGTGTTTGCTCTCTTCTCTTAGTATTTTTTCCAGAATTGCCAACCCTCTTTCCTCCTTCTCATCTCCTATTTATATCTCAAGATTAGTGGAAGAGTTATGATTACTTTTGTGGTGAGTGGTAAAGGAGGTCCAATGTTATTATCCTTAAATGGGTGTTTTGTTGGGAGTGGGAGGTGGTGGTAAGAGTGGCATTGGAACTGGTTCCCACATTAGAAGATCTGTCCAGTAGCGATACTCCCAAGGCAATACCGAGCATCTAGGGACTCACCTTCCTGGGAAATTGCATTCCCTGACCAAGTAAGGTCTCATTTTCGCCGTTCATGTCATAATGGCTTCAATACTGTTTTTGGGCTTTGGATGGGCGTCAAGGCTTGCCTGGGCCAAGTTCGTAGGCCCAATAGTACACACAACCACATACAATGCCCCAAGGCGCGAGGCCTAACAAGTCCAAGGCCTTGTACACGTGGCATCATTGTGATGGGTTTTATGAACCATGGGCTTGAGAGGAAGTAGCACCCCATACAATAGCCCCCCCTTGATTCGTGCCTGGCCCCCGGGGATGAATCAAGGACTCTAAAAGCTAAACGCTATTTGAGAAGTCCAACGGTCAGATACCAGATGGTTTAAAAGACTTATTAATGCGCCCTTAAAAGGCACGTTGCATCTGACTGTTGGCTTAGCCGTCATCATTATCTGACGGTTCGTGAACCGAGGCGACGCGTGTGTGGCAGTTAAGATGGGGATTCGTAGGGTTTCCCACTTCCCATTTATTAAATGTCATTTATTCCCTTATTTGGCTCTTATAAATAATTCTTTCTGAATCCCTACTTCTCGTTTACATTCTTCATTCTCCAAACTACCTTTCTGCCAAGCATATTGTTTTGGTGCGCTCATCTTCCAGCCTAGAACACCATTCCTTCCTAAAGCCCCAAAGTAAGTCCTCTTCGCCTATCCTTTCATTTCCTCTTCTTCTTTCAGTTTTCTTTTAATCTTAGTTTAGAAATGGGTTATTCTTACCTTCTATCTTTAGAGGCATCCTTGGCTAGCTTTTTGGAGATGTTGATATCGCCTACTATCATGAGGGCGATATCGACCTCCATAGGTGTATCGACGTAAACACCATCTTTTTCCCCTTGATGGCTATATTCGAGGGTGGGGTTAGTTTCCCAGTTGACCCTCTCATTATAAGCACCCTTAGGTTTTACGATCTGTGTCTCGACCAACTCCCCCCCAATTTTTATTGAGTGGTGAGTTGTGTGAGTAGGTTAAACCATATATTTGGTCTGCAGTTAAACCACCACGATATTAACTTTATGTATAGTCTATGCAGAAACATGAGGTCTGATTATTATTTAAAAACCAGAGATATGCAGGTACGACTGATATCATGCCTTCCCGATTCTAACAGAAACTCAGCGGGGGAATTTGTTCGGGTGAGTGGAAATTGGTTTGCCGACGAGCTCCCTTGCCCGTTCTCACCACGCAATGTTGGTCGGTACTGAGAACCCTTATTTGCTTTAAGTTTGCATCTTTTACTTAGTTGTTTACATATTGAACTAATCGGTCTTTTTTGTTGATTTGCTGTAGAATCAAAAAGGTTCCAACCTGATCTCTGAGTTGTACACGTATGAGATCTTAATTTTGTACTTAGATCAGAAATTTTTGTTCATACGGATGGACAGCTTTGAGTATCCCATTTAATACTCGGCGTTAACCCTATATACTTGACCTGGCAAGCATTCAGCTAGGCATTGCTTGTAGATAGCCCACTCCTATTGTACATAGACATCCGGCATGCAAACTTCCTCCCACCTTTATTGACAACTGGTGAAGCTCGGGACCTTGGCCCCAAGTATATCATTGTGGAGGACCGTGCGCTGGTGCGAGATGAATCGACTGAGTGCGTATCTTTAAGCCATAAAGTCCACGGACCCGTTGAAAAACAGGAAGCCCAGCCCAACCGACCGAGCCAGAAGCAGCCGAGGCCTATCAAGACGACGATATGGTGACCAGGCGGAAGATGATGGTTGGTCATTCCTGCCCGGTACTCAACCCAAGGCTCAGCCTCAAGGTGGGGACCATACTCCCCCTCTCTCAGGCACTAGCCATCCAAAAAAAAAAAAAAAAAAAGCAATGAGTTGATGACCAACCCCCTAAAGTCCCTAGTGACACTTTTGTAAAGACTCTTTCCCAAGGCAAGATAACGATCCGAGAACTAGTGGGTGATTCCTTTACTTTTTGTTCATTTTAATGCATGAATAATCCCTTTACCCTTATATTTGATTTTTTTTTTTTTTTGTTAATAGTCTGCACAACTGACCCACATCCTCGGTGAGAGATTGAAGGAGCTCACCAAGGATGTTGATCAGGAGAAAGCGCTAAAAGATGTTACCAACACCACGGCTAAAGGAAGAGGAAAAGCTGCCTTAGGCGGCCGAGAAGAAGGCTCAGTCCTCGGAGAAAGCCAGGCAATTGGTAGAGGGTAAATTGGCCAAGGCAGAGGATAAATTGGGGGGTATTGAGCTAAAATTGATAGAGGCAGCTAGCCTGAACTTGGCCCAGGCTAACGAAATGGGTGACCTGAAGGCAGCCCTTGAAGCCTGTGAAAACTAATGGTATGACGAGGGCTTCGCGGATGCCAAGAAATCAGCGAAGCCCGTCATCCATCAGGCCAGGCTTCACGGGTTTGGGGAAGGATGGCTGGCAGCCCTTAAAGCGATGAGAGTGCTCGAAGATTCCCCACTAAGGAATCCAAAGCAAATCCCATACCCGACTCCCGCTCCCCTTGTTCAGAGCCAAATTGATGCTACCGATGACGAAGACACCACTAGTATGAGGGAGTTGGTGCAGGCAATTGACTTTCATGTTGATCCTGAGGTCACCAGCAACCTCAATACCGCCAAAGACACACAATTCCAGCAACCATTGACCAAGAACATTCTAGAGCAGCAAGCCGATGACGCAACCCCACTCCTACCCGTCGATCCCACCGTCTGATACTTGTGTTTTAGTTTGCTTTTATTTTTGATGAATATTTACTTTCCCTTTTACTTATCTGGTTTGCCCAAGTCACCAGGCTGTGGTGATGGAACAATGGTTTAACTCTTACTCTCCTAGATTTTATTTCCCTATAGTCACTGGGTTGTGGTGACATAACACTGGCTTAATCTTTTGTTCACTTGTTTTAATTATCACTGTTTGCTACTAGTTATCTCCCTGTCATGCTTATTTGATTGTTTTTCTGTTATATATATATATATATATATACATGTATTCCAAATGACCGGGTGGTTTAATCCCGATTTGCCACTAGATGGTGATTGAAACTACTTTCTTATTTATCTCCAAAAAGCCAGGTAATTGTCAGCCATGCATGGTGGCCAGGACCAACCTGGTTACGATCACTTGTATCTAGAAAGAATTGGCTTCTCGGAGAGAAGAACCAAATTTTGACATACGTTGACCCTTTAGGGAAATGTAGAATAGTTACCTATCCTGTGACTTAGGTTGTATCCTAGAAATCAGTTTCATCACCCTAAATAACTTGATGTGATCTCTGTGCGTTTGGTAATTGGAACAAGTTCTGCTTTCAGAGTAACCCATAGTATGGTTTCCTCCCGTGTGGTGATGATGGTTTAAGCGGGAAGCAGGTTCCTGTCAGAATCTTGAGATTAGGTTTCCACCTACTCGATGATATAGATCGAATCGAGTACAGGCTTCTGTCCTTAGAATATCTTAGTATAGGTTTCCACCTGCTCAGTGATGAAGATCGAACCAAGGATAGGTTTCTGTCCTTAGAATATTTTAGTGTAAGGTTTCCACCTGCTCGGTGATGAAGATCGAACTGAGGATAGGTTTCTGTTGTTAGTATATTTTAGTGTAAGGTTTCCACCTGCTCGGGGATGAAGATCGAACCAAGGACAGGTTTCTGTCCTTAGAATATTTTAGGGTAAGGTTTCCACCTGCTTGATGATGAAGATCGAATCGAGGACAGGTTTCTGTCCTTAGAATATTTTAGTGTAAGGTTTCCTTAGAATATTTTAGTGTAAGGTTTCCACCTGCTCAGTGATGAAGATCGAACCGAGGACAGGTTTCTGTCCTTAGAATATTTTAGTGTAAGGTTTCCACCTGCTCAGTGATGAAGATCGAACCAAGAATCAGGTTTCTGTCCTTAAAGTAGTTGGCCTTAGTCCTCTTTGCGTGTTTTAACTGAGGCTAACGAGTCAGCAACATTGGAATTGTAAGTACAAATACATCTGCATGGATAAACATCACTTTTGTATTAATTAATAAAATGTACACATTACATTCAATTCATGTCCTCGCATACGGATGATCAGTGATAGGACATCTTTAAATTGTGGGCGTTCCATGACTAGGGAAGTGGCCTTTCATCCAAATCTTCCAAATAGTACACCCCTACACCTGCGATGGCGGTGACTCTATATGGTCCCTCCCAAATCGGTGCTAGCTTTCTTGCATTGACGTCCCGTGTATTCCCTACCACCTTTCGGAGTACCAGATCTCCCGCTCTGAACTCACTTTTACTCATATCTCTGTTGTATCTCTGGGCAAGCTTTTGCTGATATTCTGCCAGCTGTATAGTCACTAATTCCCGGTGTTCTTCCAACAAGTTCAACTGTTTTAGCATCAGCTCTAAATTCTCAGCAGGGCTGAATCTTGAAACTTGGGCACTGTACAAGTTTACTTTTGCTGGTATGACTGCTTCCGCTTCATAGGTCAGAGAGAATGGGGTTTCTCTAGTGGACCTTCTTGGGGTTGTTTGGTATGCCTATAGAACACTAGGCAACTCATCCGCCCACCTACCCTTAGCACCTTCTAATCTCCTTTTTAACCCATTCACAATGGCCTTGTTGGTGACCTCAGCTTGACCATTGCTCTACGGATATACTGGGATAGAATATTGGTTTGTGATGCCGAGGTTGCTACAAAACTCGTGTAACGCTCAGCTGTTGAATTGTAACCCGTTGTCTGGCACTAAAGACTCTAGTACCCCAAATCTTATCACTATGTTTTTCCATACAAACTTCTTAACATCCACGTCCTGGATGTTCGCCAATGCCTCTGCCTTAGCCCATTTCGTGAAATAATCTACAGCTACCAAGACAAACCTTCGATTTCCTGTAACCCGGGGAAATGGTCCAACAATATCCAGCACCCACTATGCGAAGGGCTAAGGGCTACTAATGGGATTTAAGCTTTCTGCCGGTTGGTGGATCATTGGGGCGTGCCTCTGACACCACTCACACTTCTGTACATACTCGGCAGCATTCTCGGCTACCAAAATCCTTGGGTCATTGCCCGGTGAGCTAATGATTGTCCCCCAACATGACTACCACACACCCTGTCGTGTAGCTCGGCTAGGAGTTCCTCAATCTTGCTGGGTGCAAGCACTGCAGGTAAGGTTTGTCAAAAGATCTTTGATATAGCTTACGATTGACGGACAACCAATATCGAGCGGCTACCTAGCCTACTTTTTCTGCTTCCTTCTCATCAGCAGGCACACGATCCTCGGCTCAGAAGTTGATGATCAAATCCATCCAACACGGCTCAGCCGTTGCCACCAGTGAGACACCTACTCCAGTACTGATACTTGGTTCTGCCACCAACTCCACTTTTATTAACTGAGGAATTCCCTCAGTTGATGATGACGCCAATGTGACCAATGAGTCAGCATGCTAGTTCTGCCCCATTGCCACTTGAACCACTCTGACACTCGAAAAGTAGTCCATAGTTTGCTTCACTAGCCGTAAATACTCCATCATCCGGGGATCCTTAGCCTCAAAGCTTCCCTGTACCTGGTTGACGACCAACCAAGAATCTAAATAAACCTCTACCTCCTTGGCACTTAGATCTGATACAACTCTTAGTCTGGCCTGCAGGGCCTCATACTCGGCTTCGTTGTTAGAGGCCTTAAAGCCTAACCTAAAGGAATGTTCCAATTTTATTCCTTCTGGGGTGATGACTACGATCCCAAGCCCAGCTTCTAATGTGCTGGATGCACTGTCCATGAATACCTTCCACAGGATTACCTCAACAGGGCAGACCATCTCTTTCCCCCCTCTCAGGGAAAACTCTACAATAAAATCAGTGAGAACCTGTCCCTTCACTGAGTTTCTTGGCTTGTACCTAATGTCAAAGGAGCCCAGCCGAGTTCCCCACTTAGCAATTCTTCCTATGAAATCAAATCTCTTTAATAATGACTGTAAAGGATACTCGGTCAATACGTAAACGATGTAAGCCTGAAAGTAGTGGGACAACTTCCATGTAGCATGCACTAGTGCTAACACTAACTTCTCCAAGGGTAAATACCTTGTTTCGGCATCTACTAGGGTCTTACTGATGTAGTATACTAGCTGTTGCACTCCCCGGTTATTGAGAAGCACAGCATTCATGGCATGTTCCGACACAGAAAGATACATAAATAAATCGACCTTGGGTTCTGGGGCTGTCAGTATGGGCGCCCACACCAAATATTCTTTCAACTCCTGGAAAGACTTTTCGTATTCCTCACTCCATTGGAATTACTTCCACTTCTTCAAAAACTGGTAGAATGGACGGTAATGGTCCGCAAACTTGGAGATAAACCGATTAAGGGCGGCTAACATGCCTGTCAGTACTTGGATTTCCTTTGGGTTACTCGGTGGTTTAAGACGTTTTGCTGCTTGAATTTGGTCGAGTAAACTTCTATTCCTCGGTTACTAATCAAATACCCTAGGAACTTGCCAGGCTCCACTCCGAAAGCACACTTCTCAACATTGAGTCGCAGCTTGTGCTGTCAAAGTATTTCGAACACCCCTTTGAGATCATCAATGTGTTGCACTTCCTGTTTGCTTTTCACTACCATGTCATCAATGTACTCCTCTACTGTACGCCCTATCTTGTCTTGGAACATTCATGTCATCATTCGTTGATATATAGCCTCAGCATTCTTTAATCCAAACAGCATCACGATATAGTGATAGTTAGCATCAGGGGTTATAAATGCTATCTTCTCCTGGTCCTCGGCAGCCAGGGCAATCTGGTGATAACCTTAAAAAGCGTCCAGAAAGCTCATCCTTGGATGACCATATGTGGCATCTACCAGCTGATCAATCTTAGGCATTGGGAACAGATCCTTTGAACATGCTCAGTTCAGGTCAGTAAAGTCAACACAAACCCTCCATTTACTATTCTTCTTTTTTACCACCACGGTATTTGCAAGCCACTTCGGGAAGAAAATCTCCTTTATAGCCCCGGCTTCCTTCAACCTCTTGACCTCTTGCATGACAGCATCAACGTGCTCCTTAGCCAATCTCGGCTTCTGCTTCTTGGAAGGGCATAGGGGGTCCACGTTGAGCTTGTGAGCTATAAACTCGGGGTCCATCCCGAGTACCTTATACGAGCTCCAGGCGAACACGTCTACATTCTGTATAAGAAACAGCAACATCTCTACCTTCTCTTCGTCCTTTACGCTTGCTCCGATTAGAAAACTCTTATCATTATCCGGTAATATCCTTACTCTTACCAAGTCCTCGGCATAGCTAGTCCTTGCTTCCACTTGGGGTTTCTATAACTGCTATGAGGGAGCCTCCTCGGTTGTTTCCTTTTGTTTGATTACCTGGCCAGCTGCGGCCACCATGCATTGCCTGGCCACTTACTGGCTTCCCCTCACTATGGCAATGCCCCGCTCCATGTGGAACTTGACCTTCACATGCAGGGTAGACAGCACTGCCCCCATTGTGTGAATCCATGGCCTTCCTAGGATTGCCATGTAAGGGGAAAATAAGGCGACCACTATGAACATTACCATCACCTCCTTGCCTTCCATATTTACGCGAAGCGAGATTTGCCCTTCTGGGATCACCATTCGGCCATCAAACCCCATCAGTGGTGTATCATACTTGAGGAAATCTTCATTCTTCAAGCCAAGCCCCCTGTATAGGTCAGGATACATCACGTCAGCTCCTTTCCCCTGGTCTATCATCACTCTCTTTACTACGAAACCATTTATCTGGGCCGTAACCACCAAAGCATCATCATATGGTTGAATCGTGCCCTCCAGGTCATCGTCATTAAAGGCGATGGGCTCTCAAGAACACCTCAACTTCTTCCCGGGGGGTTGGTCACCCATGCAGCCTTCTGCCGATATCATAGCCAGTACCTCCCTTCTGCTGGGCATTTGAGTACCTCTTGGAGCTGCGTGGATAACTTCTATCACTCCCAGTGGGGGTGGGAGAGGATTTCCACAAGGCCAGCCACCCTGCCCGGCTTCCTGATTCTTAGGATCTACCATGAACTCTTTCAAGTATCCCGCTTTTACCAACTGCTCTAGATGATCTTTTAACACCCTGCACTGTTTGGTGGTATGCCCCTTATTTTTATGGTAAGTACAATACAAGTTCTGATTTCTCCTAGACAGGTCTCCCTCCATCTTGTTTGGCCACCGAAAGTATGGCTCATTCTTAATCTGATCAATGATCTTATGCACTGGTTCCTTGAAGGCTACATTCACCTCTCCCATCTGTGGCCTTGGCTTTTGAATCCATAAATCCTTTCGAGGCCTGGATTGTAAGCCGATATGCTGAGGATGATTTATGACCGGGGCCTTGCCCTTACTCTAAAGCCGATCATCTTCCAAACGTACTTGCCACGATTTTTTCATTACCTCCACCAATCTCGTTATACAGCTCCTAATACCGGTTAGCGTAGCTGCGAAGGGTTTCCCCTACCCCCATTTTCATTAACAGCAATTTATCCACGGGCTGAGGGACTTGGCTGCAGGTCATGAACCGTACACCAAACTCTTGAATTGATTCGGAAAAACTGTGAATTGAGCCCTTCCTTAATCCATTGAACCATCTCGAAGTAGTGGGTCCGAGGCTCGAGGGGAACACTTTACACATCAGTGCATCGTTATAAGTGTGCAAAGACATCATTTGAATATAATGGCTTACACATTCTACTGGGTCCATCTTTCCATCGTAAGAATTGAACGGAGGCCTTGTAAATCTGCTTGGCATAGGTGCCCTTTTAATGTCCCTTGAGAATGGTGACTGGGCAGTTCAGCATAATGCGCGACTCATAGCATCCATGGCCGCATTCTGAGGTCGTCTCTCCGGGGAAATCGAATCTCAGTCTGCATATTCCCATGAACGATCCTGGTGCCAATGAGACCTGGACTGATGAGACCCTGCTCCATGACGATCCCTGACACTAGCCGACCTCTCCCTTCGCTCCCTGTGGTCCCTTCTCTGATGCCTACCTCTTGCTTGCAACTCTAAAAACCTCACCAACCTACAAAGACGTTCAAGTTCCTCTTCCCTTTGATCGTGCTCTTCATCCATTTTGTCAAAATGATTGTGCCCCGAAGCGCCCGACATTGTCCGGTACGTTTGAAACGACCCTTCTCCAAGGCCGGACTGCCCTTCCTCCTCATACTCCCTATCTTCATGTCTTTTCTTCCTTCTTTCCCTCTAGGTGGATCTCCATGAAGACCTCCCAAAACCAGTTTTAGCATAACTTCTAGACAGACCTCCAGACATTTTCTGTGCACACCTTGACAGAGCCACAGCTTTGTAGGAGATTTCCATAGACGGCGCCAATTGTGTGTACCCAAAATATATGGCTATTGGGCCTAACCTCTATCTAGGCTCACAATCTATTTATTTCTTGGGCTTTTGGGTTTCCTACTGTGGGTGGTTCTATATTCGGTAGACCCAAATACCCTTCTATTTCCTCAAGCCTTTCTCTCTTCCTCATAGATTCGCTCCTCTGCTCTCTCTGAGTGTTTGCTCTCTTCTCTTAGTATTTTTCCCAGAATTGCCAACCCCCTTTCCTCCTTCTCATCTCTTATTTATAGCTCAAGATTAGTGGAAGAGTTATGATTACTTTTGTGGTGAGTGGTAAAGGAGGTCTAATGTTATTATCCTTAAGTGCATGTTTTGTTGGGAGTGGGAGGTGGTAAGAGTAGCATTGAAACTAGTTCCCACATTAGAAGATCTGTCTGGCAGCGATACTCCCAAGGAAATACCGAGCATCTAAGGACTCACCTTCCTGGGAAATTGCATTCCCCGACCAGGCAAGGTCTCATCTTCGTCGCTCATGTCATAATGGCTTCAATACAGTTTTTAGGCTTTGGATGGGCGTCAAGGTTTGCGTGGGCCAAGTTCGTAGGCCCTATAGTACACGCAACCACGTTCGATGCCCCAAGGCGCGAGGCCCAACAAGTCCAAGGCCTTGTACACGTGGCATCATTGTGATAGGTTTTATGAACCATGGGCTTGAGGGGAAGTAGCACCCCGTACAGAGGTAAATGCTAAAGTTACAAATTTTTTTACAAATTGTTAATGTGGTGAGTGATTATTAGTAAGTAAAAATATGATGTAATTAATGGGTCCACATGCAAACCAATAATAATTTACTATCTCAACACTTTATAAAAATGTTATAGAAAAGTTTGTGGCTATAGTAGTACTCTTAAAAGAATTAATGATATTATTAAGTACACTACAAAAAAAGGGGCTATCCCAGTGTTTCAAAACCGCTGGGATAGCCCCAAAAAGTGCTAGGACTGGCATTTTTTTTCCTGGCGCTTCAAACCGCCGCGCAGTGAATGTGGGTATAGGGTCGCCAAACCTATACCAGCGCTTTCAAAAGCGCTGGGAAAGGCATACACTTTATACCAGCACTATCAAAAGCGCTGGTATACCCCTGAAACCGAAAAATTACCAAAATAATCACGAAACCTACAAAATGACTGTAATACCCCGGAACCTAAAAATGACCAAAACACCCCTAAAACCTAAAAATTACCTGTGGGGCCAGCAAGTCTTACGACCTAACCCACTTCGTTTTTGGGCCGAAGACCCGAGCTGAGGATGCACCCAAAACCCGAGGAGGAAAACAAGGAGCCCAGGAGCCCAATTTGACACGCCGAGGATGGCCCTGTCCTCGGACGTCCGATACCTTCAGAAGACCAGCAACGCACTTAAGGGAATCTTCCTGACCACGCCAAGAACAGAGAGGCAGTACCACGCGCCAGCAATGGAAGCCTGGAAGAGGAACAAGCTCATGACAAACTGTCACCTTCGCATTTAGTGCACCTGACTACCGCCCTGGCCGCATTAATGAGGAAAGGACTCCGCACCAGTGCCACCTTGGTTGCCACGACTCCCAAAGAGAATGAGAAGGCGGCTGATGGGACAAGTACCTGAGTAATGTCCTGATCGCTCAATAAGTGTAGGGCCAGGATTGGTTGGGTAAAGGGTATATAATGTAAGGGAATCCCTCCTGAGCAAGGGAGAAAAGAAAGAAGGGAAAAAAGGCCTCCTCGGCCATGGGCCGAGGAGCATCCCCCAGTTGTAAACTGTTCTAAGTATTTTTTCAATAAAAGAGAAAGGAGTTCATGCTTCGTGAACGCCGGCCAGCGCCTAAACCTTCGATCCACTCTCTACAAATTCATTGTTCTGGGTTCGTTGGGCCTTTGTCCCATATCCTTTGGGCTTGGGCAGCAAAAACAGACCCTACAATTGGCGCCGTCTGTGGGAAGGATTAGTGCGCCGGCCGGCATAATAGGCGACTGTTCTAAATAACCATTCTACAGAAGATCGGTGGTGATGCAAAAAGAAAAAAAAAAGGGAACTACCAAACAAACACTGCAGAAAGACAAAAGCTCGAGACAGAAGATTCAACAGCAAAGAAAGAAAGCTTGATATTATTTCATAAAAAGAAAAGTTACAAATTACAATTAGAGGCTCAAGCAGTCGTGTTTTAAAACTGTTCCTACCAGCTAGTCCTACAATCAGAGGCCCAGGCGGACCCGTCCTAAAACTAGCTAGAGGGAAGTGTCAACCCGTACCCTTACTGGCATCAAGAGAATGGGAGAACTTGACAGTAAGCGGGCAGAAGGGGGCTGAGGCTGGCTTGTTTCAAGGCCACCAACAACTCCTTTCTCGGAGCAGCGGAGCTTGAACAAAGCGAGGAGCAGATGCAGGGGCTCCGGGACGCCCTCCCCCGTGATGTTCCCTTGATTTTCTCCAACCCCCACGAGCGTTGGCCGTTGGAGACGGCAACACTCGAGCACCGCCCATGATGTGAGTTCGCATGTCTCCTCCGTCGGGCCACCGTGCATGGCGCCATCGGGGTTACGCCTAGACTCTGCCGCACCGAAAGCCCAGTGGGGGCTGCAGCCACAACGGCTCTTGGCACGGATGTCCTTACACCCGCCCAAAACCGCCTCATATCTACTAACTCTGGTCATAATTCCGGCGGGGTTATTAAAGGGGCTTGGGGAGCAGAAAGGGCGTGTTCTTTCTGTTTGTGTTGGGAGGTTCACGGAGTATGGAGAAACCATCCCCCCGAAAAGCCTTATATAGAGGATGAGGGTTGGTGAGAATTAATCCACGTAGAATTCGAAAAGAGAGTTACCAGCAGGGCTAATAATGAAGCTACCAAATTCCAAGGGGGCCGTAGACCGTTGGACTTATGTTAATTCACGAGGCCATTAATGAAGGAGCGTTTCGCGCACCGAAGCGTCAAGCGTGGAACACGAACGGCCAAGGGACGCTTCGCAAAAAAAAAGATGGGGACTCGAGCTGGAGGCGAGATCAATGCCACGTGTAAGATCATAATCCGACCGAAGGAGGAATCGTCTCCAGTAAAGCGGTCCGAGGACAAACCCCTATTTACAGAGAAATGAAAGCGTTAGACAGAACCAAGGCACTACATCGTCCTCGGACTCAGGCCTATGGGGAAACTACTCGCTCCTATATACCTGGGTACTAGACAGAACCAAGGTATTGCATGGTATTCGGACTCAAATCTATGGGGAAACTAGATACTTACAGAGAAATGAAAGCGTTAGACAGAACCAAGGCACTGCATGGTCCTCAGACTCAGGCCTATGGGGAAACTAACTACTTCAGAAGGCCAAGTATTAGACAGAACCAAGGCACTGCATGGTCCTCGGACTCAGGCCTATGGGGAAACTAACTACTTCAGAAGGCCAAGTGTTAGACAGAACCAAGGCACTACATGGTCCTCGGGCTCAAGCCTATAGGAAAACTAACTACTTTAGAAGAATAAGTGTTAGACAGAACGAAGGCACTGCATGGTCCTTGGACTCAGGCTTATGGGGAAACTAACTACTTTAGAAGAACAAGTGTTAGACAGAACCAAGGCACTGCATGGTCCTCGGACTCAGGCCTATGGGGAAACTAACTACTTTAGAAGAACAAGTGTTAGACAGAACCAAGGCACTGCATGGTCCTCGGACTCAGGCCTATGGGGAAACTAACTAGTTCGGAAGAACAAGTGTTAGACAGAACCAAGGCACTGCATGGTCCTCGACTCAGGCCTATGGGGAAACTAACTACTTCGGAAGAACAAGTGTTAGACAGAACCAAAGCACTGCATGGTCCTCGGACACAGGCCTATGGGGAAACAAACTACTTCAGAAGAACAAGTGTTAGACAGAACCAAGGCAATGCATGCTCCTCGGACTCAGGCCTATGGGGAAACTAACTACTTCAGAAGAACAAGTGTTAGACAGAACCAAGGCACTGCATGGTCCTCGAACTCAGGCCTGTGGGGAAACTAACTACTTCGAAAGGCCAAGTGTTAGACAGAACCAAGGCACTGCATGGTTCTCGGACTCTGGCCAATGGGGAAACTAACTACTTCAGAAGAACAAGTGTTAGACAGAACCAAGGCACTGCATGGTCCTCGGACACAAGCCTATGGGGAAACTAACAACTTCAGAAGAATAAGTGTTAGACAGAACCAAGGCACTGCATAGTCCTCGGACTCAGGCCTATGGGAAAACTAACTACTTCAGAAGAACAAGTGTTAGACAGAACCAAGGCACTGCATGGTCCTCGGACTCAGGCCTATAGGGAAATTAACTACTTCGTAAGGCCAAGTGTTAGACAGAACCAAGGCACTGCATGGTCCTCGGACTCAGGCCTATGGGGAAACTAACTACTTCAGAAGAACAAGTGTTAGACAGAACCAAGGCACTGCATGGTCCTCGGACTCAGGCCTATGGGGAAACTAACTACTTCAGAAGAACAAGTGTTAGATAGAACCAAGGCACTGCATGGTCCTCGGACTCAGGCCAATGGGGAAACTAACTACTTTAGAAGAACAAGTGTTAGACAGAACCAAGGCACTGCATGGTCCTTGGACTCAGGCCTATGGGGAAACTAACTATTTCGGAAGAACAAGTGTTAGACAGAACCAAGGCACTGCATGGTCCTCGACTCTGGCCTGTGGGGAAACTAACTACTTCAGAAGAACAAATGTTAGACAGAACCAAGGCACTGCATGGTCCTCGGACTCAGGCCTATGGGGAAACTAACTACTTCAGAAGAACAAGAGTTGGACAGAACCAAGGCACTGCATGGTCCTCGGACTCAGGCCTATGGGGAAACTAACTACTTTAGAAGAACAAGTGTTAGACAGAACCAAAGCACTGCATGGTCCTCAGACTTTGGCCTATGGGGAAACTAGTCACTTCAAATGATCCTAAGTGTTGGACAGAACCAAGGCACTGCATGGTCCTCAGACTCAGGCCTGTGGGGAAACTAACTACTTCAGAAGAACAAGTGATAGACAGAACCAAGGCACTGCATGGTCCTCGGACTCAGGCCTATGGGGAAACTAACTGCTTCAGAACAACAAGTGATAGACAGAACCAAGGCACTGCATGGTCCTTGGACTCAGGCCTATGGGGAAACTAACTACTTCGGCAGGCTAAGTGTTAGACAGAACCAAGGCACTGCATGGTCCTCGGACTCAGGCCTATGGGGAAACTAACTATTTCAGAAGAACAAGTGATAGACAGAACCAAGGCACTGCATGGTCCTCGGACTCAGGCCTATGGGGAAACTAACTACTTCAGAAGAACTAGTGTTAGACAGAACCAAGGCACTGCGTGGTCCTCGGACTCAGGCCTACGGGGAAACTAACTACTTCGGAAGGCCAAGTGTTAGACAGAACCAAGGCACTGCATGGTCCTCGGACTCAGGCCTATGGGAAAACTAACTACTTCAGAAGAACAAGTGTTAGACAGAACCAATGCACTGCATGGTCTTCGGACTCAGGCCTATGGGGAAACTAACTACTTCAGAAGAACAAGTGTTAGACAGAACGAAGGCACTCCATGGTCCTCGGACACAGGCCTATGGGGAAACTAATAACTTCAGAAGAACAAG
Source organism: Quercus ilex subsp. ballota (assembly GCA_032727855.1). Taxonomy (NCBI): domain Eukaryota; kingdom Viridiplantae; phylum Streptophyta; class Magnoliopsida; order Fagales; family Fagaceae; genus Quercus; species Quercus ilex. Next base: position 27,940,484 of record CM064910.1, on the reverse strand, counting down.
TGATAGACAGAACCAAGGCACTGCATGGTCCTCGGACTCAGGCCTACGGGAAACTAACTACTTCAGAAGAACAAGTGTTAGACAGAACCAAGGCACTGCATGGTCCTCGGACTCAGGCCTATGGGGAAACTAACTACTTCGTAAGGCCAAGTGTTAGACAGAACCAAGGCACTGCATGGTCCTCGGACTAAGCCCTTTGGGGAAACTAACTACTTCAGAAGAATAAGTGTTAGACAGAACCAAGACACTGCATGGTCCTCGGACTCAGGCCTATGGGGAAACTAACTACTTCAGAAGAACAAGTGTTAGACAGAACCAAGGCACTGCATGGTCCTCGGACTCAGGCCTATGGGGAAACTAACTACTTCAGAAGAACAGGTGTTAGACAGAACCAAGGCACTGCATGGTCCTCGACTCAGGCTTATGGGGAAACTAACTACTTCGGAAGAACACGTGTTAGACAGAACCAAAGTACTGCATGGTCCTCGGACTCAGGCCTATGGGGAAACAAACTACTTTAGAAGAACAAGTGTTAGACAGAACCAAGGCACTGCATGGTCCTCGGACTCAGGCCTATGGGGAAACTAACTACTTCAGAAGAACAAGTGTTAGACAGAACCAAGGCACTGCATGGTCCTCGGACTCAGGCCTGTGGGGAAACTAACTACTTCGAAAGGCCAAGTGTTAGACAGAACCAAGGCACTGCATGGTCCTCGGACTCAGGCCTATGGGGAAACTAACTACTTCAGAAGAACAAGTGTTAGAGAGAACCAAGGCACTGCATGGTCCTCGGACACAGGCCTATGGGGAAACTAACAACTTCAGAAGAACAAGTGTTAGACAGAACCAAGGCACTGCATGGTCCTCGGACTCAGGCCTCTGGGGAAACGAACTACTTCAGAAGAACAAGTGTTAGACAGAACCAAGGCACTGCATGGTCCTCGGACTCAGGCCTCTGGGGAAACTAACTACTTCGTTAGGCCAAGTGTTAGACAGAACCAAGGCACTGCATGGTCCTCGGACTCAGGCCTATGGGGAAACTAACTACTTCAGAAGAACAAGTGTTAGACAGAACCAAGGCAATGCATGGTCCTCGGACTCAGGCCTATGGGGAAACTAACTACTTCAGAAGAACAAGTGTTAGACAGAACCAAGGCACTGCATGGTCCTCGGACTCAGGCCTGTGGGGAAACTAACTACTTCGAAAGGCCAAGTGTTAGACAGAACCAAGGCACTGCATGGTCCTCGGACTCAGGCCTATGGGGAAACTAACTACTTTAGAAGAACAAGTGTTAGACAGAACCAAAGCACTGCATGGTCCTCAGACTCAGGCCTATGGGGAAACTAACTACTTCAGAAGAACAAGTGTTAGACAGAACCAAGGCACTGCATGGTCCTCGGACTCAGGCCTATGGGGAAACTAACTACTTCAGAAGAACAAGTGTTAGATAGAACCAAGGCACTGCATGGTCCTCGGACTCAGGCCAATGGGGAAACTAACTACTTTAGAAGAACAAGTGTTAGATAGAACCAAGGCACTGCATGGTCCTCGACTCTGGCCTGTGGGGAAACTAACTACTTTAGAAGAACAAATGTTAGATAGAACCAAGGCACTGCATGGTCCTCGGACTCAGGCCTATGGGGGACCTAACTACTTCAGAAGAACAAGAGTTAGACAGAACCAAGGCACTGCATGGTCCTCGGACTCTGGCCTATGGGGAAACTAACTACTTTAGAAGAACAAGTGTTAGACAGAACCAAAGCACTGCATGGTCCTCAGACTCAGGCCTATGGGGAAACTAGCCACTTCAGATGATCCTAAGTGTTGGACAGAACTAAGGCACTGCATGGTCCTCAGACTCAGGCCTGTGGGGAAACTAACTACTTCAGAAGAACAAGTGATAGACAGAACCAAGGCACTGCATGGTCCTCGGACTCAGGCCTATGGGGAAACTAACTGCTTCAGAACAACAAGTGATAGACAGAACCACGGCACTGCATGGTCCTCGGACTCAGGCCTATGGGGAAACTAACTACTTCGGCAGGCTAAGTGTTAGACAGAACCAAGGCACTGCATGGTCCTCGGACTCAGGCCTATGGGGAAACTAACTATTTCAGAAGAACAAGTGATAGACAGAACCAAGGCACTGCATGGTCCTCGGACTCAGGCCTATGGGGAAACTAACTACTTCAGAAGAACTAGTGTTAGACAGAACCAAGGCACTGCGTGGTCCTCGGACTCAGGCCTACGGGGAAACTAACTACTTCGGAAGGCCAAGTGTTAGACAGAACCAAGGCACTGCATGGTCCTCGGACTCAGGCCTATGGGAAAACTAACTACTTCAGAAGAACAAGTGTTAGACAGAACCAATGCACTGCATGGTCTTCGGACTCAGGCCTATGGGGAAACTAACTACTTCAGAAGAACAAGTGTTAGACAGAACGAAGGCACTGCATGGTCCTCGGACACAGGCCCATGGGGAAACTAATAACTTCAGAAGAACAAGTGATAGACAGAACCAAGGCACTGCATGGTCCTCGGACTCAGGCCTACGGGAAACTAACTACTTCAGAAGAACAAGTGTTAGACAGAACCAAGGCACTGCATGGTCCTCGGACTCAGGCCTATGGGGAAACTAACTACTTCGTAAGGCCAAGTGTTAGACAGAACCAAGGCACTGCATGGTCCTCGGACTAAGCCCTTTGGGGAAACTAACTACTTCAAAAGAATAAGTGTTAGACAGAACCAAGGCACTGCATGGTCCTCGGACTCAGGCCTATGGGGAAACTAACTACTTCAGAAGAACAAGTGTTAGACAGAACCAAGGCATTGCATGGTCCTCGGACTCAGGCCTGTGGGGAAACTAACTACTTCGAAAGGCCAAGTGTTAGACAGAACCAAGGCACTGCATGGTCCTCGGACTCAGGCCTATGGGGAAACTAACTACTTCAGAAGAACAAGTGTTAGACAGAACCAAGGCACTGCATGGTCCTCGGACACAGGCCTATGGGGAAACTAACAACTTCAGAAGAACAAGTGTTAGACAGAACCAAGGCACTGCATGGTCCTCGGACTCAGGCCTCTGGGGAAACGAACTACTTCAGAAGAACAAGTGTTAGACAGAACCAAGGCACTGCGTGGTCCTCGGACTCAGGCCTATGGGGAAACTAACTACTTCGTTAGGCCAAGTGTTAGACAGAACCAAGGCACTGCATGGTCCTCGGACTCAGGCCTATGGGGAAACTAACTACTTCAGAAGAACAAGTGTTAGACAGAACCAAGGCACTGCATGGTCCTCGGACTCAGGCCTATGGGGAAACTAACTACTTCAGAAGAACAAGTGTTAGATAGAACCAAGGCACTGCATGATCCTCGGACTCAGGCCTATGGGGAAACTAACTACTTCAGAAGAACAAGTGTTAGACAGAACCAAGGCACTGCATGGTCCTCGGACTCAGGCCTATGGGGAAACTAACTACTTCGGAAGAACTAGTGTTAGACAGAACCAAGGCACTGCATGGTCCTCGACTCTGGCCTGTGGGGAAACTAACTACTTCAGAAGAACAAATGTTAAACAGAACCAAGGCACTGCATGGTCCTCGGACTCAGGCCTATGGGGAAACTAACTACTTCAGAAGAACAAGAGTTAGACAGAACCAAGGCACTGCATGGTCCTCGGACTCAGGCCTATGGGAAAACTAACTACTTTAGAAGAACAAGTGTTAGACAGAACCAAGGCACTGCATGGTCCTCAGACTCAGGCCTATGGGGAAACTAGCCACTTCAGATGATCCTAAGTGTTGGACAGAACCAAGGCACTGCATGGTCCTCAGACTCAGGCCTGTGGGGAAAATAACTACTTCAGAAGATCAAGTGATAGACAGAACCAAGGCACTGCATGGTCCTCGGACTCAGGCCTATGGGGAAACTAACTGCTTCAGAAGAACAAGTGATGACAGAACCAAGGCACTGCATGGTCCTCGGACTCAGGCCTACAGGAAACTAACTACTTCAGAAGAACAAGTGTTAGACAGAACCAAGGCACTGCATGGTCCTCGGACTCAGGCCTGTGGGGAAACTAACTACTTCAGAAGAACAAGAGTTAGACAGAACCAAGACACTGCATGGTCCTCGGACTCAGGCCTATGGGGAAACTAACTACTTTAGAAGAACAAGTGTTAGACAGAACCAAAGCACTGCATGGTCCTCAGACTCAGGCCTATGGGGAAACTAGCCACTTCAGATGATCCTAAGTGTTGGATAGAACCAAGGCACTGCATGGTCCTCGGACTCAGGCCTATGTGGAAACTAACCATTTCAGAGGATTCTTAGTGTTAGACAGAACCAAGGCACTGCATGGTCCTCAGACTGAGGCTTATGAGGAACTAACTACTTCAGATGATCCTAAGTGTTAGACAGAGCCTGGGCACTGCATGGTCCTCGGACTCTCACCTACGTGGAAGCTAACTACTCAGAACACTCTAAGTGTTGGAACGTTGGGAAAGCAAGAGTCCTGCCTAGTCCCGGAGACATGAAATACCAGCCTATGCGTACGTACCTTCACGTTATTACAATCGTTGCCATGACTGGCCGAAGTATAATTGGTCATAAAATCATGCAATTAAAAAAAAAAGGGACAACGAGGGAAAAAGAAAACGAATAACACGCAGATGTACAAACAGCCAGAACAATTGGAAAGAGAAATAGAAATCACATTGCATTAAATCCATAAGGGTTACATGATGAACGTCGCATTACAATAATAAAAAAAAAAAAATGCAAAAGACAAGAGAGATGACGGCGTCGAGGGGCCTGCCCTGCCCACTTATTTTCCTCCCTCAGCAGGGGGCTGGACCATAGCAGCTTCAGGGCCTTCTGAGCTTTGGCCAGAAGGGACAGCCTGCGAAGGCGCGGCCGGAACGGCTGCCTCCTCAGTAGCAGGAACCTCAGCTTCAGAGGTTGACTTCGTAACCTCCTGGGGATCCTCCTCAACGGGGCCCTCACCAGATTCATCTACCTCGGGAGGGTCACTTACTTGGACGAGCTCACCCATGGGTTTAGCGATTGAGGTGTCCTCACCTGTAGCAGCACCGGCTTCCGCTGCAGCCTCTCCAGCCTCAGCGCCACCTGGAGTTGCCTCGCGGATGGCAGGAGGGTAGTACACCCTTTCCTCCTTCCACAAGTCGAACGAGGCCTCAACCCCAGCCTGCCTGAGAGCCTCCTTCCAAACCTCAGCAGAGTAGCGCCTGCACAGCCCGGGGACTTGAGCCCTAAAGGCTGCTTCTGTCTCGGCCATCCCCGCAGCATAGGCCTCCTCCTCGGCTTCCTACGTAGAGGCCAGGGCGTCCTCCCTGCCATGGTCAGCCTCAAACTTGGCCCTCACGGCCTCGTCCCTGGCCCACTCAGCCACCCTCTTGTCCTTCTCGGCGGCAGCCACCTTCTTTGGCAGACCAGCAAGCAGCTCCTTTGCAGTCTTCAGCTGCTCCTCTGCCTCGCCCAGGCGCTTCGACTGATCTTCGGCCTGCTTCTGGAAGCCGGCGAGGCCTGACAGGGCATTATCTCGAGCACTGGTCATCGCCCTCAGCTCCTCCCGGGCCTTGGCATGATCAGCCTCGGAGTTTTTAAGGGTCTGTGTGGCCTCCAGGCGTTTCTCACGCTCCACGTCCATGGCTTTCCCTTGGTCATGGGCCACGTTCTCCAACCTATAAGTGGCCTGAATGGCCTGCCCAACAAAACAAGTACACGGTTAGCCGAGCTCAGAAAATGGGAAGAGAAAGCTGAAGCTAGGAAAAAATGGTAAGTGTTGAGGGACTTGCCATTCCCAAGTACCGCTTGAGGCAGAGGAAGACCTCCCTGCTCCTCATAGTCCCCAGTTTCGCCATGTCAGCCGGGAGTAGCAGGCACCTTTCTAGCGCGTCGGCCACGTACACGCCTTCGCCTTCTTTGAAATCCCTAAGGGAGGAGTCTTCCCTTAGAGGCCCCCCATGGAGCATTGGGGCGGGAAGCCAGGCCTGAGCCTCGGGCTGGGCGTCAACCTGTTTATCTTGGCCTCGGGAGCCTATCTTCAACTGTTTGGACGGCCGCCGAGTATCGCCCTCCTCCTGGGGGGACCCGGACTTTTCCTCAGCTGGCCTTTTGCCCTTATCCTTTTTCTGCTTGGGATCAGAGGGCTCGTGCCTAGAAGGCGGACTCGTCTCGGACGGAGGGGGAGGAGGCCCTGAATGGGTAGGGGCCGACCTGCCCAGGGCAGAATGAGTCTTTGGAGGAGGAGGAGGAGGAAGCTTTGGCTTTGACTTCCCCGGTTGGCCTTCGATCAGATCCAGCAGGCTAGATTGGGGCCTCTTCTTGTAACCCATTTTTTGCCGGGGAGGGGACTTGGACGCTGGGAAGCAGGCTTCTGTCAGCCGAGGATCGCCCAAGCCTCTTGGAGGGTCCTCGGACTGGTGAACTTGTTCAAAAACATCAAACTCGTCCTCGGCAGGGCCGAAATTAGCGACTTCCACTTCCCTCTCTAGGCCTACTTCAACGGGCTCCGAGAGTCTAAGGGAGGAGGAGGGACCCGCAGGTGTTACGCCTTCTGATGTGGAGGGCGCCTCGGGGAACCGGAACCCGTCCTCGGTCACTGTTATTTTTCGAAGCCGAGGATCCTTTGCTCTGATCACGTACTTCGGCACCGCAAATGATTTTTGAGCCGGGTCGTACCCCAAGATCTGGTGAGCGGCCCTAACTTGATTATCGGCTTCGTTCACGAAAACCTCCGTCCTCAGCGCCTTCTGCAAGTCTTCCCAGTTGATCAGACTGAAGTGGCGCATGAAGGCGTGCGGATTTGCAAAAGAAGACACGTTCGCGATTAGCGACCAAACGGTACAAAAGGAAATGACGCATAAAACAAGTTAGAACCTTTGAACCCCCTCCTACTCCTACTGCCCCACCTGGTGTCCTCTCTGTCGTCGGGCAATGAATGCCATCGTGCCACGCTCCGGACACGATAAGAAAGTCCTTGTTTAGCCCCTTGCTGGACTCAGGGAGGCACTGGATAAGCCGGACCCTGTCATCCCTGGTCTTTAGGTAGTACGACTTGCCCTTCAGGCACTGGAGGTTATAACACCAGTTTACGTCGTGGTGGGTCAACCTCAACCCCATCTTCTCGTTCAGGGCGTCCACACAACCCAGAATTCTGAAGACGTTGGTGGCACACTGGGTGGGGGCTAGCCGGAAGTACGTCAGGTAGCCCCTCATCACCGGCCCTATGGGTATTCTCATGCCACCTTCAACGAAGGCAACGATGGGAATCACCACCTCACCCTCCTGCTTCCGAAAGCGCCACTCGCCCTCCTCACAATACCTCAAGCCCATGTTGTTTGGTATATTATAGTCGGCGATGAATTTCTCCATCGCCTCTTCGGTATAAACATATTTCTTAAATCTACCCATCCCAAATGATGCCTAAGTGAGCTAAGAGAGAGCAAATGAAAGAGAGGAAGAAATGGAGAAGGAGAAAGTTCGAAGAGAGATAGAGTGACTTACAGAAATGAGTAGAAGCTCCTCGGACAGGCTTTTTATGCTGGAGATGTAGACTCTTGGGTGCGAGTAAACAGAGGAACCGGCCTTTCGAATGGGTATTTATACCCCAAATCAAGGAGCCGCGCGGGTTTTCCCGCCCATAAATGTTAGGCGAATCCCCCACCGTCGGATTATCATCCTCCCGTTGAACGTGGGGAGCACAGAGCCGTCTTGATTTAATGAAGGGTGCATTGCGTGCTTCGAGGCACCATTAACACGTCTGGGGCAGTTGAAAAGACTCCAGTACTAACAGAGGGCCAAACTCGATGGGACGCGTCGCAGGCCCGAGGACATCAAAATCCTCCTCCCCGCCCGAGGATGCTGACAGCAAGATTTTGAGGGGCTATTGTGGTGCCAACAAGTCTTACGGCCCAGCCCACTTCGTTTCTGGGCCGAAAACCCGAGCCGAGGATGCACCCAAAACCCGAGGAGGAAAACAAGGAGCCTAGGAGCCCAACTTGACACGCCGAGGATGGCCCTGTCCTCGGGCGTCCGATACCTTCAAACGACCAGCAACGCACTTAAGGGAATCTTCCTGACCACGCCAAGAACAGAGAGGCAGTACCATGCGCCAGCAATGGAAGCCTGGAAGAGGAACAAGCTCATGACAAACTGTCACCTCCGCATTTAGTGCACTTGACTACCGCCCTGGCCGCATTAATGAGGAAAGGACTCCGCACCAGTGCCACCTTGGTTGCCACGACTCCCAAAGAGAATGAGAAGGCGGCTGATGGGACAAGTACCTGAGTAATGTCCTGATCGCTCAACAAGTGTAGGGCCAGGATTGGTTGGGTAAAGGGTATATAATGTAAGGGAATCCCTCCTGTGCAAGGGAGAAAAGAAAGAGGGGGAAAAAAGGCCTCCTCGGCCATGGGCCGAGGAGCATCCCCCAGTTGTAAACTGTTCTAAGTATTTTTTTCAATAAAAGATAAAGGAGTTCATGCTTCATGAACGCCGGCCAGCGCCTAAACCTTCGATCCACTCTCTACAAATTCATTGTTCTGGGTTCGTTGGGCCTTTGACCCATATCCTTTGGGCTTGGGCAACAAAAACAGACCCTACATTACCAAAATACCCCCCAAAACCCATAAAATGAAAAAAATACATTCGAAACCCAAAAAATGACCAAAGTACTCCCCAAAACCCATTTTCGTCACTTTATAGGTTTGAGGGTATTTTGGTCATTTTTTAGGTTTTGAGGGGTATTTTGGTAATTTTTTAATTTTAGGGGGGGTATTTTGGTCATTTTTAGGTTTTGGGATTATTTTCGTCAATTTTTAGATTTCGGGGTTATTTTGGTCATTTTTTAGGTTCCAAGGGGTATTTTGATCATTTTTAGGTTTCAAGGTTATTTTGATCAATTTTTAGGCTTCGGGGTTAGTTTGGCCATTTTTTAGGTTTCAAGAGTATTTTGGTCATTTTTTAGGTTTTGGGGGGGTATTTTGGTCATTTTTTAGGTTTCCAGGGGGTATTTTGGTAATTTTTAGGTCTCAGGGGTATTTTGGTTATCTTTTAGGTTTCGAGAGTATTTTGGTCATTTTTTGGACTTCATGGGTATTTTGGTAATTTTTAGGTTTTGGGGGTATTTTGGTCATTTTTTTTTTTGGTATTCGGGTGATATTTTGGTCATTTGATAATTAACAAATCCATATAGGTGATTTTTACAGGTTTCGAGAGTATTTTGGTCATTTTTAAGGTTTTGGGGGTATTTTGGTCATTATTTTGGGTTTTGGGGTATTTTAGTCATTTTTAAGTTTTGGGGGTATTTTGGTCATTTTCTTAGGTTTCGAGAGTATTTTGGTCATTTTTTTGGGGTTTTGGGGATATTTTGGTTATTTTTAGGTTTCGAGTGTATTTTGGTCATTTTTGGAGTTTTAGGGATATTTTGGTCATTTTTAGATTTTTTGGGTATTTTGGTCATTTTTTGGGCTTTGGGGGTATTTTGGTCATTTCTTAGGTTACCTATCCCAGCGCTTTTGGAGCGCTAGAATAGGTAAACCCTATTCCAGCGCTTCAAAAAATGCTGGGATAGGCTTCTCTCTATTCTAGCGCTTTCAAAAGCGCTGGGACAAGTCTCTCTATTCCCTTGTGGAGAGAGGCCTATCCCAGTGCTTTTTGAAGCGCTGGAATAGGTGGACTCTATTCCAGCACTTTTAAAAATGCCAGGATAGGTCTTTCCCCATAAGGGAAATCAGTAACCCTATCCCAGCGCTTTTGGGCTTCCTATACCAGCATTTTTGAAAAACGCCGCTATAGGCCTCCTATTGCAGCACTTTGTAAAGCGCTAGTTTTGAGCCGCCGTAATAGAATTTCCTATACCAGCGTTTTCAAAAAGCGCTGGTATAGACTTATCTATTACGACGATTTGAAAAAACGCCGGGAAAAAAATGTTGAGACAGGACGATTTTTTTGTAGTGGTAGGGCAAAGTGTAACTTTATAGAACAAAATTGCTAAAATTGGCACCTATGTATATATTAATATTAAAAAAATATATATATAGGGGGAGCCACCCCCTTGTCCAAGTCTCCTACCTTCCCTTATCTAAGCTGAAACAATTATATTTAGGGTTCTGTATTCCTTGAATCATATTATAACCAGGCCTGTCTTAATCGTACGTTCCATTACTATTTTTTTATTTCATGGTGAATATGAAGGGTCTTTCACACAGGATTGATGTAGCATGCAATTAATTATACCTAATTATTTGCATGGAGAGACGTACGTAGTTGGTGATTGGAGGACTTTTCTTTTATTTTTTTTTTGTCCCTATTGGTTTATTCCACCAATTGGATAATAAAATTCCCGATCAAGGCGTATATAATGAGATTGCCGATTGAATTATTTTCTTTTGCACGTGTAAGTTTGTAAATGATCGGTTAAATGGATAAAGTTTTATGATTTCCTATTAAGAGTTTTCATATTTGAAAATCATTATAAGATAATTCATTATTAGTTCTTATTATTTGTTGTCCATGCGGGAAAATGATTATTTTATATTATGTAAGTTTGTATAACATTTTTATCTATATGTAGTTGTCATTGATTTTATAAAAATATTTTAAATTAAATGACAAAACATAACCCACTAGAACTGTATTAAACTAACCCATATTGCCACACTCATCTATATATAAATAATAGATTAAGTGTCAACTTAACCAATTAAATACTTGAACAATAACAAAATTTATTATTTTTATCTGTAAACCACTAACTTTATAACAAAAAAGTTATTATAACATAATAACAATACTCAGGCATGTAACAAACCGCCTGTATTTCCTAATTATTAAATTATAGTGTTATATTATATTTTATATTGTACACACATACATCACAATTCACACAAATAACATTTTAACATAATAATAATAATAATAATAATAATAATAATAATAATAATAATAATAATAATAATAATAACTGCGCATACAATCTATATCAGACACACACTCACATGCATACAATATAAATTTATAATAAACAGAGAGATACTCACAACTTATAAACACTTTTACTCTTAGAATCAAAGATGCTGAGATAATCAAATATAGACGAAAGATGAGATGAGATTCATGAAAATGAGGTCAGAGATCATATCAAAGAGAGTGAAAGAGAGATGTGATTTGTGCTATTTGGAATGAGTTGATTTGTGTTGTCGATTAGTTTTGAGTTGGGTTGATGCATGATCAGGGTGTGTAAGATTTAAACCAGGGTATGCGAAACAGGGGTGGCTCCAGGATTTTTGTTCGGGGGGGTCAATAAGAATCTTGCGGCCTATGGGATTTTCTTATTACAAATTTGTCAATAGTACTAGTAAAAGAATAAAAAATAAATTATAAGTTCATTTGGCATATTTGTTTCTAATACAATAAACATATTAATTATTGTTGTTAAGTGATTTTTTGGCAATTATTTAATTTATAAGTTTATAATTCTTTAAATGTTTTATATTTTTATTATCTTTAAGTGTTAAAGTATTCACCAAGTCACATAGCCAACAACCATTTATAAGTCACATTCAGCAAAATTAAAAAACCACTCACAAGTCACAAATTTAGTCAAACAGTAAGTCACAAATTTAGTTAAATAGTCAAAGTGTACAAGACAACTCATAACTCAACTTTATATCAAATCAATACAACCACTTACTGACTTACAGAAACACTGCAATAGTAAAGAAAATCAAAACACTGTAACCCATTAACCCCCCACAAGCCCACACACACACGGTCAGACTCAGAGTGACTCAAAACTCATAACAAAAATCAGAACATTATAACCCCACAGGCCCCCCCCCCCCCCCACCCCCCACACACACACAGAGTCCAAGATTCAAAACTCAACCAAAAAAAATCAAAAGATAACTCTGCACACGCACATGGTGATTCACTCACACAAATTCAGTGAAAGAGTATAACAAAACACTATAAACACACTTTCACAGTGAAAGAAAGAGAGAAAGTGAGAGTTGAAAAACCAGATTAAGCAGCAGCAGAAGGCAGACCAAGCAACAACAGTAGCAGCAGATTAGGGACAGTTCAGCAGTGGCAGATTTTGTGTGTAAAGCAGAGGCAACCTTTTTTCTTTGGGTTTAGAGAGTAAAGACGGATAGTGAGAGATTTTGAGGCAGTTGCAAAATTCTTAGGTTTTATTTGGCCCTTTTTTTTAATTTATGATTTTTCAAAATTTGATTTATGGGATTTTTATTTCTGATATTAAAAACCAAAATTTTCTGTTGGACTTCTCTCTTTTTTTTTTTTTCCCCCCTCGGAGTTTAAGTTGGGCTTTAAAAAAAAAGTGACAGGTTTATGGTGAGGGGGTGCAAATTTGTATTGCAGGGGTTCAAAACAATTTTTTTTAAATATTTTATATATATATATATATATATATAAATTTGGGTCAGGGGGTTCATTTGAACCCCCTGACTATAACGTACCGCCGCCCCTGCAATGCGAAAATATATTTAAAAGTATATTGAACTAGTAAAAAAATGTTATAAAATCAAATTGAACCTATTCAACTTAAAGTACCGCCGCCCTATAATAGAAAACTGTATTACACGAAGATAGAAAGAAAATAGAGGAAAAGAAAGGGCCAAGCGAAATGAGAATGCAAAGGGAAGGCAAACATAGTATTCTAAGAACTAATGGCCTGTTTGGATGTTTAAAAAAGGAGGGGGAATAGAGTAGAGGGAGGGAGAGTAATCTAATTACCTTGTTTGGAAGTTTTTTAAGGAAGGAGGGGGAGGGGTTTGGAGGAGTTTGGAGGGGTTTCAACTCCCTCTAACCCCCCATTTTTAATTCCCCCAAATTGGAGAGATTTGGAGGGGGAGTAGATTACATAAACTATTGACCAAGTAAATTACCTAATTTACCCTTATTATATTAACAAAATTAAACAAGGGGAAGGGCTAATTACTCCCTTCCTCCTTACTAATTTTAAAAACATCCAAACAAGGTGGAGGGGATTCACTCTCCTCTACTCTCCTCTCCACTACTCCCCTCCCCTCTACTCCCCTCTACTCTCCTCCCTCTCTAAACTTCCAAACAAGCCATAAAGGTTTAGAAGAGATAGTATCACCCTTAGTAGCGATCAAGCTTCGTGTATCACCTACGGCTGTGTGTTGTGATGCACTGTATATTTCATGTACCGATCGAGTAGTCCTTTTAAGTTTTCACGTTAGTTTCACTAGGTTAAAACGTTATTAGAGAAATCAATTATTGGGTTGACAAGCCGCCTTTGTTTGACGTTTACAAAATTATTGGGACGGCTAATTTTGAGCTTTCCTGGTGTGATACAATACAAAAGAATCTTTTCAAACAAACAGCCCTTCGTTTGTTGTTTACAAAATTTTCCTGTACAGAGGGACGGCTATTTTTGAGCTTATCTGGTTATTGCTGGTTATCAACATGTTATACAATACAAAAGAATCTTTTCAAACTAAGAGCCCTTTGTTTGTTGTTTACAAAATTTTCCTGTAGAGAGGGACTGTCATTTTTGAGCTTATTTGGTTATTGCGGGTTATCAACATGTTATACAATACAAAAAATCTTTTCAAACTAACAGCCCTTTATTTGTTGTTTACAAAATTTTCTTGTAGAGATGGACTGCCATTTATTGCTGGTTATCAACATGTTATACAATACAAAAGAATCTTTTCAAACAAACAGCCCTTTGTTTGTTGTTTACTAAATTTTCCTGTAGAGAGGGACTGCCATTTATTGCTGGTTATCAACATGTTATACAATACAAAAAAATCTTTTCAAACTAACAGCCCTTTGTTTGTTGTTTACAAAATTTTCCTGTAGAGAGGGACCGCCATTTATTGCTGGTTATCAACATGTTATACAATACAAAAGAATCGTTTCAAACTAATAGCCCTTTGTTTGTTGTTTACTAAATTTTCCTGTAGAGAGGGACTACCATTTTTGAGCTTATCTGGTTATTGCTGGTTATTATCATGTTATACAATACAAAAGAATCTTTTCCAACTAACAGCCCTTTGTTTATTGTTTACAAAATTTTCCTGTAGAGAGGGAATGCCATTTATTGCTGGTTGTCAACATGTTATACAATACAAAAAAAAATCTTTTCAAACTAACAGCCCTTTGTTTGTTGTTTACAAAATTTTCTTGTAGAGAGAGACTACCATTTATTGCTGGTTCTCAACATGTTATACAATACAAAAGAATCTTTTCAAACAAACAGCCCTTTGTTTGTTGTTTACAAAATTTTCCTATAGAGAGGGACTGCCATTTATTGCTAGTTGTCAACATGTTATACAATACAAAAAAATCTTTTCAAACTAACAGCCCTTCGTTTGTTGTTTACAAAATTTTCTTGTAGAGATGGACTGCCATTTATTGCTGGTTATCAACATGTTATACAATACAAAAGAATCTTTTCCAACAAACAGCCCTTTGTTTGTTGTTTACTAAATTTTCCTGTAGAGAGGGACTGCCATTTTTGAACTTATCTGGTTATTGCTGGTTATCAACATGTTAAACAATTAGTTTAATCCTTTCAAACTGATAACCTTTAGTTTCTCAATTACAAAATTTGCCTTTGGTGTTAGAGCAACCCTTTCCATAAAAAATCCACCCCTAGTACTATAGGATAAATTATCTTATGGGGCCCACAAATACTGTGCCCTAGGGTTTGGGTGATAGTCTTTGGAAGAGCTATATATATTAATAAGGACATAACTTAGGTACAGTACCTTAAATGCTATTCCTTAGGTTCTCCTCTTAGGATTTAGCCATGTGGCTACTTAACTAAAAAATACACTTTCATCCTATGAGAAAAAAATCCACATGGCAAAATTTTAAAAGGAAAACATAAAAAATAGCACCTAAGTACTGTACTTAGGTCTTGCCCTATTAATAATGGTCTTTCATCATTTCAACTTCGTCGTTTAGCCTTTCTAAAACTAATATATCGTCCAAACTAGAGCAATGAGGTCTTGATGGCAGGATTACGATTTAGGAACCAAGGCTAGGTCATGCCCTTGGTTCCAAATCTCATCAAATTAGTCGCAAATATGTGTGATGCATTGAAAAATTTTGCATAAAATTATAATTTTATATGTTTGTTTCAAACTCAAACAAATAAACTTAATTCGTTTTTCTAGTGTTCTGATCTTCATTAATTGCATCAAGTTATCTAAAAAAGAAAAGTTAAGAATGAGAAGCCATGAAATATATGCTTCAGGAGAATTTAATTATATGCTTATTTATTTTTGAAAATAATTATTTTTTATAAATCAACTATTATGCAGTTTCTCACGTAAATTTTGCTTAGGAGATCTAAAATAAAATCTTCCAATTGAAATAGTATAAAATAGACTAAAATATTATTTCCGTACATCATTTGTATGAATTTAATTTTCATTTGGAGCTCTAAAATAAAATCTTCCAAATGAAAGAGTATAAAATAGACTAAAATATTATTTCCGTACATACCATTTGTCTGAATTTAATTTTCATTTTTTAAAAGTATAGAGATTAAAAAAAAAAAAAAAAACATTTACTAAATTTAATGAAGGAAAAGGAAATTCACGCAAACTTTAAGAAGGGAAACTATTTTAGTCTAAATTAGTAACTACTTGATATTGATCAAGTTTTTATTTTTTATTTTTTGAGAATTCAGTGATCAAATCTTTGGTATGAAACCTGTTTAGAAGCTAAGAAACTGTAGAAATAGAATACGAAAATTTCCTATTTTTGAATATTTAAAATTCAAAGAGAAGAAACAATAATAAAAAATAAAAATAAAAACTCAACTCCTTCCATCATTATAATGTGCTAATAATTTTACTTCATATTTCTCAAGAATCAAACGAAAAAGTAACCCAGAAAATATATAATCAGTTTGATATGGGGGCGGGGGAGCATACATAATAAACAACATATACATCAATAGAGCATTACAGTTACTTTAAGAAAATCTTGTAGAAGGAAAATGCTAAAGTTACAAAAAAAATTTTAAAGTTGTATATAAACTATTAATATGATGATAGTTATTAGTAAATAATAAAGTGATGATAATGATTGGTCTAAATGAAAACTAGTAAGAATTTTTTACATTAATAGTTTGCAAAAATGTCATAAAAATATTTGTAGTTGTAGCATTACTAAACTATCTCATAATAATTTCAAGGATAACAAGATTGCAGCTTAGTTACTTGCATTGTGTTGGTACTATGGTAGTTCTTAGTAAGAATTGAGAATGTTGAGATGAAAGTAATGGATGATATATACTGTGACTATAAGCCGAGCCGCCAATAGAAAAGGAACTTCTATTTTTGGGCTTATTTGGTTGTTGGTTATCTACAAGTGATACAATATTGTTGAATCCTTTCAAGTTAATAACACTTTGTTTGTCAAATACAAAATTCGCCTTCAGTGTAGGGGACATAATCTTTCGGCCAATTATGAAGAAAATTTAACTCAGGCTCAAGAGGGTTAACAAGGGAAAGGAAGGGGGATGGGCTAATTTTCTAATAATGAGAAAGGTAGCAGAATATTATTAATAATCGTATCTCATCATTTCAACTTCGACCCTTATTACTTTTCCAAAACTAATTAAGTTAGCCCTTATGCCAAACTAAACCCTTATACCTACAATGATGTATTTAGTCATCGAGTTATGCTTGCAACATCATACACTTTTGATGTATTAATTCATCCTCATTTTCTGAAAATATCTTTACGCTCCTTCTTGTATTTCACCTAACAAAGGCGTGCAATACAGCAATGAGCGCTTGGTTGCAGAGGATTACGATTCAGGAACCAAGGATAGCTCATCCCTTGGGTTCCATATCTTCAACAAATTAATATATCTCATAATGCCAAGGGATAACAAGATTGCAGCTTAGATACTTGTATTGGGTGGGTTGAATTATAGTTTTTCTTGGTGGAAATATAGTTTCATTCATAACATAATAGGAAATAAAAATACACAACTAGCATTCCACCTACTTATTCATCCCCAAAGTCATTCATAATCGTAGAAGTAGGATTATTGACACAGAAACAAGGAAAAATAAGATAACGCAAAGGACCAACAACAGCTACAACAACATACGTAGGAAAGATAAGAACCGAAATCAAGTCGTCATACGAGTTGAGATTTAGGAGCCAGGACTGCGTGCATGTGAGTCATCACGATTATTTTTTCCGCTAGATTTTTTCCTCATCTGAAGGAGGACGGTTTGAAAATTTTGTATTATCTAGGCCCTCGGGACTCGGGAGTTTGTGCCTCCACCGGGAATATTGGATCCTGTATTACGATTTACGATGGCCAGTCTGTTCAGTTGACACTGAAGGAGGGCGCTTTTTTGTATTATCTAGGAGAGACTTTTTCCTTGGGGAGTTTGTGCCTCCCTTGGAATTATTAGATGCTGTAGCACCATTTCCGGTCTGAGCACTTGACCCTGGAGGAGGATGGGCAGAAGAATTTGTAAGATTTGCAGCCTGATCATTTGAAGATTTAGCACCATTGCCGGTCAAAG
Organism: Quercus ilex subsp. ballota; assembly: GCA_032727855.1. Taxonomy (NCBI): domain Eukaryota; kingdom Viridiplantae; phylum Streptophyta; class Magnoliopsida; order Fagales; family Fagaceae; genus Quercus; species Quercus ilex. The sequence continues at coordinate 27,922,904 of CM064910.1, read as the reverse complement.
CACTTGACCGTTGTGGTGGAATATCACAATCACTTACGAGATTTGCAGGCCGATTCCCTCTGGAGTTTGTGCCTCCCCCGCGATTATTAATTGCTGTAGCACCATCGCGGGGCCGAGCCCTTGATGGTTTCCCATCAGTAGAGGACATTAGACTTCTTTTTTCACGCCCGCTTGAAGATAGAAATGATCACATTGATCCCCTTTTATAATAAAGAGTTAAAACACCCTTCACTGAAGCATTTCTCACTGCTTACCTCTTTCTTTTATTTCTTTACAGATTAAAAACAATTTACAGACTACGCCAACCATTGAACGTGGGAACTTTTAACTCTCGCATTTTCTTTGTTTGTAAGCATTACTAACGTGAAACTTAAATTCAATTTTTCACTATTTTTCACCTAAATTATCTAACAATATTGAGAGGATATATATGTTAAAAAAATATATTATGAAACGAATAAGAAATTGACTCATAATATGTCCACTTAAACATTTTAATAAAATTTATATGATCAGGGTTGTGCATTAGGTTGGAATTAATAATGTATAGGCTTAGCCCTCTTGTTCAAGTAATAATGATTTTGTGTGTAAAAAATCAGTCACATTGGTTAAGTTAAAAGTTCTTTAATTATTAAATAATTTCATAGACTATTATTTTCAAAAATTATAATTTATGTATATATATATATATATATATTTATAGTATAATACTATAATCAAGTTTATTTTTCATTCAAGCAAAATGTTTATTAAGATTCAAGAGTATTTTAAACATTAAAAATTAATCATGATGGTTAAATTAAAAGTTCTTTAATTATTAAATAATTATATATATATATATATATATATATATATATTCAAGTATAATGTTGCTTAAAATGCGATACATACAAATTCTAAAGATATTTAAAAATCATTGTGGGAGAGGGGGGGGGGGGGGGTGAACCTGATATCGGGCCGAGGTCCAAGGGCCCAAAAGGTCATACTTTAAGAGATGGACCAGGCCCAAAAATGCAGGTAAAAATGAGAGCGCGTAAAGAATAAAGGATAACTCCTCAGAGTGGATCCTGTGGAGATCCGAGTCAACCACTGTGCATACCCAAAATTTCCTTATTGGACTGGACTTAGGATTGGGCTTACAATTTATTTGTATAGTGGGTGATGGGTTTCCTACCATGGGTAGCTCCCTTCCGAGCTTCTAGGTTGTACCCCCTTTTGCTTTTGGAAAACTCTCTCCTCTTTTTATAGTACTCCTCTCCCTATCTTGTTCTCTTTCTTTAGTTCTCTATTCTTATTATCTTGTTCTCTTTCTTTAGTTCTCTATTCTTACTCAGAATCACCAACCCCTACCTCTCTACTCACTTCTCTTATCTATAGCTTGAGGTTGGTGGGGTGTTCATGATTACGTTCTGATCTTGCTCGTATGGGTGGGGTTGGATTTGATTTTTCTTAACATGGAATATACTTCCTTGGAAATGGTGGTGATGGCTTTGGAATTGGTTCCTGCCTCTAAAAGGTTACTCGGCAACGATATTCCCCAAGGCAATACTAAGTTGTCGAGCTCATGGACTGCTCCAAGTAAGCACAGCCTCCGATCAACCCATACATGATTGATATGGGCCTATCTATCTTGCGATCAAGTGGATGTGTCCACCATTGGATTTGGGCTTGAAAATGTCTTAGGAGTGTGCTCGAGCCAAGGCCCAATGCCTAGTGGGCTTGAGGCCGTATGCCGTACAATAGCCCCCCCTTCATTCGTGTTCGGCCACCGAGAACAAATCAAGGACACTAGGGATTCCTCGGGAAGCTTAACCGTCAGTCATTAAATGAAGGATAAGACGGTTATTAATGCCCCCTTAAAAGAAGCGTTATGACAACCTGTCAAATCTAACCGTAATCATGACCTGATAGTTTGTGAACCGATGCCACGCATGTGGGAGTTACAAAAGGGAATTTAAAAAGGCTTTTCTCACTCCTATTTCATTAAATGCCTTCCCCCTATAAATAGTACCTTCCTACTCTTCGTATCATTTTTCACGTCCCTACTCTTTCAAATCCTTCTCTGTCGAGCATATTCTCCTTGAGCATAGATTCTTCAACCGAGATCACCTAAGTTTCCTCATTCATTCATTCTCTTGCTTCAATTTTTTTTTCTTACTCTAGAATTAAGAATGGGTTTCTCTCATCTTCTTGACACCAAGGCATCCTTAGCTAACTTTAGAGCGGTTTATGATATCCCGGGAGATGTAGAGGTTGCATATTGTCATAAGGGTGATATTGCTTTTCAGCGGCACCCTCATGTAGTATTTTTCCCGTTAATGGCTATCTTAGAGGGATGGGTTAGATTTCCCATAAATCCCCTAATACTTAGGACCCTTAGATTTTACGATTTGTGTCCCGACCAACTCCCCCCTAATTTTTACTGAGTAGTGAGTTGTGTCAGCTGATTACATCAATTGTACGAGCTACAACTAGACCACCATGATATAAATTTCATGTATAGTTTATGTGGTAACATTAGAACAAACTATTACCTAAAAGTTAGGGACATTCGGGTACGGCTGATATCGTGCCTCCCCGATTCTAATAAAAACTCCACGGGAGAGTATGTCCGGGTGAGCAACAATTGGCATGCCAATAAGCTCACTTGCCCTACTTCGCCTCGGGACATTGGTCGGTACCATGCATATATAATTGTTTATAATTTAGCATGTTTTGCTCGTCTTTATTTGTTGAAACATGTATTAACCAATTTTTGTTTTGCTTCGACACAAAGGGCAAGAAGTTTAGACCGGATATCAGAGTTGTGCAAGTGAGAGACTTGAACTTTGTGCTTCAGTCGGAGATCTTTGTCAACTTTGACAGACAGCTCCGAGCATCCCATCTTATACTCAGTTGCATTCTGGTTTACTCTACCTGGCAACCTTTCGGGTAGGCTCCATTAATGGATAGTCTGCTATTATCATATATTGACGTAAGACATCCGAATTTCCTTTCTCCCAACCTAACTGTAGGTGAAACTCGAGACCTTGGCCCCTGGTTGGTTAGGGCAGATTCATTGGTACCTGTGAGGGACGCGTCGGCTAACTTTGTTTTCTAAGGTCGTGCCGTTCACAAACTCGTTAAGGAGCCTCGGTAGTCCAACCAACCGATCAAGCAAAAGTAGAGTCAATAAATTCTTCAGAAGTAAAAGACGAACAAGAAGAAGGCGATATGGTAATCAGAAGGACAATGACTATTGACCTGTTTCTACCCAGTACCCACCCGGTGGTGCAGCAACAATAGACTCAAGGCAGAAATCAGCCTCCTCTGACCACCCACACTTGGAAAAGACAGCGCACCGCAAACCAAACTCCTAGAGTACTAGAGGGCGCCCCACCAAGGACTCCCCTGGTTTCTGCAGCAGGCGGCATGGTTATCCATGAACCCACTAGCGATGTCCGCCCAACCATGCAGGTTGGGTCCAATGTGGTGTCTTCCTCTCGCCCGGTCATGGAATGGCAAACGATATTTAGGCTCAAGAACGAGCCTCTCTCGGTGACTACCAGCATTAGAAGTTGGGCTCAAGGTGAGGGTGGCCAGATTGCCCGAAGCCTGGGGTAAGCTCTACAACTTCCTGAAGACGTGCATTTTTTCTCGGGTAGCACTGATGAATCTTTAGCTACTCAGTTGCAGTGGCACATAATCACGGTAACACACTTTACTCTTCTTCTGTTACATGAATATACTTGTATTTTTCCTTTTCATGTTTATTGTCATTGTGGTAACAGGTAGCACAATTGGCTTACATAATAGAAGTTCGATTGAAGGAAACTGCCAAGGAGGCTGACCGAGAAAAATACCTGAAGGATGTTGCTGAAGCCACGACGAAGGATAAGGGTAAGGCTGCAGTGGATGCCGAAAGGAGAGCACAGGAGGCTAAGAGCTAGGTACTAGCAGAGTAGAGGCTGACGGAAATGGATGTGAAGCTGGGGGGAACAAAGCTAAAGCTGGCTGAAGCGGAAAGTCTGAATTTGGCACAGGCTAATGAAATTGCCGAGCTAAATTCGGCCCTAGAAGCTTGCAAGGACAAGTGGTACAACTAGGGTTTTTCGAATGTCGAGAACTCCGTGGAACCAATTGTCTACCAATCAAGGCGATATGGGTTCAGCGAAGGATGGATAGCGGCTCTACAAGTGATGGGGGTGCCCGATGATTCTCCGTTGAGGAACCTTGAGCAAATACCCTTCCCAGAGCCTCCTCCCCCAATTCAGAATCCTAATGGTGCTGAAGAAGAAGAAGACACTCCCAGCATAAGGGAGTTGGTGCAAGAAATTGACTCTCATGTGGAGTTGGTTGATCTTGAAATCACTAGGAACCTAGATGCTGTGCCACACATAGCTCCATCACCACCTTCAAACTCTACTGCCCAGCCTACCATGGATGTTCCAGCTTAGCTTGCTATGGACACTATTCCATCTCAGCCTGAGGGCCTGGTTGGTTGAAGAAGACAAAGAAATCATTTTACTTCACTTTTAATTTTGCTTTTTTCTTTCTTTATTTTATTTGCTCTACAATATCTGCCTATGGTCGCGGGGATGTGGTGACAAGACATTCTTTTTACTTTCGTTTATTTATTTATTTATTTATCTACTTAGTTTACTTATTGTCACTAGGATGGGGTGACAAGACATCAGCTTTGTTCAAATTTGTGAGCAATTTTTATTATTATTGCCTTTGTTGGAGTTAAATCATTTATGCTATAATTTTACTCCGCTTATTTATGAATGTCATGTAACCGAATTAAGGTGTGCTATTGATCAGTGACGGGGTTAAACCAAGTAGAGCTTTCGTTATTAACTAACTTGAAGAATTGGGGCTTTCCCTTGTTCAGTACCCGGGATCGAACCGAGCACAGGTTTCTGTCCTTAGATAAAATAGAGATAAGGTTTCCACCTGTTCAGTGACCGAGCTCAAATTGAGCACAAGTTTCCATCCTTAGATAAAATAGAGATAAGGTTTCCACTTGTTCGATGACCAGGGTTGAACTGAGCACAAGTTTCTGTCCTTAGATAAAATAGAGATAATGTTTCCACTTGTTCGATGATCGAGATTGAACTAAGCACATGTTTCTTTCCTTAGATAAAATAGAGATAATTATGGTAATTCAACTTCTATATATTACACGCACAAACATTGTTCTTTACACAGTAGTTGTACATAACTTGACATTCCTTCTACAGTTAATGGTAAAATATTCTCAAATTTTGAACATTCCATGGCCAGGGGAGTGGCCTCTCATCCATATCTTCCAAGTAATACGCCCCAACTCCAGCAATGGCAGTAACCCTGTAAGGATTTTCCCAATTTGGAGCCAACTATCCGGCATTGAGATCCCATGCATTCCTCACTGCTTTCCGCAGCACTAAATCTCCGGCCCTGAACTCCCTACTCTTGACATCCTTGTTGTATCGACGAGCAAGCTTTTGTTGATACTCGGCTAGCCTTATGGTTGCAGATTCCCGGCATTCCTCTAACGAATCTAGCTACTTCACCATTAGCTCTTCATTCTCAGCAAGGACAAATCTTGAAACCTGAGCACTGCATAAGCTTACTTCAGCTAGTATTACCGCTTCCTCTTTGTATGTCAATGAAAAAGGAGTTTCTCCCGTAGATTTTCTAGGGGTTGTCCGGTAGGCCCACAAGACGTTCGGCAACTCCTTGGCCCACATCCCTTTAGTGCCTTCCAATCTTTTCTTCAAACCATTCACAATCGCTTTGTTAGTGGCCCCAGCCTGACCACTGCTTTGTGGATACGCCGGGGTTGAATACATGTCCTTAATACCAAGGTCGCTACAGAACTTGCAGAAGACTCTACTGTCAAATTGCAACCCATTACTATGTTTTTCCACACAAACTTTTTGACATCTACATCGCTGATATTGGCTAGTGCTTTGGCCTCTGCCCACTTAGTGAAGTAATCCACGGCTACTAGAGCAAATCTTCGGTTTCCTGTAGCCTGAGGGAACAGACCGATCATATCTAGCCCCCACTATGTGAAAGGCCACTAGCTAATGTTTTTCCACACAAACTTCTTGACATCTACATCGCTGATATTGGCTAGTGCTTTGGCCTCTGCCCACTTAGTGAAGTAATCCACGGCTACTAGAGCAAATCTTCGGTTTCCTGTAGCCTGAGGGAACAGACCGATCATATCTAGCCCCCACTATGTGAAAGGCCACTAGCTACTGATAGGATTCAATAAGGTGTGCTTTTGACACCGCTCACACATTCAGACATATTCAGCAAAATCTTTATGCATCTGTGGCCACCAAAATCCTTGGGTTATTTCTTGGTGGGCCAATGAGCGTCCTCCAACATAACTACCACAAACCCCCTCATGGAGCTCGGTTAAGAGTTCATCAACTTTGCTGGGGTGTAAGCACTGAAGATAAGACCTTTGATACAATACACGGTCTGCTGACAACCAATACTGGGCAGCTATTCGGCGTACCCTGCTCGTTTCATTTTCATCGGTTGGCACTCAATCTCGGCCAAAAAGTCAATGATTGGATCCATCCAACAAGGTTCAGACTCCGCTACCATCGAGACAGTCACCCTTGCATCAATACTAGGTTTTGCCACCACTTCCACTTTGATCAGCCATAGTACCTCTTCAGTCATTGATGACGCCAAGGTGGCCGGAAAATCTGCATGTCGGTTTTTCTCCCGAGCAATTTAAATAACCTTTACCTTCTAAAACAGACTCATGGTTTGCTTTACTAGCTGTAGATAATCTATCATTCGGGGATCTTTGGCTTCAAAGTTCCCTGCACCTGATTAATGACCAGCCGAGAATTCGAGTAAACCTCCACTTCCCGTGCGCCTAAATCAATAACAACTCTCAATCCGGCAAGCAAAACATCATACTCAGCCTCATTGTTGGAAGCTTTAAAACCCAACCTAAAGGAATGTTCCACCTGTATCCCCTCCGATGTCATAACAACAATTCCTGCTCCTACCCCCAGTGCACTAGACACACCGTCTACAAATACTCTCAATGTTCGAGCTTCTACATGGCAAACAATCTCCACTTCCCTCCTTGGGGAAAATTTTGCAATAAAGTCTGCAAGAACTTGGCCTTTCACCGAACTTTTGGGTTTATACCTTATGCCAAAAGAACCCAACCGGGTCCCCCACTTGGCTATCCTACACGTGAAATCAGATTTCTTCAACAAGAACTGCAGGGGATACTTAGTCAGCACATAGGCAGTATGAGCTTGAAAATAATGGGGAAACTTCCTCATGGCATGCACCAAAGCTAACACCAACTTCTCTAGGGACAAATATCTTATCTCGGCGTCAACTAGGGTTTTAATAATGTAATAGACTGGCTATTGTATACCTTGATCCCTTAACAACACAGCACTTACGACATGCTCGGATACTAAAAGGTACATAAACAAATCCTCACTGGGTTCCAAAGCCAACAACATTGGTGCCCACATTAAATACTCCTTTAAATCCTGGATGGCTTTTTCACATTCCTAGTTCCATTGGAATCCCTTCCTTTTTTTCAGAAGCTGATAAAATAGATGGCACCGATCTGCAAACTTAGAAATGAATCGATTTAGTGCAGCTAACATACCAGTCAGCACTTGGACCTCCTTTAGATTGCTTGGTGATTTGAGATGTTCTATAGCACTGATATGATCGGGATTAACTTCTATTCCTCGGTGAGTAATCATATATCCGAGAAACTTGCCAGCCTCCACTCCAAAGGCACACTTGTCGGCGTTGAGACGTAATTTGTGCTGCCTAAGTACTTCAAACACCTCTATAAGATCATTGATGTGCCCCTACTTCTTTTTACTTTTCACTACCATATCATCCATATATACCTCCACCGTACGCCCAGTTCTATCTCTAAATATCCTCGTTATCATCCGTTGATAAGTAGCGCCAACATTCTTCATGCCAAACGACATCACGATGTAATGATAATTAGCATCGGGAGAAATGAATGCCTTTTTTTCCTAATCTTTGGCAGCCAAGGCAATCTAATGGTAACCCCGAAAGGCATCTAGGAAACTCATCATAGGGTGTTCGTATGTTGCATCTACTAGCTAATCAATCTTCGGCACAGGGAAAGGATCTTTCAGGCATGTTCGGTTCAAATCGGTAAAGTCTACATATACCTTCCATTTCTCGTTCTTCTTTTTCACGACCAAAATATTCGCTAGCCACTCCAGAAGAAAACCTCCTTTATTGCCTCTACTTCTTTTAACCGCTTTACCTCATGCTTAACAGCCTCAACGTTCTCTTTAGCCGACCTCTTCAGCTTTTGTTTCTTGGGAGGAAATAATGGATCCACGTTAAGCCTATGAACTATGAACTCCAGACCTTCCCCGGGCACCTCATATGGGCTCCAAGCAAATACGTCTACATTTTTTACAAGCAACAACAACATCTCCACCTTATCTTTGTCGGACATTCCTGCTCCTATCTGAAAACTCCTATTCTCATTTGGAAATATACTCACCTTTATTAGCTCCTCGACACAACTAGACCCATTTTTCTCCTAGGGTTCCTGTAATTGCTATAAGCGAACATCCTTAGCAGACTCCATCTGCTTAACCTCCCGATTAACAGCAACCACCAAGTATTGCCTAGCCACTTATTAGTTTCCCCTTACTGTAGCAATACCGTGCTCAGTATGAAATTTGACCTTAACATGCAATGTAGACGGAACAGCTCCCATTGCATGAATCCATGGCCTTCCGAGAATCGCTGTATACGGGGAGAATGAATTGACCACTATAAAGGTTACCATCACTTCCTTGCCTTCTATGTTCATGGGGAGCAAAATCTGCCCCTTTGGGACCACCAACCGACCATCAAATCCAACTTGGGGTGTATCATACTTAGATAGATCTTAATTCTTCAAACCAGGCCCCCTGAACAAGTCAATATACATTACTTCGACTCCACTTCCTTGGTCCACTAACACTCTCTTCACTATAAAACCATTTATTCAAGTCGTGACCACCAATGTGTCATCATGCGGGTCGTTCCCTCCAAATCGTCATCATTAAAGGCGATGGGCTCCTGAGAATACTTCAACCTCTTCTCAAAGGGTTGCTTGTCTTGACAACTCTCTACCGGGACCACTGTCAATACCCCTTTTCTCCGAGTTATTAAGGTACCCCTTGAAGTAGCATGGATGACTTCTATCACTCCTAAAGGGGGTGGAAGAGGATTTCCCCGGGGTCAAGCACCTTGTCCGGTCTCTTAATTCCTTGGCTCCACAACAAACTCCTTTAAATGTCCCGCCCTTACTAACTGCTCCAAATGATCTTTCAGCACCTTACATTGTTCGGTGGTATGTCCTTTATCCCTGTGATAATTACAGTATAAATTCTGATTTCTTCTCTAGGGTCACCCCCCATCTTGTTTAGCCACCGAAAATATGGTTCATTCTTAATCCAATTCACAATTATGTGCACTAGTTCCTTGAACGCCACGTTTACTTCCCCAGCTTGAGCGCCTGGCTCTTGGATTCTCAAATCCCTCTGAGGTCTTGACTGAAAACCCCCTTGCCTGGGTTGGCTCGAGATCAGAGCCTTGCCTTTGTTCTGCTGCCGATCATCCTCTAATCTTTTGTACTCCTCAATATGCCTCATAAGTTGTCTTATATCCTTGGGATACCACATTGTCAATGACTCCTATAATTCAAAATCCTCAGGTAATCCTAGTTGAAATATGCTAGCCGCCACCTTTTCGTTACCCATGCCGATCTCATTGTATAACTCCCAATATATACTAGCATAACTCCGAAGAGTTTTCCTGGCTCCCATCTTCATAGACAACAGTGCACCCACAGGTTGAGGTACACGACTACATGTCATAGACTGAACCCCAAATTCTTCAATTAACTGTCCCAAACTATGAATCGAACCCTTCCTTAACCCATTAAACCACCTCAAAGCAGTAGGCCTGAGACTAGAAGCAAACACCTTACACATCAACGCATCATTATGACTGTGTAAAGACATCATTTGAATGTAATGACTTACATGCTCTACAGAATCCGTCTTCCCATCATAAGAGTTAAATGGGGGCCTGGTCAATCTGCTCAGTATCGGCGGCCGCTTAATCTCCTTCAAGAAAGGTGACCAAGCAACTCTATGCAAAGTTCAGCTCATAGCGTCCATTATAGTATTTCTAGGTCGTCACCCCTCCAGGGAAATCGAATCCCTGTCCGCATACTCTCGGGACTGCTTCCTGTGTCAATGGGAACCAGATTGATGAGATGCATCCCCGTAACCACTTCCTATGATTACTGACCCCTCTACATGCTCTCTATGGTCTCTTCTCCGATGCCTACCCCGTGCTTCCAACATCAATTCCCTGACCAATCTCCGCAAATGTTCAAGCTCTTCGTCCCTTCTATCAGGATGTTCGTGTCCGGAAGCGCTAGACATCGTTTGATATGTTTGAAATGACCCCTCTCCAGGACCAGAATGCTCTCCCTCCTGCTCAGACCTCCAATCTTTGTCCCTCTTATACCTCATTTCTCGCCAACTAGATCTCTGAGAAGATCCTCCAAAATCACTTCAGCATAACTTCTTGATTGTCCCTCAAACATCCTTCTTGGGCTGGGCTTACAATTGTGCATACCCAAAATTTCCTTATTGGACTGGGCTTAGAATTGGGCTTACAATTTATTTGTATAGTGGGTAATGGGTTTCCTACCACGAGTAGCTCCCTTCTGAGCTTCTAGGCTGTACCTCCTTTTGCTTTTGGAAAACTCTCTCCTCTTTTTATAGTATTCTTCTCCCTATCTCGTTCTCTTTCTTTAGTTCTCTATTCTTACTCAAAATCACAAACCCCTACCTCTCTACTCACTTCTCCTATTTATAGCTTGAGGTTGGTGGAGTGTTCATGATTATGTTCTGGTCTCATTCGTGTGGGTGGGGTCCGATTTAATTATTCCTGACATGGAATATGCTTCCTTAGAAATGGTGGTGATGGCTTTGGAATTGGTTTCTGCCTCCAAAAGGTTGCTCGACAGCAATATTCCCTAAGGTAATACTGAGCTGCTAAGGTCATGGACTGCTCCAGGTAAGCACAGCCTCCGATCAACCCATACATGATCGGTATAGGCCTATCTATCTTGCGATCAGGTGGATGAGTCCACCATTGGATTTGGGCTTGAGAATGTCTTAGGAGTGTGCTCGGGCCAAGGCCTAATGCCCAGTGGGCTCGAGGCCGTATGCCGTACAGCCACCAATGCCGAAACTCTTATCCAAGGTAACAGGCATGGATGGTCCCTCGGTGAATACAAAGGGAACCACGGGCAATCGATTCCCTCTCTAATCCAAGGTGCCACCTCCCTTAGATTCGCCTTGGGAAACACCTTGAAAAGGATAAGAATTACAGAGGTATTCACTTCCACATTAATGAGAGGTTCTCCATCTAAGCTCTTCCACATTAAATGCATATAGGTCAGTCAAAACAATGCAAACACCCCCAAAAGCCCTTTCTCATGATGAAAAGGGGGTAGAACAGAGGGGTGATGTGACAAGTATCCCAAAAATTCAGTTGGAAGTAGGCTAGCTAGGGAGATAAGGGAAGGAAAATGCCTATAAAAGGGAAGGATGGTGCAACAAAAAGGGGGTTTAGGAGGATTGAAGGAAAGAGAGTTTAAGGAAGAACAAGAGAGAAACTTGTAGTAGTTGAATAGATTTAAAAGCTTTTAGTTTTTAGCCCAATCCTTTGTACCGCAAGAAAACAATCTATATATCTATGAATCGTCTTCTTGTTCCTCATTACCTTTTAAGTAGTTGTTTAGATCTCCCATTATGGAAGTTTTACCTTGTAGCTTGTATAAATTAATTGTGCAAGTCATCTATTTAGTCACTGTAAATCGGTACAGTGCTTGTTTTTGACAACCACAATCATGAAGGCCAATTCTTGGAAATTCTAATGCTTGGAAGTTTAAATTATCAAAAACACATAATTCTCTCTTTCAAATATTGCACATAATTCTTTTATAAAAAATGCAAAAAATAAAAATAAAAATAAATAAATAAATTTTGAAAGGAATAAATATTTTAAAAATAAAATTAGTTTAAAAATTACATTTGATACCAAATAATTAAACTAGCTCTTATAAAGCTAATTTTTAAAGGTTTATGTCTTTAAAAAAAATAAAAAAGAACTAATAGCAATTACAATTTTGTTTTGTTTTGTTTTTTTTTTAGAAACAAAAACACACAAAGGAGATGGAATGAAGTTCTAACATAAAATGTACTATTAGCTTCCACCTTTTAATCTGTAAAGATTTTACACTTTCAATCTATAAACATTTTGAATGACTGTTATAGATACCCCATTTTATTGCCGTTAATAACCTTTAGTCTCTTGCCTCAATGGTGAGCTTAACATACGTCAACCAATGGTGATTAATGTGTTCTCAATATTTGAAAGGTAGTCACAACTCAAAAGTTCTCAAACGCTTTGAAAACAGATGTTGAAAAATGGCATTTACTCACTATTTTGACCATAACTTTTTATTTTGGCTTCAATTTGAACACAAATTTGCTTAATTTGGATTGAAATGAGTGAGTTATGGCAGGTTGAAATCAGATCATTAGTGTAGTCAAAATTAGAGTTCTGCTTGCATACACCAACCAAAATTGGGAATTAACCCTGTTTGCCAAACAATATAATTAGTAGGCAATGTTACAAAACTATATTTTTTACTAACATCTCAAGTTTAAAAGACTCGATTTAAGGCTTATAAATCGAGCCTTTGAGACTCGATTTTGGTGTTCTGATCACACCTGATATGGGGTTTTTTCCACGTGGCGTCCACCTGGAAATTAAGTCTCTAAGACTCGATTTATAAGCCAACCCTTTACAAAACAAGTATAATGTTTTAAGCACACCCTTTACACCTTCTGATCAGAGAGAGAGAGAGAGTGAGAGAGAGAGAGTAAAAAAAAAAACTTACCCATAGCACAGCAGCCACCACCACCACCTAAAATCCAACAACACCACCACCGCCAAATCCATACCCACAAACCCAAACAGACCGGACCCTGCCACCTAATGACCCACCAAAACCCAAACCTTCATAACCCACAGCCCACTCACTATTTCCCACAACCCAGTCACCGATACCACCAACCCAATCAACAACTCCACAACCCAATCACTAACTCCACAACCCAGTCATCGAATCCCACAACCCAGCCACCGATTCCCACAACCGAATCATCGATTTCCATAACCCAACCATCGATTCATCGATTTCCATAACCCAACCATCGATTCATCGATTCCACAACCCAGCAACCACCGTGACCCACACCTCAACCTTAAACACAAACACCGATGTCCACCACAGACGCTGATCTCCACAAACCCACACCCTCCACCACACCGATCCCCATAAACCCACACCCTCCATGCCAATCAGAGAGAGATGTACCGAGACAGAGAAAGGAGAGAACAAAACAGAGAGTGGGGAGAGAGGAAGAGAAGGTGTAAAGGTTGTACTTAAAACATTATACTTATTTTGTAAATGGTCGGCTTATAAATCGAGTTTTAGAGACTCGATTTCTAGGTGGATGCCACGTGAAAAAAATGCCACATCAGACATGATCAAAACACTAAAATCGAGTCTTTGAGACTCGATTTATAAGCCCAAATTGAGTCTTTTAAACTCGAGATGTTAGTAATATATATAGTTTGAAAAAAGTGCCTACTAATTATATTGTTTGGCAAACACTGTTAATTTCCAATTTTGGCCCGCGTACACCCTTTCAGGGCTGTTTACGTACACTCACAAGGCTGTGCATGTAGCCTCACTTATTATATATATATATATATATATATATATATAAATATAATAAGTTTGTTTCATTATACTTATTTGAAATATTATAGTATTATTTTTATAGATATTGTGAGAATTATTTGTAAAGAATTTAGAATATTATGATATATATATATATATATTATATGAATTTTGATAATTTATTGAAAAAGAAAGTTTAATTAGGTTGGCGGGAAAAGCTATATTTCCACTTGATCCACGCACAACCCTAAAAGAAAATCTTTTTTAAAAATAATAATTAAATCAAAGCAACTAGAAAAGAAGTAAGCAATTAATTTTGAAATGACAACGCATCCTGCCTTCAGCTAGTTGCTTTTACTTTTTAATTACAATTCAGTTCGATTTGTGGTCCTTTATTATGCATTAACAATTACTTAGGCAGTTTCTTTATAAAAAAAAATTACCTATTTAAGTATTTAAGGTGAAACAATTATATTTAGGGTTCTATATTCCTTTAATCATATTATAACCAGGGTCTCAATCGTTCGTTCCATTTTTATTTTGGATAAAATACAAAATTGATCCTCTAAGTTTCTTCAGATTTCATTTCAGTCCTCTAACTTTGCTTTTGTTCATTTCAGTCCTCTAATTTTCAAGTTTATTCAATTAAGACTTTTCCATCAACTTTTGTTATATGTTATGGTTCATTTTTCAATTTTATAAATTTTTCTTCAAAATTTTTAAATTAAAAAAAATCAATTAATGATTGAAAAATATTTTCCAGATTTTCTTTTTCAAAAAATTTTAACAAAAATTAATGGAAAGGCCTTAATTGAAAATTTCTGAAACTTAGAAGACTGAAATGAACAAAAGTAAAGTTAGAAGACTGAAATGAAATCTGAAGAAAGTTAAAGAGTCAGTTTTGCATTTTAGCCTTTTATTTTCTATTTCATGTTGAATATGAAGTTCTTTCACACAGGGTTGACGTGACATGCAATTAATTATACATAATTATTTGCTTGGAGTGAACATAGATGGAGATCGAAGGACTTTTCTTTTAATTTTATTCTTGATTCCCAATTGGATTTTTTTATTCCATCAATTGGATTATAAAATTCCCAATCATGGCGTTTATAATAAAATTCTCAATTGAATTATTTTCTTTTGCACGTGTAAGTTTGTAAATGATCAGTTAAGAAAGGGGTGGCTTTAGAAACATTTTTGTTAGGTTCTAAAGATTTAGGAATTTATGTATTTAGAACTCTAATTTGTATTGTTGGCAAACCATGATCAAAACAAGTTGTTTAGTCTTGTTTAGGCTTGCTCAAAGTTGTGTCTTTCATGTAAAGTTGGAATCCAGAGGCTGCAGATGCATTGGTGCATTTTGGCCTGGCTCGATCGATCAAAAGAAAGACTCGATTGATCGAATCTTGGGCAAAATGCTTTTCTGCAGATTTTTCCAACTCAGCCCTAACTCATTAAACATTTTGGGTTTTCTGTTTTTACCCTAGGTATATAAAGAAAAACCCTAGCCACGTTTTTAGAGTTGCTCCTGTTGTATTGTTGCTCATACTTTTCTATTTTGTGTAAATCTCTTATGAGATTTAGAGGAGTTTTCCTTTACACAAAGTTTAGGGTTTTCAAGGTAGAGATTGTATCAACATCTTGATGATCAACTCGGTTGCTGCCATTGGAGCTTAAAGAATAACAAGCGTGGGTGCTTGTAGCTGATTGGAGAATCCAAGAAAGAAGGAGTCCGTGGATTCGGAGATTGCACGTGGTCATGTCAGTAAGTTCTACTGGTGGGTAGCATTAGGAAGTCAAGCGGGGAGCTTGTAAGTCCTTTTGTATGAACTTCGTTTCTTTCGCATAGTGGATTCAGGTTTACCTTGAGGATAGCTAGGTCAAATTCTCCCCAGGTTTTTACCGTGTGGTTTCCTGGGTGATCATATATTGTGTTATTTATTATTCCACTGCTTTATATTCTTGATATGATTGTATGTTTGTGATAACCTAGAATTGCATAATTTGACTAAGTTAATCACTTGGCTAATTAACTAGGTTAATCTGGTTGGTTTAAGGGGTCTAAAACCGTTCAAGTGGTATCAGAGCGGGTAACTCTCTTGTTTGAGATTTTTTAATCTCTGAGCTGATCCTTGACCCCTGTTGTCATGGAACACGGACACTCTCTTGTTGTTCCTCCTCACTTTGATGGGAATAACTATGCTTATTGGAAAGTAAGGATGAAAGCATTCCTGAAATCCATTGATGAGAGAGTTTGGAATTCCATTGAATACAGATGGGAGAAGCCCACTACTCTTGTGAGAGAGTGGCAAACTTCTCAAAAAGAAGCAGCTGGGTTCAATAGCAAAACTATGAATGCCATCTTTAATGTTGTTTTTATGGAGGAATTTAAGAGAATCTCAAATGTTGAGATTGCTCATACTGCTTAGAAGATCCTCCAGACTGTGCATGAAGGCATAAAGGCAGTTAAGATCAATAAATTGCAACAATTAACTTCTAGATTTGAAAGTATTAGAATGTCTGATGATGAATCTTTTGATGAATTCTATGCTAAATTGAATGATATTGTTAATTCTGCATTTAATTTGGGTGAAATCTATGATCAACCTAAAATTGTTAGGAAGATTCTTAGGTCTTTAACTGAAGACTTTAGACCCAAACTGACTGCCATTACTGAGAGTAAGGATGTGGACTCC
Source organism: Quercus ilex subsp. ballota (assembly GCA_032727855.1). Taxonomy (NCBI): domain Eukaryota; kingdom Viridiplantae; phylum Streptophyta; class Magnoliopsida; order Fagales; family Fagaceae; genus Quercus; species Quercus ilex. The sequence continues at coordinate 27,906,359 of CM064910.1, read as the reverse complement.
ATCCCTATTGATGAGCTTGTAAGATCTCTTCAGTCCTATGAGTCTGACCTACCCAAAGTAAACAAATCCAAATCAATGGCTCTTAAGTTTGTTGATGATGTTGATGTTGGTGGATTTGATGATGAGCTCTCTGCTACAAAGATTGCGTACCTTGCCAAGAACTTTAGAAACTTTCTTAGAAATAACAACAGAAAGGCAAGAAGTACAAACACTGCTGAACCTAGAAACTTTAGGAAGAATAATCCTACTAAGGTTAATAACTTCGAAAAACCTAGAGAAAAAGTTGGTCAATCTTCAAACAATTCTTTGGGTGCTCAGTGTTTTGACTGTCAAGGGTATGGTCATGTTAAATCTAAATGTCCTACATTCTTGAGGTCTAAAGGTAAATCTATGGCTGTAACCTTTAGTGATAATGAGGTTTCTGATGATGAGTCTGGATGTGACGAGGATGGAAACTTCATTGCTTTCACTGCTACTGCTGTAGTCAATGAAAGTATATCTGTTGAAGAGAACCCTTCTGATGGGGAACTCTCTGAGGATGCAGATCTTCAAAAGGCCTATAATAAACTTTGCAAAGTTGCTGCAAATGATGCTATGAATGTTGAACTTGGCCTGAAGAAAATTGATTCTCTTGAGCTTGATAAGAAAAACTTGCTTGTTAAGTTATTTGATGCTAATGATCTTTTGAACCATGTGAAATCTGAGAACATGCTCTTACTTGATAAAGTTAAAACTTTGGAACATGATTTATCTGTTGCTAGATCTGCTAGTTCTAAAATTGATCAAATGTTGAATGTTCAAAAGTATCCTTCTGACAAATCTGGTTTAGGATATGTTGAAAGCATCTCTGTATCTGCACCACATTCCACGAACTTTTTTCCTTCATCTTCTTCTGAACCTTCTGTGAGTGAGGTTGTGAGTGAAACTGTCAAACCTCCTGTGAGTGAGGTTGTCAAACCTATGGAAGTTTCACCCCCTAGGAAGATTAGGGTTGATCTAGGAGAGTCTAAACCTAAGGATTATACCCTTTCTAAGGACAAGATGCATGGTAAACCTGCTTAGGTTTGTCATTTTTGTGGAAAGTCTGGACACATTCATCCTAACTGTTACAAGCTTCAAGCTGCTAAGAGAGCAAACAAACTAAAGGTGCCTGTGCCTCAAGCACAAGATCCTATGGCACTCATTGGTGAATTGGTAAAGGCGTTGAACCTTTATTCCAATCCTAGAGTTGGAAATCACTCAAATGTGAATAAGAACTCCAATGTTCGTGGTGCATCTAAAAGATTTTGGATGCAAAAGACTCGATCTAATTGAGTCTTTCTGACATAGTCCTTGTGCTTCATTGCTCATTCCTCTGTAACCATTGTTCTTTGGTATTTGTGTTTTTGTGTTTTTTTTTTCTAGGCTTGCATTGCATTACATTCATGCATTTCATTCTAGGATTTATTTGTTTTCTCTTCTAATTAAAAAAAATAAAAAATAAAAAAGGGAAAAGGAGAAAGCAAAAATATGTTTGACATTATTTTTCTTAGTTTTTGAAAACAAGGTTGGTTAATTTATTTACACTTAACATGTCTTGTGTACCTTGTTTAGTTTTGATGAGCTTATTTATTGCACTTTACTAGTTGAAACTTTGTAGTGCATGTTGTGTGGGAAAGATGTTTATGGTGTTTATCACTTTGTCGTAATCTTGAAGTCACATGTTATTTGACTGTCGGACTTGATCCTTTTGAGAAAGGCATAAATAACTATCTCACCACTGTTCACTAGCCAATCATAAACACCTTAGTGCATATCATAAGATTTTGTGCTCGAGAAAGTGTAGCACATGCACAAAAAGAACATAAGGTGTAGCCTCGGTTAAATCACATAATTAAAATTGGTGTGTACTATTAGGCTTGGTGCCAATTCACATATTTAAAACTGGTGTGTACTATTAGGCTTGATGCCAATTCACATAATTATGAGGCAAAAATTCAAGAAACTTACATGATTGCAAACTTATGTTCTAGGAGATGTGGGAGTTAGATGATGTAACTCTTTAGGTGATAGTCTCTTTTAAATTCTATGTGATGAATTTTGTAGACTTTGTAATTGATTTCTATTCACATATCACCTCACATGTATCTCAAGCTTTTGCTAGTTGCACACACTACACAAGTTACTCTTTGCTAAACACTGTACATGTTATTGTGTATGTTTTTGGTCTGACCAACCAAGTTTGAAAATACCTTGAGTATTATGCAAAACATTTTTTTGCTTGAGAATTTAAAAGGAGAATGGCTGAAACTTTCTTTGGAGAAACTGGGATTAAAATTTGGGTTTGTGAAAAAGCATTCCATTTCATCTCATACTCATGCATTTTGTTTCATTAATTTTAATGCTTTGAGGAGTTATTTTCAAAAATTGGTTTGAGTTTTTCAAAACTGTAATTTTTCTCAAAATGCTATGAGCCGCTGCCTGTTTGGATTGATCCAATCTGTTTTTCAATCGATCGGAAATACTTAAAATTCATTTAAAAGTCTCGGATTGATTCGATCGATCGAATGTGATTTTCGATCAATCGAAAGTCGCGAATCAGGTTTTTAAAACACTGTTCTTTGACTGATTCAAAACACTTTTTCAAAAGTTTTTCAAACTTTCTTTCTCTCTCCGACTTAGCAAGGCTAAAGGTTCAATTTTTTGTCATTTTCCTCCGAAATTTTTGCAAGATTTCTCTTTCCTCAAGCCGGTAAGACTATTTTGCCCTTTCTTTTGAGTTTATTTTCATATTTTCATGCATTTTAAACTCAAATTTTCGGACCTTTCATATTTGGGATTTTTGTTGATTCAAGTCCTATTTTGTGAAATTGATCAATGGGATTTTGTTGGGACATGATATAAACTTGTTCTTGGTGGTTTAATTTGATCAATTTTGGGTTTTGTGAAAAATTGAATTTTCTAGGGTTTGTATTGAATCCAAATTAGGGATTTTGTTCAATTAGGTTGAAATTGATGAAATTGGCTTGTTCTCTTGATGTAATTAGGCATTATGATCTGTGTGTTGTGTTTTGTAATGCTCAATTCATCAATTTGTTTCAAAATTTTCAAGTGGTTTTTCAATTTTTTAGGGTTTTTGTTAGAAACTCTATGCTCTAGCCAATTTTGTGCAATTGAACTTAATTTGAACTTTGTTTACTGCATTAGTGCATGCATCATGACATTGTAATTGTTCATGCATCATATAGATTTTTGTTCTATATTTTTTCTGCTAAGTTGCAATCTGCCCTTGGTTTTGTTTTTCTTTGTTCTTTTGGTTTTCTCTTTGTGTCTTTGTCCTTTCCTTAGCACTATGCCTAGGAAGACTAGGGCTCGTAGGTCTGTCCCCACACCTACTCCTTCCCCTCCTCCCTTTGACTGAGAGAAGTTTCCTAGTAAGAAAAACCAAGAGATTTATGATAAGCTGAACCTTAGAAGGAAGATATGGTCTAAGCGTTTTGTCATCTTAGATGAGCTTGATCCTGCCATTAGGGCAAACTTTGAGCGTAGGGGCTGGTTACCCTTGGTGGACATTTCTGATCCTCCTCCAGCTGCTACCCTGATTAGAGAGTTCTTCTCGAACATCTCTATCCGAGTCTATGATTCCAACACTTTAGTAAAGAGTTGGATACAAGGCGTAAAGTACACCATTACTCCTATGGTAGTGGCTGATGCTTTAGGGGTACCCTTGGTCCAGCACCCTGTCTACCAATATGATGAGTCTCCTTTGCTGAGTGATGTCATGTCTTACATCACTGGGTCTTCTATCCAGTGGGGTTCTGATCCTAAAATCACCACTGCTGAGCTTTCTGAGTTACATTATCTTTTTTTTAGGATAGCTTGTCATTGTTTTTGGCCCATTTCTCATCTTCACACCATTCCTCTCGAGCGGTGTGTATTTTTGTATGCTCTAGTTACTGATGCTCCTATCAGTTTTCCACATTTGTTTCTTCGTTCTTTGAACGAAGTGTATAGGAGTTCATCTTCATCTCATGCCCTTGTTCATCCTATCTTTATCCATAGGATTTTGCTTTATTTATGTCTAGATGATTTCCCTTCCTCGGAGCCTGTTCATGTTATTGCTCCTATAGGTGCGTCTTTTCTTAGACAGAAGGCTGCTCACCTTCGAGCTAGCTCTAAACACCCTAGGTCTGAGCCTTCTGGTTCCACACCTCCTCTCTCTTCTTCTACAGGTCCTACTGGTGAGGCTGTTCTTGATCCTGATGCTACTGCTGCTGCTGCTATTCCTCTACCTCCATCGGATGACTTTGATATACATCGTACCTTTGAGACTATCATGACCATTCAGGCGGCTCATAGTTAGCTTTTGGTGGACTTATTTGACGAGATCCGTGCGTTGCGAGCTGATCTGGCACATCCTCGTTCACCCTTTCCACCTCCTTTTGATGATGGCTTGTGATTACTCTTTGGCATTCCGTCACAAAAAGGGGGAGTAGGTTTTGTAGAGGAGTTTTGTAGTTAGGGGGAGTAACATTGTTTTTGATATACATGATTTATACTTGATTCTTGTTTCTTTGGATTCACTATTTATTGATTTATATTTATGAGTTATTCATTGATATATGTCTTTATTATGTGTTGTGTGAATCATACAAGAATGTTATACCTATTTATTTACTATTTTCTGTCACACATGCGTTTATGCGTTTGTTGATTCAATTGAGCTGTTGTCTACACTTGCAACTGATGGATAGTAATTAGGATTGAATTTTAGTTTTTATGAGCATTATTTATGTAAATGGCTTTTACTTGTAAACTTTGGGCTTTGTGTTTGTGTTTTGTCACGGATTGCCAAATGGGGAGTTTGTTAGGTTCTAAAGATTTAAGAATTTATGTATTTAGAACTCTAATTTGTATTGTTGGCAAACTATGATCAATACATGTTGTTTAGTCTTGTTTAGGCTTGCTCAAAGTTGTGTCTTTCATGTAAAGTTGAAATTGAGAGGCTGCTGATGCATTGGTGAATTTCAGCCTGGCTCGATCAATCAAAAGAAAGACTCGATCGATCGAATCTCGGGCAAAATGCTTTTCTGCAGATTTTTCCAACTCAGCCCTAACTCATTAAATGTTTTGGGTTTTCTGTTTTTATCCTAGGTATATAAAGAAAAACTCTAGCCACGTTTTTAGAGTTGCTCCTGTTATATTGTTGCTCATACTTTTCTGTTTTGTGTAAATCTCTTATGAGATCTAGAGGAGCTTTCCTTTACACAAAGCTTAGGGTTTTCAAGGTACAAATTGTATCAACATCTTGATGATCAACTCGGTTGCTGCCATTGGAGCTTAAAGAATAACAAGCGGTGGGTGCTTGTAGCTGATTGGAGAATCCAAGAAAGAAGGAGTCCATGGATTCGGAGTTTGCACGTGGTCGTGTCAGTAAGTTCTACTGGTGGGTAGCATTAGGAAGTCAAGCGGGGAGCTTGTAAGTCCTTTTGTATGAACTTCGATTCTTTTGCATAGTGGATTCCGGTTTACCTTGAGGATAGCTAGGTCAAATCCTCCCCAGGTTTTTACCGTGTGGTTTCTTGGGTGATCATATCTTGTGTTATTTATTATTCCACTGCTTTATATTCTTGATATGATTGTATGTTTGTGATAACCTAGAATTGCATAATTTGACTAAGTTAATCACTTGGCTAATTAACTAGGTTAATCTGGTTGGTTGGCTTAAGGGGTCTAAAACCGTTCAATTTTTTAGAAAGACATTAAGAAACTCAAATTAAACAAAATTTTATAAGAAGAGAACTTGAGTGTATCAAGTTATCGACCCAAAAAAAAAAAAAAAAAAAAAAAAAAAAAAACAACAACAACAACAACAAATTCATAAAAGTTTTCCTTTTATGAGTTTTCATATTTTAAAATCATTATAAAATAATTCATTATTAGTTTTCATTATTTATTGTTAATGTGGGCTAGTGACCATTCTATTTTGTAAAGTTTGTATTAATTTTTTTTATTTTTTATGAAATTGTCATTATCTATTTGTCATTAAATTTATAAAAATATTTTAAAATAAATGACAAAAGTCAATCCACTAGCATTGTATTAAAATATGTTAAGTTTTTACTTAACCAATCAAATGCTTGAACAAACATTATCTTTTCTATTTTTAACCATGAATCACTAACTTTATAACAAAAAGTTATTATAACATGATAACAATACACACAAATGTAACAAACCCTCTGTAATTCCTAATTATTAAATTATATAAAGCATATTATATTTTATATATACTATTCATGCACACATTCACGCACATCAAAATTCATACAAATAACATTTTAACATAATTTTTAGGGTCATATTTTTTAGTAGTTGGCATATTCTTTGAAAAATTGCACTTTACTTGTAATTGGGTAGTTCTAAGTAGATTTTAGAATATCATGAAGTATGTTTTACAAACAGGAAGTGGTGCAATTGAAGACATGAAGACTAAACAAAGAAACAAGTGTGAAAAGCTGAAAATTGTGAACCTCGACACAAGCTCAATACAAGTTGCTATCAAGACTTAATGAACCTCGATACCTCTCGATACTACTCGATCTATCAAGCTTCACACATCTAGAAATTTCAAATCTAATTTTCAGTCCATGACAACTTGGCAATCTAAGGCTTCATTCCCTAAACTACTAGATGATATAAAATGATTATTTTTATAGTTGTCATCACACACAAAGACTCATATAGAGAATCTATACACTTATTGGGAAGTTACTGCGTTCTTATACGACTTAGGATTTTGTGACCAAGTGATTCCCTCTTTTCAAATGTATTGAAGAACTTTGCATCCAATAACAAGCTTCAAGTTGCTAGGAGTTAGTCACGTACTAGGATCTGTACAAAGGGAAGAAGTTTCTACAAAATCAAGATCAATTGGGGATTGGAGCAAGGATTCTACTATAGGTAGGTACTTTGGGATAGGTTAAGTTTTGGGTAAGACTCCTTGTACTTGTAATCTATTGATTTTGATTAGTAATTCTTAGGAGTAATGACCTAAAATTCACCCAATGGGATTTTTGTCTTGTGAATGTTTTTTTCATTAGTCAACAAATCACTATATCAAATTTACTTTCCGCTGCACGCTAGATTATTTGGTGATTTGTTCATGCTTTCACGTTATTGCATATAATTTGAATAATTAATCAACTTAGGTAATATAATTAATTAGCTAGGGTCAATCTATAACCCAACAATAATAATAATAATACACACAATTAGTATCTGACACACTCACACATGTATAGTTTAAATTTATTATAAAGAGAGATACAACTCAAAAAAACTTTTAACTCTTAGAATCGAAGATGTCAAGATAATTTGATAGAGAAAAAAGATGAAATGAGATTCATGATAATAAGGTCAAAGATAATATTATAGAGAGTGAAAGAGAGATCTGTGATTTTGTTTTTGGTTTTGGGATGAGTTGATTTATGGTGTTGTTTGGTTTTGAGATAAGTTGATATGTGATCAAGATGTGTAAGATTTAAACTAGGGTGTGCAAATTTTTATTTTTTATTTTTTATACAAGATAAAAATTCTACTCTAGCATAATCTAAATGTATATGTACGTGAAAACTTCCTCCTGAAAACTTGAACCCCAACCCTTGTCCCTTACACCCTACAAGCACTTATACTTGTGTGAAAGCTCCCTGTTGCAAAAATATTTTTAAAGGTAAACTAAACTAATAAAAAAAAATATTATAAAATCAATTTCAACCCCTTGAACATTGTTAGGAAATTTAGACCCCGGTTGATAGAATTAACAAGTTTTAAACCCAAGTTGTTAATTAGATTTATTATGAATCAAACTTGTTAAAACAAACAAACATCAATATCATGTCAAAATCATGCAGCGGAAAAATAAAATAAGACAAGATATGATGACCCAGGAAAACCAATGAAACCAGCCAGTTTCACAGTAAAAAACCTGGGGGGAAACCTTCCCGAAAAGCAATCCACTATAGAAAAGAGAAGTTTCAGATCTAGTACAAAACCTTTGTCCTTAGACTCTACAATCCCCGTAGATGAACTCACAGCAGAAACCTTCTACCGCTTCAGAACCTCTGAACTCATCAATATATGAACGCCACCCTTTTTGTTGCACGGATCCCAGTACGTGACTAACTCCTTTTCACGAATCTCAAAACGTGACTCACTCACCAACTTAAGGAAGAAGAATGTTGGCTGCAAAGTTCTTCACTTCATCAACAATGAAGATCAAGAAGCACTTGGTTACAAAACCCTAAGGCGCAAAGACGCAGTAGCTTCTTTTAGAGAGAATAAGGCATCGGTCACCTTTTGCATATGTTCTCCTTGTATTCTCTCTTCTCTTATGTGACGGCCTTTAAAATAAGCCTTATATAAGTCTAGGGTTGTGAGAAAAGAAACCCTACTCAAATACATAAGCCTGGCCCAAAAATCAAAAAGCTGAAAATTCTGATTTCCCGTAACCTCGATCGATCGAGAGGTGTCGAGGAGGTGTCGAAATTTAATGAATCTCAATAGATAGCAGCTATCGAGGAGGTGTCGAGAAGGTGTCGAGGGGACAGAAACTTTCTCGATTGATCGACAAGCTATTGAGATTGCGATAAGAATTAGCTGAAGATCTCGACAGATAGCCAGGTGTCGAGGTAGCTATCGAGAGGTGTCGAGCTTTAAAAACTTTGCACTTCAGCTTGCTTTCTCCTGGACAGACTTGATGACTTCAACACTTGACCTTGAAACATTGTTTCTTGAAGTATTAAAAACACCTAGAACTACCCAATTACAAGCAGAGTGCGTTTTGTCAAAAGATTAGCCAATTTACATAACTAAGTGACATATGTTCTTAAACAAGTTAAAACATATATGTCCTAACAAACATAAAGTAGCGCCGGCCCTATAATAGAAAGGTGTATTACTCGAAGATAGAAAGAAAAGAGAGGAAGAGAAAGAGCTAAGAGAAATGAGAATGAAAAGGGAAGGCAAACATAGTATTCAATGAACTAAAGGTATGTTTGGTACACTGAATGAGGATTACAACATAAATTGTAATCTTTATTACTAGTAATAAAGTGTGTTGTAATGTAATAACTAAACTTATTCATTAGTTTGGTTGTGAGTTATAACATTAGAATGAAACTTAACATTTATTTTAGGAAATATTTTACTCATACAATTATATTTCCTTAAAAATTGTTATTTTTAAATTTGAGATATGTGTTATTTTTTATGATTTTTTATTTTTTAATTGTTAGATGTATATGAAAAGTTTGTTTATTTGGAAATATATTAAGTTTTGAAATTATTGCACTTACTAAGAAATAGCTAATACAACATTTTAAAGAGGAATAGTTATTCCTCATTTTGAAGAATAGTTATTTATAATAAATGACTATTCCTTGTAATAAAAACATAACCAAACTAAAGAATAACTAAATCATTGGAATAACTATTGTATTACAGCATCTATTACAGTCTACCAAATATGCCCTAAAGGTTTAGAAGAGATAGTATCATCATTAGTAGTGATCAAGTTTCCACGTTAGTTTCACAAGGTCAACGCATTAAACACATTTTTGTGGCTAGCTACTGCAAGATGATAGTATTAGAGAAAGTAATTATTGGGTTTAGGGCTATAAATGAACCAAGCCGTTCATAAACAGCTCGGGCTTGGTTTGATAAAAAGCTCGTTCATGTTTGTTTGTTTATAAACAAGTCAAGCTTAAGCTTTAGTTTTAGACTTGTTTAATAAACGAGCCAAGCTTGTAAACACCAAGGCTTGATACAATAGTAACAAAACAAGTTGAGCCTAGGCTTATTTATGAGTATGGTAATAAAATTGATATGAGCTTGACAAGTGAACTCATATCCTTCTAAGACTTTAATTAATTATAGGCTAGATAATAAACTTGATATATGCTTGATAATATACTTATATTGGATCTCAAGCTCAAAAACATGATATTGAGCTTGAGTTTCGGTGATATAGAGCTCAAGCTTGGCTTGACTAATGAACCAAGCCAAGCCAAGCCGAGCTCAAACTTTTATACTTTATAATAAGCTCAAGCTTAAACATTATTTGTAGGCTCGTATCAAGCTCAAGCCAAGCCTTGAACATTCTACTTTTACTGTCGAGCCGGGCTTGAACATCCACTACTTGACAAAACTTGGCTTGTTTACAGCCCTAATTGGGTTGATGATCCACCTTTATTATTTATTTATAGTATTTAGCTAATATGCTTAGCGCCTTAGCCAGTTACGCATGAAACTATAGAAGAGGGAGTGCTAGTTTGGATAGTTTAATCCTTTCAAGCTGATAACCTCCTGTTTCTCAATTACAAAATTTGCCTTTGTGTGAGAGTAACCGTTTCCAAACAAAATCCACCCCTAGTGTAGGATAGATTATCTTATGAGGCCCACAAGATGCTGTCTCCTAGTGTTTGAGAGGGTATTATGAATATAGTTAAAACTAATATTGCAAAAAGTAACTTTTAATCTCAACTATTGAATAAAAAATGTTAAGAAAAAAGTTAAGTAAAAAGTAAAAGTTAAAAAAGTAAAAAGTGGAAAATTTTTGTGAGAGGAAATTGGGTGAATATTGCACCGGATACTAATCTGTTTGGGAGATAGTCTTTGGCAGAGCTATAGATATTTCTTGTCCTTACAACTTCAATGTTTAGACTTTTCAAAACTAAAATATCGTCTAGAGTGGCACAAAGAGGGCTTGATGGAAAGGATTACAATTTAGGATTCAAGGCTAGGTCATGCCCTTGCTTCCAATTCTTCATCAAACTAGCTCCAAATATGTGTAATTGTGAGTGCAATAGGATCTTTCCTTTCCTCCAAACAAGGAAAGGGGGCGTACGCCTCTGCCAAGTGGACTGGGGCGAAGAAAGGGGTTTGGAATCGCCACCTAGTTTTATAGCTTAGGAAAACCATGTATATAGTGTCCTTACATGGAAAGACTGATCTTACTACTAGAGTATGGGTTCGGAGTTTGGGTACGATTTTGGGAAGGTGTTAGGCACCCAAAACCGCCCGACTTGTGGGTCAACTTCCACTCATTGTGTCCTACATCTTAATCTCATTAAAGGAATGTTCAACATTACATTCTAACTCACACACACTCTAGTATACATCTAAGCATACAACATAGCATTTCATCCCAAAAACCTAACATACATCTATCATGGCATCTGATATTATCTTAGCATACATCTAGCATCATACCATCATACTACATCCAAGGAACATGTGCATATCAAATCAAGGCAAAAACAAGGGCAGCAAACAAATCATATTATTATTCAAAGCATGGCATATAGGCTTACATATACATGTTCATCAAAGAAAGATAAAGTGATTATAACAAACAAGTACATATTCATGTGAATGCATGACTTACCTCACTTACCTTACTGCATCTCAGCACCTATGCATCAATGGATGGACATGTGAATGCATGTTCATGGCATCAAAGCAAGAAAATAGAAAATAAACCCTAATCTAGCATATGGAAGACAAACAAACAGATAATCATTGAAAAAGAGACTCATATGCACGAAAAAGGGTTAAAATAGAAGCATATCATGTGAAGGAAACAAAGAAAAACAAGCAGAAAATTGAATTAGAGTTTCTAGGCAGAAGCATGTGTGCGTAGGCCAACTAAATGCGAATGCATACTTCAACCTATGTGCACATGCAGGATGCATGTAGATGCAAGCTTTGCTTAGAAACTCTAGCCCAGAACGTAGCAAACAGAAAAACAAAGCAGAAATAAAATTGAAGAAAACTAACAACCTAACATGCTTTAAAACACAAAGACTAACTAAAACTAAGTTAAACAAACATATATAAGCATAAACAAACAAAAAAACAAGATTAAAAACAGAAACAAACACAAGAAATTAAAAAAAAAAAATTTAGAACTTTATACCTTCAATCAAAAGCTCTTTGGCTTGATTTTGAACATTCCCCTCAGTCAAATCTATTCACAACCAAACTAAAATGATTAATAAGCTTCAAAACTAGAAGATCAAGACCATAAAATGTCCCAATCAAAAGAAAATTAACTTGAGGATGTTTTGTGAAAACTCTTTATTTGATTCACTATTTCTAGTAAATATGTGTTTTCCCTTAGGATTTATAGACTTGGAGGCCTATTTAAGGGCTACCTAAAACTTGATAGACAAAAAAATATATTCTAATATAAGTCCTAATTAATACCTAACCATTATTGGAACCAAATTTGACCTAAAAAGCATTAAAAGCACCTAAAAACTAGGAAATAAATCAACTAAACCTAAAATAACATTTTCTATATAAAAATACCAAAATTAAATAATTACAAAAATTAAATTGTAGATTTTGTCCTACATCAGGACCATAGTATTTATTGCCACCCATGGAAACCAAAATAGCTGAATGATCTGAAATGCCTAAAGTAAGAAACTTAGCTACATTATGTCCAAAGCAGGAACCCCATTCTTTGTTAATTAAAGCTCGATCAAGTTTCTTAGCAACAAATTCTTCCTCTGATTGTTTGTTACTCCATAAATAGGAACACCCCACAACAACATGATCCCACACATCAAGCTTATCCAAACATGAATTAAACTCATGATCCAACCAATAGTCAAATCACCAAGCTCTTCATTTGCACTTCTAATCACATTAAAATATCCAGCCAAATCCAAGGAAAACCCCTCACTTGCCTGCAAAACTGAACTAAATTGTCCACAAAACTTTCCTCTCAACATCCTTATTAGCCCATATATAAAGGAAGAGTGTCCCTTAAAAAAAATTTAGTGTATGGCATATGGAATATTTTGGCAAATTTGTACAGAAAACATGTCCTCGCTCCACATAATCCAAATTCTTCCCAAACCATGTTGAGAGACAAAAAAGCAAAATTTCCATCTAGGTAAAAAAGAGTTCATAATCTCTCCAATTTTCTCCTCCCTTACTCTCGATTCAACCAAGCACACTAAATTGACATTCAACTTCTTCACCTTTTCCTTAACCTCCTTCTGCTTCAGGGGGCAATTGAACCCCCCCTGATATTCCATATTAACCAATTCATGACCCACTAGTATGAAAGGAGTAGAGATGGAGCCAGGACTTGGAGTTAGAGGGGGTGACTCAGCTGCTTGCTATTTGTGGTGACTTCGGCCTTTGACTCTACTGCTTTACCACTAAGGATTTTTGTTTAAAACTTTTTGTTAGGTTCTAAAGATTTAGGATTTTATGTATTTAGAACTCTAATGTGTAATATTGGCAAACCATGATCAAAACAATATGTTTAGTCTTGTTTAGGCTTGCTCAAAGTTGATTAATTATTGTAAAGTTGGAATCGAGAGGCTGCAGATGTATTGGTGCATTTCGGCCTGACTCGATCGATCGAAACTTAGACTCGATCGATCGAAAGTCGGCCAGATTGTGTTTTCTGCAGAGTTCCAGCTCAGCCCAAACTCTATTTAAACGTCTTGGGGTTCAAGTAAAACACTCCTATATATAAGGACAACTCTAGAACGTTTTTGGGACTTTTGGGAGAGAGATTAGAATGCCTCTTGTGCCTCCTTTTATTTTTAGGGTTTTGTACCCAAACCTCTCTAAGTCTTTGTTGCTCAAACATTGCTGTTTATGTGAATCTCTTGTGAGATCATTGAGGAGCTTTCCTTCACATATACTTAGGGTTTCCAAGATTCAAGATTATGTCAAGAACTTGGTAATCATTCAGTTGCAGATTCAAGAACTTAAAGATACACAAGCGGGGGTGCTTGTACTTGATTGAAGAGTCCAAGAAAGAAGGAGTCCGTGGATTCGGAGCTTGCACGTGGTCGTGTCAGTAAGTTCTACTGGTGGGTAGCATTAGAAGTCAAGCAGGGAGCTTGTAGTCCTTTTGTATGAACTTCGATTCTTTCATAGTGGATTCAGGTTAGCCTTGAGGATAGGTGGGTCAAATCCTCCTCAGGTTTTTACCGTGTGGTTTCCTGGGTGATCATATCTTGTGTTTATTTATTTTCCGCTGCTTTATATCTTGATATGATTATTTGATTGCTTTAACCTAGAATTGCATAATTTGACTAAGTAACAACTTGGCTAATTAATCTAGGCTACGCAATCTGGTTGTTTAAGGGGTCTAAATTTCCATCAAGTGGTATCAGAGCGGGTAGCTTTTCTTATTATAGATCTTTTGATCTAAGAGCTGATCCTTGACCCCTGTTGTCATGCATAATTTGAAGTGTCTTTCTGATCATGTTTCTACTCATGCTTCTGCTGATTTTATTGATGCTTGTGATGTTTTGAATAAAAATGACACTATTGCTTCTGTTGATTTTTTTGATGCTTTTGAAACTCTTCGTAAGGAATTATCTAAATCTTTGAAAATTGCTAAGAAATTTAAAGAAGAGTTAAAATTGGCTAATCTTGAAAAATAGGATTTAATTGTGAGATTAGATGAGTCTAATAAAAAGAATGAATTTTTGAGAAATCAAATTTCCTCTCAAGATGAGAAGATGAAAAGTTTGGAACAAGAGTTAGTTGAGTCTAAAGTTAAACTTGAAAATTTGACTAGTTCTAAGCTTGCTGTTAATAACAGAAGTGTTTCTGTTTCTCTTAAGCCTAAAACTGAGAATGTTTATATCCCCCCTTTCAAGAGGAATAATAAAGAAAAGGCTTATTTTGCTAGGTTAGACAAAGGTAAAAGTTCTGATGTAGACGCTGAAGTTTCTATACCTAAGTCTAATCCTACTGTTAGATAGCATAATAAATCTGTTTTTGTGCCTACTTGTCACCTTTGTGGTGTTGTTGGTCATATTAGACCAAACTGTTCTTTGTTGAGGCAAAAACCAAAATCTGAGACTAGATTTGCTGTTAGGAATACTGATATTCCTAAATTTGTTCCTGTTTGTCACTTTTGTGGTGTCTCCGGTCACATTCGTCCTAATTGTCATAAATTGAAATTTAAGCATTCTGTGTTTCAATCTAGGATATGTGATGATATTTCTCCTGCCATAAGTCCATATAAATCGTTTCATATTCTTTTGAAAAATTTGAGCTTGTTGGCTTGTGAAAGGAATTTGCAGAATTTCAGTCTTTCTCAGAAGATTGGTGTAATCTCTCAAATACACTCTACTTCACATGGATTTTCACCTGCAAAGCCGAAGACTTGTGCTAGATGGGTGAGAAAAGATTCTCCAAGGTGAGTGTTGCTGACTTGTCCTTGATTTAATTCTTTCAATTAATTGTGGACATGTTTTGTATTTGTTTTTGGTTGTTTTATTTTTTAGTTTTTTTTTTTTATTTAAAAAAAAATCCAAAAACATTGAAAATTTTCAAAAAGACGAAAATATTTTATTTTGTGTCTTGTTTTATTTGTTTTGAGGATTACATGAGTTATGATATCTCTCTCTTGATTTAGAATATACTTGACATTGTGGAGAAACTTGAATAGTTTGTACTAAGCTATTTTTGATTTTGTGTGAGTATGTACTAGTTTATACATGTACTCAAGGGTTAATTAAGAAATTGATATTTCTTGTTTGTGTACCCTCTATAGCTTAGTTTTGCACTATCATGCATTGTTTTTGCATTGTTCATTTAGCATAATATGTGCTTTTTATTTTTTGTCATAAAGTTTGTTCAAACCAAAAAGATTTTTGTGTTTTGTATTATAGATCTTGGATTTATAATTAAGGTTGGCCGCCTTATCTTTACATAACTAGTTTATGTACCTTGTTTAGCTTTGATGAGATTATTTATTGCACTTTACTAGTTAAAGTTTTGTAGTGCATGTTGTGTGGGAAAGATGATTATGGTGTTTATCACTTTGTCTTAATCTTGAAGTCACATGTTATTTGACTGTCGGACTTGATCCTTTGGAGAAAGGCATAAATAACCATCTCACTATTGTTCACTAGCCAATCATGAACACCTTAGTGCATATCATAAGATTTTGTGCTCGAGAAAGTGTAGCACATGCACAAAAAGAACATAAGGTGTAGCCTCTGTTAAATGCTTAATGCTTAAAACTGGTGTGTACTATTAGGCTTGATGCCATCTCACATAATTTAAACTGGTGTGTACCATTAGGCTTGATGCCAAATTTCACCTAAATAATGGGGCAAAATTCAAGAAACTTACATGATTGCAAGCTTATGTTCTAGGAGATGTGGAAGTTATAGGATGTAACTCTTTAGGTGATAGTCTCTTTTAAATTCTATGTGATAAATTTTGTAGACTTTGTGATTGATTGCTATTCACATATCACCTCACATGTATCTCAAGCTTTTGCTAGTTGCACACAATACACAAGTTACTCTTTGTTAAACTTGGTACATTATATTGTGTGTGATTTTGTTATGGCCATCCAAAATTAAAAGTTCCTTGATTTTAATGCAAAATGTGTATAATGTTTGCGCTTTGAGGACAAATTGATTAAAAATCTTGATTTTGGAAGATCTGGGTTAAATTTAAGTGTTTTTGAAAAACTTTCGTCTCATACTCATGCATTTTTTATAAAACAATGTGCTTTGAGGAGTTTCTGCATTAAAATGCTCTGTTTTTCAAAAATCTGATTTTTCCAGACTTTCGATCGATCAAACTTGTTTTTCGATCGATCGAACCTGTTTTTCGATCAATCGAAATTGCGATTAAAATTTTTGGTTTGAGTCTGCCTGACTCGATTGATGTTCGATCGATTCTCGATCGATCGAAACTGAAAAATTTTAAGTTTCTTTGTTTTTTATCAAAAAAATTTTTATGCATCATTTGTGTTTAGGATTCACATGCATTGCATTGTTTTTGTATCCATCTTGCAGTTTTGCAGTCCTATCTCTCATTATTTTCACACATAACATGCATACACTTTGCTACATTGGGTACTCATCTTGATTTAAAAATTGATTGATTAATTTTTGAGCTTTGTACATTCTAGTATATGCTATTTCTTATGTGTGAACTGTAGAAAATATTTTTCTTAAGAGATATAATGGATAATCAATGTGCAAATATTTTCTCTACTCATGCAACTGTTTATGGGTCACATAATGCCATGTTTGCATTTTATTGAAAGAGAAAATATTTTTTCTTCATGTGTATCCTCACTTTAGTTTTTAACTTTGGTTTGTGTGTTTTTAACTTTGGTTCTACTGGTAAGGATGTTCCTGATCCTGTTGGTGATGCTGCTGCTGCTGCTGATTTACCCCCCACTCCCCCTCCTTTACTTTTCCCCAAACTATTTTTCTAAAACTTGTTTTGTTTTTCCTATTTTTATAGGGGGAGAAAAGTTTTTTTTAACCTTTGTGGTTCTTCGGGAGAGTTGTTGCTCTTCGTAGGGGGGGATTTCTCTATTTTTTATAGAGTTGAATTGTTTTGTATCCCCTTGATTCTCTATTTTCTCTTATCCTTTATTGTGTATGTTGACTGTTTACTCTTTGTATGAATTGTCTTTGTCAATACGTGACAAAAAGGGGGAGAAATTATTGATTTATGGGAATCATGTTTGTCTTGTTTAGGGGGAGTTGAAATTATTTTTGAAGGGGAGAATATAAATAAAAACTTTTTGTTGTATCTAACTTAGGGGGAGAGTTAGATTACTTATGTTTTTATTTCTGTTTCGTGTTCACTGCTCATTGACTTATATTTATGAGTTATTCATGATATATGTCTTTGTTTTGTGTTTTGTGAAGTCAAGAATTTAATTTTGATTTACTTGTATTTTTTCCACACATGCGTTTATGCGTTTGTTTAGTGTTTCAAGAAATATACAGGTTGATTCAATTGAGCTGCTGTCTACACTTGCAACTGATGGATAGTAGTTAGGTTGGATTTGTTGTTATGAGCATTATTTTTGTAATGGGCTGTTTACTTGTAAACTTTGAGCTTTTGTTTTGTGTTTTGTCACAGATTGCCAAAGGGGGAGTTTGTTAGGTTCTAAAGATTTAGGATTTTATGTATTTAGAACTCTAATGTGCAATATTGGCAAACCATGATCAAAACAATATGTTTAGTCTTGTTTAGACTTGCTCAAAGTTGATTAATTATTGTAAAGTTAGAATCGAGAGGCTGCAGATGTATTGGTGCATTTCGGCCTGACTCGATCGATCGAAGCTTAGACTCGATCGATCGAAAGTCGGCCAGATTGTGTTTTCTGCAGAGTTCCAGCTTAGCCCAAACTCTATTTAAACGTCTTGGGGTTCAAGTAAAACACTCCTATATATAAGGAAAACTCTAGAACGTTTTTGGGACTTTTGGGAGAGAGATTAGAGTGCCTCTTGTGCCTCCTTTTATTTTTAGGGTTTTGTACCCAAACCTCTCTAAGTCTTTGTTGCTCAAACATTGCTGTTTATGTGAATCTCTTGTGAGATCATTGAGGAGCTTTCCTTCACATATACTTAGGGTTTCCAAGATTCAAGATTATGTCAAGAACTTGGTAATCATTCAGTTGCAGATTCAAGAACTTAAAGATACACAAGCGGGGATGCTTGTACTTGATTGAAGAGTCCAAGAAAGAAGGAGTCCGTGGATTCGGAGCTTGCACGTGGTCGTGTCAGTAAGTTCTACTGGTGGGTAGCATTAGGAAGTCAAGCGGGGAGCTTGTAGTCCTTTTGTATGAACTTCGATTCTTTCATAGTGGATTCAGGTTAGCCTTGAGGATAGGTGGGTCAAATCCTCCCCAGGTTTTTACCGTGTGGTTTCCTGGGTGATCATATCTTGTGTTCATTTATTTTCCGCTGCTTTATATCTTGATATGATTATTTGATTGCTTTAACCTAGAATTGCATAATTTGACTAAGTAACAACTTGGCTAATTAATCTAGGCTACGCAATCTAGTTGTTTAAGGGGTCTAAATTTCCATCACTTTTTAAAAGGCCAAGCTATTTGTTTTGGGTAAAATAAGTTGATTGGGCTTAATTTTTTTTAGCTTTATTATTGGTAATTTCTTTTTGTTAGGCTAATTTTTTTCGGCTTGTATATTTTGTTTTAGATTTAATCTATTACTTTTTTATGGCCTTTAAAAGGTCGAAAATGCTAAAATTACAAAATGTTTACAAATTGCTAATATGGTGAGTGGTTACTGGTAAGTAAAAAATAATGTAAGTGTGTGAACCAATAAGAATTTTCTACCTCAATAGTTTGTAAAAATATTGTAAAAAAGTTTATAGCTATAACATTACTCTCAAAAGAATTGATGGCATTGTTAAGGGGGGCATAGTGTAGTTTTATTGCACAAAATTGCTAGAATTGGTACCTATTAATATACTAATATTAAAAATAAAAAAATAAAAAAATTAGAGGTGCTACTGCCCCCTTAGTCCATACATAGCTCCGTCCATGGAAAGGAGGGAGATAAAGCCCTCCTAGCCGATGACTCTCCAACAATACAACTAACATCCTTTGGTTTCACTTTAACAACCATTTTTGGTTCTACATTTCAATGCCTCTTCAATTACTTCTTGAATAGTAAGAATTTAAAATTATTTTTAGGAGAATTATGATTACTCAAACTGCTAACTTACATTCCTTTGCCTCTATAAAATTGAGAACAACATATCTTCAACAAACATTTGGTACTTAGAGGTTAGGATTTTCTCAATAAAATCCAAAATTATCCCTTTTTTTTTTTTTTGGTTCTTATTACGTACATACCAAGTAGTTCATTAGAAGTTAACTAAAATTCTATTTTCTTTTCTAAATATTCCTTTTCTCCATCCCAAAAATTGTGTACGTATCAAATACGTCACTATCATATGCACGCTCGGTGAAGGCTAGCATTGTGTCTTCGCACTTCTTAACACTTAGGGGCGGTTTGGTTTTTAAAAAATCATCACTCACCACTCCTCACTCAATTTTTGTCATTTATCACTTATCACTTAAAATACTCCAATTTCCTAAACCCCACCCATTTGGCACACTATTTTCAGCTTCTCATCACTCAAATATCTCTACTTTTTGTGGGACCCATACCTGAGCAATTGGTCAGAGCCTTCTATTAGCCTACTGCAGAACCCTCATTCCCCACCATTTTCTTCGCTTCTCATTTCCCCTTCACCCCTTCAGCCCTATTACTCTCCCAAAGCCCTCACCCGCGTGATATTTTCTCTTAGCCCACTCTTTCATTTTTCTCTCTAAAAATTTCAAGTAAAGAGAAAGGAGCATTAGCTAAAAAGAAAGGGAAAGAAATGAAAAGAGAGAAAGTGTGGGAGGAATAAAAATCACATGGGCTTGTTGTAGCTGTAGTTGTAGTTGTAGTAGTAGTAGTAGTTGTTGTTGTTTCTCTCTTGGGTCCAAATTCCTCTCTCTCTCTCTCTCTCTCTCTCATGATTTCCTTCTTCCACTTCATCTTTGTTACCAGCTAAGCCAGCCTACAACAACGACAACAATATTCCTCATTCCACTGCCATGTCGAGCTGGACATGGCTAATGACAAGGTACTCTCCATCATTTTCCTTGTTGTGCCGAGCTAGACATGGCTAATGACAATATTCCTCATTCCACTACCGTGCCGTGCCGAGATCCCTTTTGCTTTTTTTTTTTTTTTTTTTTAGTTTAGTTTGATCTGAGATCAAAGTCAGTGACTTCAATGTTTGAATCTTCGTTCTTTTGCTTCTTATATCTGAGAAGGCTCCAATCTCTCTCTAGGATTAACAATCTTTTTCTTTTTCTTTTTTTATAACAAATTTTCCAAATTTTGGAGCTCAATTAAGCTGTTATTAGGACCAAATTTGTGTTTCCGAGCTGGATTTTGCTTTAGATTACTGTAATTAGCTCTTGAATAGGTTTTGTTTTGATAAACAGTGGATTCTTTAAAGAAGTTGGGTTTGATTCATGTGTGTTTGAAGAGGGAAAAAAGATGAGAGAGAGAGGGGGAGAGAGCACGGGTGCATGAAGTCAAATTGATGAGACAAGGCATAAGGTGGCTCCCATCCGGTTGAGTAAAATTACAAAAATGCCACATAACTCTGTTTCCATAACTTGAAAACACCCAAAATGTGTTTTCAGTTTCCATAACTCATCACTCAAAAATCAAAGAATTGAGTGATGGAAACAAAAACTGAAAATACATCCAAACAAACTACTCAACCATGGGACTCACCAGTTTTGAGTTATGGGTGATGGAAACAGAGTTATGGGTGATGGAAAACTACAAATCCAAACAGCCCCTTAACAACCCTACAAAAGAGAAGAAACACTACTGCAATCTTACAAAATTAAAGCAAATAACAATGTTAATATCTCAATGGGGAATTATTATGGTTGGTGTATTCAAGAAGAAAGGGTAATCTTTGTTTTACACACTCAATAACTCATGACACATAACACAACTTAAAATAAAATGACTAGGAAAAGAAAACAAAAAATAAAAAATAAAATTCAAAACAATAGCATATTTCGAAGAAGAGGGAAAAGAAAACAAAAGGTCAAATGAAATACAAAACAATAGTATATTTTGGAGAAGAAGGAAAATGAATGGTTTTTTTGTTGAAGAAAGAACTTAGTTCACACACACCGGAGTCGAAGGCAACATCATCTCTCTGTAGCCGGTGATGAGACCCACACCTGTTTTTGTAGCTACTAACACTCGACTTCTTCTCCCTACTATGAGACCCATAGCTAGGGGTGTGCAATGAATCCCAACCCACCAAAATCGACTCGACCCAACCTCACCCATCAGATTGGGTCAGTTTTTAGGGGTTGGTGGGTTAGGTTGGGTCATGAAATTTTTTTTTAAATAGTGGGTCGGGTTGGGTTTGGGTCATGTGATTTACGAACTTGCCTAACCCGACCCGACCCACCTATATTTAATATATATTTAAATTTGAAAATATATATTAAAAAATATTATATAATTTTCTTATTTATTTTTTCCCCTCTTCCTAAATAAAACCTAAACTCTAAGTTTTTCTCATATAGTTTGTGTTTGTTTAGCGTTATACTCATGATTAATTGGCTATAAATTTACTCTTACTTGTAGTGGTGTTATACTAACTTCTAATACTCAATTAAAAAACAATTATAGTAATTAAAAAAAAATTGTCTAACTCATAGGTTCAACCGGATCCAACTCGATCCACGTGAGTTGAGTTGAACCACTGTAATGGGTTAGATTTTTTTTAACCCACCATGATAAGTTGGGTTAAAAAAACTTTTCAACTCGACCCATACACACCCGTACCCACAACTGTAGTTCCTTATGCTGATTAGAATTGGGTTTTATGTTTAAGTTTCTGTGTGGGCCTCTACTTCTCAGTATGTATGTGCATGGGCTGAATTCTCTAGGTCACGGGATGGGTTCTTATAGGGGCCTATTAAGAGTTAACCTACAAAGCCACCTTGTATTGACTTCTACACATTGTTTGGGCTTAGTCCTGCGGTGGAGTGGTCTGGTGGGCTTTAGGCCAACATAATTCGTTCCAAATATAAACTGCCTTTGATATCAGGCCCAAAAAACTGCCCTTGACATCATTAAGAAAAAGATTTTTTTTTTTTTTTTTTTTTTGATACTGACAGGCTTACTAGGTTTAAAATCAATTTAGAGAGAAAAAAGCCAAGCACGTAGCCCATTTCCATCACTTTCTTACTACACTAGCTCAAATCATGGCCTTGTATTTGTAACAAACTCTACATCTGGGATGTTCTTAATTTAACAAGGTTCTTGACTTTTTCTTCTATTTTTTTGTTATAAAAAACTCATGCAAGAGGCAGGTTCAAAACTAGTACAATATAACACCGTAGATAAATATACAAAAAAATAACTCAAACATATAGGAGTAATATATTAAATGCAAAAGATAAGATCGATGTGTTTAACATCCAGAAATATAGTACACATTTATTCATATTCCATTACTAGTTGGATTCAGACACTTGTGGGATTCGCTGGTGCGTCGGACTGGGATCTACGCACCGGTGTATTAGAAACCTACTCGTAAAGTAGACGATGCTGTGGCCGAAACCGAAACAAGGTAGATTGGATCATATCAAAAACTAGGTGGTACTTTAGCAACACGTCAAAGATTGGCACACAACCACATAAACCAACGACAACAAAGATCGCATCCCGATGATTATAATTCTTCAACCAAAAGGATGTAGAAAATGCAACCATCATGGCGAAGATTGAGATGTAAAGTGAAGTTACTCCAATCATCAACCTAACAGGTAATGATACAAGGAAGTCCTCGTACGAATAACGCGAGGTAAGGATGGATAAGAACATTATTAGGGACATTGATGAGCCAAATAATGATATTGCAGTTGAAACTGAAATGGCCAGATAAGTATGAGGATTCTTTTTCAATTCATCAGCTACTTGGCCAGGAAACATTATAGAGACAATTAGTGTAGCAACCACCATAGACGACTTTGCTGTGTTCGTCAACCACTTCTCCCCGTCCCTCCTTAACTGCTCATGGTTCTCCGCAAATAAAACATACGGTGTGTCCCCCTCATTATTTTTCATTTCTCTGTATTCAGGACTTACAACCTTTTCCACCTCCTTCCATTACAGATGATAGGAAAATATCATATATATGAAAGACTTGTTAGTCCAAAAATGTTGATAATTTTAGGAAGAAATTAATTTTATGTGAAAACAGGAGTAAACATTCTATGAGATCATTCAACACTTTCTACTCAAAGCATATGAAGAAGTACGTACCTTGAACCATAATAATTCTCGTTGCATTTGAAGAGCTGCTCCTGATATAGCATTGAGCTTCTCTTGAGGTGCCAATCTTGCAGCTAAATGCAATATGTTGCTTCTATTTTCATATTTTCTTTCTACTATTATCTCTCCAACTGAACCTAACTCATGAAGTAAGTTGAAGATGCTTTCATGGCGCTCCTCAACAGCGATATGAAATATGCTTTTATCGTTATCTGTTGTCCATAATATATCAAAGTCAAAACGAATTAGCTTGACCATAAATTCAATGTTGCCTACTCTTGCTGCATCAAATAGAGCTTGTGGAATCTCTGGGGTCTCAATTAAATGCTCAACATCCCTTTTGTAAGCCATAAGACATTCAGTAAACAGGTCATTGGCTACAGATTGCTTCGAGTTTTCCTGTTTGAACTTCAACCCTGGAATTGAAAATGATTAAAAAAAAAGAAATAGCTGTGCCTCGGTGAAATTTAATTTATTCAAAAAAGCAAATAGATCTAGAGTATAAAGAACAAACATGGGTTTCATTTATTGTGGCACGTTTAGTATATTATAATAGACATTGTAATGAAATAGTTACTCTATTGTCTTGTTGTGTGCTTTTACCAGGACCATATATTCATTATGAATGGATTATTAGGCTTTAAGTTGAATTTCATGGCATTGTAATTTTAATCAAGTCTGCATCGATTATCAAACATTCATGGTTAAGAGTCAAAGATACAATTCAAAGAAGAAAAATTTTCAGGATTCCGATTGTTATTTGATTGCTACCCACTTGATTGAAATTCAAGCTTCGATAGCCTTTGAATTGCATCTCAATCAATTGAAAGATGATTCTCAAGTGATGTTTGAAAGTGGCTCAATCAATCAAGAATCAAGAAATCAGTAAGCGATGTATTTTAATGAAGCCAGTATCTTGTGTTTTTCAATCCTGATTGGAACGCCTATATAAAGCCCTATTATAAAAGACTTCATTGAGGTTGTTGGGTCAAACTTTGAAAAGCTAGTCAGTGAGAAAAATCATAGCTTCTATTTTCCAACCTGTGTGGTTAAAGAGTAAATTAAAATATTTCCAGTGGTGTTGTTGTTGCTGCCATTGTGTGAATGAAGGCTGAAGCCATAAAACCTATCTCAGTACATTTGCTACGAAATTCAAAGGTTCAAGTTTGTGGGCGCACGCCAGTAAGTTATCTACCGGGTATACTTTAGAATCATGGATATGTCTCAGATGATAAAACTTCAATTTTATTAGTGGATTCATTCTTCGGGTTAGGATTAACCTTTGCACTGGTTTTTCCTTTAAATGAGGTCCATCAATCTTTCAATTCGTCTTAATATAGTTGTATCAATTACTTAGCTATTTATTGCTTTGATATTGGTGACATACTTGCTAGTTTGTGGGGGGTTTTAACTTGTTAAAATTTGATCACGTGAGTTTTAATTAATTGGCATAATTTGTTTAACTTATTGCATAATTAATCAAAGAGGTCTAAACCTTTCTTTTCAATTAGGATCAAAGTGAATTTACTTTGTGTAGGATTAATTTCTTGAGTGTGATCTTTGACCATTGTTTATCATGAATAAATTTCAGTGTCATAAAATACTGCAACGTGACAACTCAATTCAAGATGTTTCTAATGAAGATGGTTGCCTTTTGAACTGCATATAGTAAACCTCTTAGGGATTGTATTAAATATCATAAAAGTGCTGAGAAATCTCATGTTAGTCAATATTTAGCTCAAGAAAGTGAGATGAATATTTGGTCCTTGAAGCCAAGTCGCAATTTGTCTGGAAAATTTTAAATTAAAAGAGTCAAAGCAACTTGAAGTAGATTGTTGGGTTATGTCTGCAAGTATTATTACTAGGTAAAAAATTGAAATATGAGTATTTTTAATTGCATAACTTGAATTCTAAGAGTAAAATTTAGGGTTTAATTATTGGGATTTTTTTTTTTTTTTTAATACGTTCATTTGTTTTTCACTTTGCCAACAAATCACCTATGTTATTTAATAGATGATATATTTTTTAATGTTAATTATGGTCATTAACGAAAATTCAATTGGAATTTGTAATCAATTAATGTGAAAATTTGATTTAAATATGCTAAAATCAATCAATGTCACAATAACTCACATGGAATATTGATGTGTCTCCATAAAACTCCTAGCTGACTTTCATTAACAAATGCCAAAGGCTTGCGAGCTAACACATGCAGTGCAGTCTCTCCGTCGCAATCAGCTCTAGCTAAGTAACTTTTGGCCTTCAGCATTTTCAAGGCTTCACCTGCATTATTTTATAACACACAAATAGTAGTAGTAATAATAATAATAATAATAATAATAATAATTTTTATTGAGAAGGAACATGTTGAATATTTCTTTCATGAAAGATATAATAGACAAAGTATGACATAATCATGTGAGAAAGAAAAGTAACAGTTCCTTTAAACAGCTTTTTAACCCTCGTGCACTAGTTTTCCCCTAACAAAGTGTTGGGCGGCCCCTAGAACTTTTGTTTAGAGACTAGAGAGTAGAGAGGCATGTTTGATCTCAATCAGATAGAAATCTATTATTTATGAAGGAAAAAAATATTACAGTACTACAAATTATTTGATACTATAGTTTCAAGCAAAAAAAAATTAATGGCTTAGTAAAGTTTGTTAGAGCATCGAATCTGAAAATTTAAGCTATTAAGTGAAGATAACCAATCAGTATATGAATCCGTACCAAAATCAAACCTTTATTATGTTTTGGACTTCAAGCCAATTCTAGCATGACAAAATCAAACCGTGAAGACCAAAAAGAAGGGGAAAAACAAGGTTGGAAACATTAATTACTTATGCTTAGAGCAGTAACATTGGGGTGTAAAATCTCGCAAATGGCTATTACCTAAGTGTGTATTGCCAACATTTTCTAGCAATTATAAACAGTAAGTTTTATTTATAACAACTACAATTGCAAGTTTATATTTATTTTTAATTCATTTTTATTCTCACTTCTCTCTCCTCTCTGACTTATTCACTCTCTTCTCCTCGCTCTCTCTCTCTATCTTTCTATTATGTAATATGTAAAAATAAGAAATGAGATAATGTCGTAATGTTGGGTATATTGTTAAATGAGTTGATAAAATAAATTAAGTAATTTTTCAGAATGTAAAATGGGTATTATTTTTAGAAAACTAAATGGGAATGCTCTTACCATATAAGTTATTCTTAATACAAGTGATAAATATTTCGGTCTCTTCATTTCCAACCATCGTAGTTTTACGATAAAGAAGCCCCACCATTTTATTGTGTCCTGAAGAAGCAGCCATAAGGATGGGTTTCATCGGATTCTCTCCCGTAGTAGCTATGTTCGGCAGGTCTCCATTTGTATCCTGCAATAGCATCGCCTTGGCAATTTCCACGTTTCCAACTGCAGCAGCGAAGTTCAAGGCAGTGGCCCCAGTCTCATTTCTAGCTGTTAGAGACACATTTTCAGCTGTTATTAGGTTGTTGTCTCTCATCCACTTCAATAATTTATTAACAAACTCTTCCTGCTTTGCTGCAGCAGCAATATGAAGAGTGGTTTCTCCTTTTATACCAATACATCTTTGAATGCGTGGCATGCCCTCAATAGAATTCCAGTCACCTTTCAACGCAGCCAGATAAAGCCTCGTACGCTCTGTCCAGAGTGTACTGTCTGTTTCATGCGTAAGAGGAATTTCTTCTAACTAATTAGTAAAAATCATAGTTCAATGGAATAAAAATTTTCTATCTAATTCTTAGTGTTCTATTTTATACTCCAATTATATATATATATATATATATATTATATATTTTATAAATTTTCAAGGTAAAATATCAATTCTATTCCTAGACGTTTATAAAAGTTCGTTTTTCATCCTTAAAATTTCACTTTTTTTTTTCTTCACCTCTGATCTTTACAATACGTTTTACTTTTCATCCTCCTTCTATTACCGTTAGTTTACGTCCTTAGCAACTTAATGGAGTGCTTATGTAGTATTTGACTTGGACCAAAATAATTTAATTTTAAAATTATAAACATGTGGCATAGATTGGCACTCTGGATTAAAATTTCTAGTGAGACAAAATTACCCTCACACCCACACAACCTTATCCAAACAACCCAATCTCAAAAATCCCCAAATCTAGAACGGCCGATGCCACAGTCCCTTGGCCTCAATTGGCAACCCCAACCCAGATACAGAATATCGGCAACAGAGTGTTCAAAGGGAACTCCCACCGCCAATTATAGAGAAATCTACATGAAATTTTCGACCAAGACATGCATATATGGGTACAGAGCTCATTAAATGCATTGCCCACCAACAAATTTCAAACAATACAATAAGAAATGTGACAAAATTCAAACACAAATTCAGTATTAACTTCACTAAACTTGAAAAAAAGAAAAATAATCAACCCATTCACCCATTTCAAAATTTTGGCATACAGGGCCAGCCCTAGGCCTAGGCCAATTAGGCCATTGCCTAGAGCCCCCCTACTAGAGAAAGGCCCCAAATTTGGGGGTGCAAAATTTGTTTTTTTTTTTTTTTTTTATAAATATTTTTGGGAGATATTAAAAGAATTTTAGTTTACATTTTTTTTCACTATTAAAAAGGCCCAAAGAATTAAGTAATATTTGAGATAGAGATAAGACAAATCGAAATAAATAGGTCTTATAAATAGACATGTTACTAATCATAAGTAATTCAAATAGGAAAATATTAAAAATACTATAAATTTTACTACATAACTTTTATTTATTTATTTATTTTTATACAAGATAAAAATTATACTTTAGCCTATCTAGGTGTATATGCGTATGAAACTCCCTCCTAGAGATTTGAACATCAGCTCTTGCCCCCAACACCCCACAAGCATTTATACTTGCGGAGTGACCACTGCGCTAAGAGTGTGTGGTGGTCTATATAACTTTTATAATTTGATATGAGAATGAAAATGATGGGTGGACTTCAACAAACTATTGAATACATTTTTGAATGAATTTTTGTGATTGGTGATATGTCTTTGTAATTCTCATATTATAAATTTTATAATATCTCTAGCATTTTTGTAAACCTCATTTCACTGATCACATTCGTTACAATATCAATTTATAGTAAAATTTGTTACAACTTTAGCATTTTCTCAAAAAAAAAAAATCATATTAAAAAGTAAAAGAATTGATTTTTTTTTTAATTATTATATAAAATGCTAGTTAAATACTATGATAGGCCAAAAACGTATTAACCCCTTGTGATGAATTAATTAATTAATTAGCCAAGTTTAATTAATTAATCAAATTAACATGCAAATGTGTGGTAGCACAAACAAATCACCAATTAAACTAAATGCAGCGGAAATTAAATTGATATGGTGATTTGTTTACGAATGGGGAAAACCAACACGGTAAAAACCCCACTGGGTAATTTTAAGGTCACCACTCCCGAGAATCTATTATTATCACAACAAGCGGTTACAAGTAAAGAGATCCCAATACCTTATACCAACCTACGATTGAACACTTACCCCAATACCCAATTAGACTTGTTCTGTAGTGACAATCTCTTCTTGTAATGCACGGCTCCCAATACGTGACTAACCAAATGTGCAGATCTCAGTATGCAACTTCAATCACCAACTAGAAAAAGTTGTTGGCTTCAAAGTTCTTTAGTTCATCCAGATGATGAAGATCAAGAAGATGCTTGGTCATAAAACCTTACAGTGCACAAACACAGCAACTTCTGCACAAGAATGATGAACTAGGGCAAAACTTTGTCTCCGGTCACAATTTGCTTGAACAAACTTTGCTCAACACTTATGCAACTTTTGTCACCTTTGACGGCCCTTAAAATAATCCTTTTATATGTCAGGATTGTGAGAAAAGAAAACTCAAACACATAATCACGGATTAGAGTCAAAATAGAACTGAAAATCTGTTTTTCATAAACCTCGACAGATAGCCATTTGTCAAGCAGCTGTCAAGCTACGGGGCTAGAACAGCTCTTTAAGCTCGATAGATGCTAGCTGTCGAGCTTTGATGACCTTGCACTTTTCAGCTTGAATCTTGGACAGACTTGCATGGCTTCAACACTTAATCTTGAAACACAGTTTCTTGAAGTATTAAACACATCCTAAATCTACCCAAATACAAGTAAAGTGTGTTTTGTCAAAGGATTAGCCAATTTCATAAAATAGTAACACATGTTCCTAACAAGTGAATCACATATGTCCTAACATACTATTTAAGTGATAACATAAAAACCCCACATTTTAAAATTTTGCATTAGGCCTCCAAAAAGTTTGGGCCGGCCCTATAGGCATATCATGGGCTAATCTTCAAAAAAAAAAAAAAAAAAAAAGGAAAAAAAATTCAAGAAGAAGGAAAAAAAAAAAAAAAAAAAAAAAAAAAAAACCAAAGCGACTTTCATTCAAGACCAAAATAATAATTCCTAAGATACGTCCAAGAGCAACTTTCATTCAACCCAAAGAAGCCAAGAATCCTCCAAAGATCTCTCTTTTACTTCAAACCAAACCAAGCAAGTCAATCTCTAAAATCCCTAGTGAATTTTCAACTAAACAAAAAAAAATTTCCTTTCTTAGAGACTTTCAAATAAGAAAAGGAATTGAGTTTTCTTCTGTGTGTAGCAAGAACGTTCAAATTTTTTATGTTGCTTTAGTACCTGTTAGCTTCAACAACAAAGGGGTATGCCTTTAAACTCTTCATCGACGGTTGGGGTTGTCGATTGACGCTATTAGGACTATGGTGTTGGGGACCTAGGGTTCATAATTTCATATTTGGGGATTTTGAGATTGGGTTGTTTGGATCGAGTTGTGTGGGTATGAGGGTAATTTTGACCCACTAAAAACTTGAATCCACGTGTGCCAATCATTGTGTGCCAAATGTTTGGTAAAGTTTAGGGACGAAACAAACTTTTAAAAATTTAGAGACAAAAAAAAAAAAAAAAAAAAAAAAAAAAAAGGAACTTTTGCAAAAATTTTGTTCTTTTATAATGGAAAATGAAACTATGTATTACAAGTAGAAGTTGGTGAAATATATAATGAGAATATGAAACACTTATAACAAGACATATGGTTTTTATTATATTAGTTAAGAGTTTTGTAACTCAACTGGCACATTTTGATATTCCAACAAAAATGTCTAGGATTGAAATCTCCCACTCCAACTATCAAATTACAAATTAAATAAATAAAAATATATTTATTATATTGAATGTACATAGTTTGAATGGAAAATTGATCTTAAATTTGAGAATGCATTCTTAAAGAAAAATTAATGATTACAGACTTTATTGGTGATATTTTAGTCAGAAATATTCATTCGTTAAGAACTCGTTGAATGCCTACACTACTAAACAGTGGGAAAGTAAAACATTTACCGTTATTTGAATTGACATTATTTATTTCCATTGCAACTTATCAATTAGCTTTTGTGTACCTGAAAAGGAAGATTTCAGTATTACATAGGAGTATCTGTCAAAAAGTATTACATTGGAATATAAATTTTGAGATTGTGATGCATGACAAAATCTATGTGCGAGTTATTTACACAAACCAGATTAACACGACAAACTCAAAGAGATAATTCTTATTTGTCAAAAAGGACAATCCCTATAATTATAATGGTTTGTACTTCTGGCCAACCATAATCTTTTCTTTTCTTAATTGGGTGTAAGACTCTCGGCCCTTATAGCTTAATAATATTCTTTAGAGAATAATTTGTCAAAATTGCATTGTTTGAATGTTAATTGAAAAAATAACTCATCTCTTCATGTTTCTATATGAAACTCGTATTTTGAAGAGAAGAGTTTCATGTGAAGAGGCATGATCCACTTATTATTGAGACAAAAGCATTAATAGATCTCAGTTGAGACAGCATCTCATACTTTTTAGAATAGTATTGGCATTTCAAGAAGTTTGTCTACGTTTGGAACCACAATTTGACTCCCTTCCTCCACTTTAAATACAGGGCTGTGGGGTATGATGTTAAATGTCATAAAAAATTTGAATATCTTCTTCATCACCAATTGAATTTGAGGTGAAATAACATAACTCACAATCCGATAGTTTAATTATTAGGCTTGTGTTTTAAGTGGAAAAATAAGTCATCATACACAACTCTTTTTCTTTTTCTTTTTTTAATACAAGATAAAAATTATATTCTAACTTAATTTAAATGTATATGTGTGTGAAACTCCCTTCTAGAGACTTAAACCCTGACCCTTACTCCCCACACCTCACAAACACTTATACTTATGAAGTGATCATCGCACCAATGGTGCGCAATGGTATAAACAACTCTTTTCACAATAACACAAAGTGGTAAATTTTGAATAAGAGTTAATAAAGTGATGTTAACGATGTATACATGTTAAATCAATAACATGTCCACTTTAAAGTAAATGAAATTTTAGGAAGATTAAAGTAATTTCACTTTTTCCTTAATATCGAATAATTTTAAAATTTTAATTTATCATGAAATGAAAAGAATATCTTTTTATTCCTAATCATTTTTTTAAATATTTTTTTCTCTTTTTCTAACAAAAATCCTATCTCATGTTAAAACCAACACATATAATAATAGAGTAGTTCCTCTGTGACCACACCATTTGCCACAATTTTTATCACTACTTGATATGTTAGATTATGAATGATAGACAATCACTTTCAAATAGAGTCATCACTTTTTTTTTTCCACCATATGAATTTTTCTAGAATTGATGATGTTTGTTTGTTGAAAAAAAAATATATTATCCGTAAGACTTCAAATCATGAAAAACTATCGTTGAAAATGGTAATTCATGGTTATCATGAGCATAATCTAGTATGACATTTGGACTCCAAAAAATTATAAAACTAGTAAGGACCAAAATAATTAATTTCCTAACTACTTGCTTTTAGAGTTGTTGTATTTGTGCTTACACAATTTCTATTGCAACTATAAAACAAAAACAAAAAAAAATCAATTATGAATATTGCAAGTTATATTTCAAAATAAAAAGGAATTTAATATTCTAATGAACTTTTTAATTTTATAAATTAAAATGGGTAGATTTGCAACTAAATTTAGTACAATTAATATCAATCGTAAATGGTTTTTTTTGTTTTTAAAAGAATATTACTATCATATATCATTGAGTTGAAATGTATGAAAAATTATTTTATATCTATTTTTTTATTAATACTAAATAGATGTTAGTTTATATTCCCTAAGTTTTGGCCCCAAAAAATTAAATCTAGCCCATCTTCATCCCAATGGTGGCTTTACATTGAGGTCATGGTGTTCATATGAACACCTTGACTTGGAAGGAAAAAATTATATGCATAATTATTTTTGGATTAATCTGTTTTTGTCTATCTTAAAAAAAATATTGAACATTTTGACTTGAAAATCCCACATGGGCCAACTATAATCTCCATTTTTTTAGGCAGAAATCACATTTTCATCCTTACATTTTTAGGCGATTCCCACTTTGGTCTCTAGATTTTATTTTTACCACTTTTAGTCTCTATCCTGAAAAATGCTTCCCATTATAGTCCCTGCCATTACATCGGAAACGAAAAAAGCACGCATGGCAAACGGCAGAATTAAAAAAATATTATAATACCCTCCACGTGTCATGGGATGCTCCACGTTGCTTTCCCACCCTTAGTTGGTCACGTGGCCTTAATGTGTCCTTAGGCACTAATTAATAAACCATTTAAAGTTAAATCCAATTAAATATTTGCTTTACTCTTTCTATGGATAACAGTACTTTTGTTCAGCTTATTTTCTAAGAGCATTCTCATCAAAACTCTCAAAAAAATTTCCATTTTAAAAAATCACTTTATTTATTTTAACAATTCATTTTACAATACATTCAATACCAAATATTCTATAATTTTTTACCACTTAATATTCTTTTTTTATTATTTCTTTATTCTTCAATTATATTTCTTTCTCTCTCTCTCTCTCTCTCTCTCTCTCTCTCTTCCTCTCTGTCACTCTCAACCCAGCAAACTTACCTTCTCAACGCAGCAAACCCATACCCACCCCATCCACCACCACCGGAAAAAAACACCAACCACCCATACCCACCTATCTATCCAACAAACTCACATTCTTCCATCTCAACCCAGCAAACCCATATCCATCCCAGCCACCACCACTAAAAAAAAAATGAAAAAATAAAAAAATTGGTGACCGACGGAGACCCACAGATTCACCACAAAATCTAGAAAAACAACAGCATCCACAACTAGAGATTCGAAGACAACACCACAAAACCCAAAATCGGACCAAATCTCAGCCACGATCTCAGCCACCATCAGAGATTCTAGAGAAGGAATCAAACCGAATCTCAGCCACAGTCCACCAAATCAAACCAACGACATCCATCAAATCGGAGCAAATCTCAGCCATGATCCATGATCCACCACCACCACGATCCATCGGTGAGAAGAAGGACAGAGAACCAGCGAGAAGAGAGGAAAAAAAGAAAAAGAAAAAGAGAGAAACGGCACTGGAACAGAGAAGAAAGAGATAAAAAGAAAAATAAACAATAAGATTAATCAGATTCACTCACACATACGACCCAAAAAAAAAAAACTTCATACACAATAATTCGAAAATGAAAAATAAAGTTGTGAATTTAGAACCTGAAAAAGAATGGTGGAGTGATTTAGAGGAGGAATTGAATAAGAGGGAATCGTCCTCTGAGGAGACATCGATGAGACTGAGGTGTCTGCCTTGAAGATCGTTGTTTCTCTTGATGAAATCCACGTGGAGCATCCCATGACACGTGGAGGGTTTTAGAAAAATTTTTTAATTCTACCGTTTGCCAAGCTTGCTTTTTTTATCTCTGATGTAATGGCAGGTACCATAATAGGAAGTGTTTTTTAAGATAGAAACTAAAAGCGGTAAAAATAAAATCTAGAGACCAAAGTGGAAATCACCTAAAAATGTAAGGACGAAAATGTGATTTCTACCTTTTTTTTAATGATGTGACATGTTAATTTGGAAATGTTGTGAAATTGTTGTGGCTTTTTCTTGTGTCCATATCAATGTTACAAAAATAATCTTGGCCTCCAAACATAATTCTTAACCCATTAAACAAACAAACAAATAAATAAATAACAACAATAAAATTTAGCCCAAATAATAGCAAAAATAGCTCAAACAACAACAAGATTAGACCGAACAATAACAAATAAACAAAATATTCAACAAAAAACTTATTCAAAAAAAAAAATGACCTCAAATTATTTAGATTTGTAACTCGTTTAACACATTCCATAAAAATAATCTATAATTTCATTTTTCTAAAAAATGATACCAAAAAAGATATTGTAACGATGAGTTCTCACCGGTGTTGACAGCTCTGCTTTTTTCAGCTTTGCAATCACAGCATTGATATTAAAACTATCATTTAACAATTTCAAAATATGAAAACTCATAGAAAAAATTATAAAATTTAAT
Organism: Quercus ilex subsp. ballota; assembly: GCA_032727855.1. Taxonomy (NCBI): domain Eukaryota; kingdom Viridiplantae; phylum Streptophyta; class Magnoliopsida; order Fagales; family Fagaceae; genus Quercus; species Quercus ilex. The sequence goes on along the minus strand of CM064910.1, from coordinate 27,871,183 downwards.
GCTTGTGTGTGTGTGTGTGTGTGTGTGTGTGTTTTAGTGATGATATATTCAAGTCCTCTTTTTATTCCAACTTTGTTAAATTTTATATATAATTTAAGATTTCTAATGACTACTCTAAAAAAAAAAAAAAAAAAAAAAAAAATCCCTTAAACCGCACTTTCCCTTCCCTATTTCAACAGTATTGATGAAAGCATAGGGTTCAATATTCTAGAATAAACTGCACCCTTATGATCTGCATATTGCATATGCTTTTATATTTGTTCTTGATTAACGAACGTATATTGAATAAGATGTCTACGTGCGAAATGGTAAAAACATGGAGATAATATATGAAGGAATCGTACTATTTTCCCCGATCAAAATAAGAAAGAAAAATGACATCGGGAGAAACAAAAGAAGTGAGAATGCATGCATATATTTTATATCTACCTGAAGAATGATTAAGGTCATCATGGATTGAGGAGCTTCCCTCTGGATAGACCACCAAATGCTGTTAATTCTTGAAGGTAATTCCTCTACACTAGAAGTGTGGAATATAATGGAATATAATAGCGGATGATTACAATGCCCTCGTGGGCTTAAATCAACACTTTCTCTCTCTTATTCTTTAATCATTGATCCCTTCTCTCTCTTGGCTAATTTCTATTATTTTAATATATTGTGAAAAATAAGAGATCGGATGTAAAGTGAATTATAAAATAGTGTACTAAAATAAATAAAATAATTTCTTGGGTATTAAATGAGTTTTTATGTTTTTCAGAACTCCGGATGCAAAAGCACCATCCAATTATGAATTATTTGTAAGTGATATTGGCAACTTCTATGTAAGTCATTTGGAAAGACTCAGATCCCACAGTAATTTTAGTATAATACGATACATAATCTTACTTTTTCTGAAAGCAATTAAATTTAATGTAATTATATTAAATTTAATTGAGAAATCTAATGTACTACACTTAAAATAATGCACCTAAATTTTACCATATTTTCTCAACCAATTCTTGTTGCCTCTAATGAAATCTCTCTCATGAAAAATTCTAAAAGCAAACCAAATTTTATTGCATAATTTTCAAATTAATATAATAATAAATATAATTTGTTGATATCAACAAAATTAAATGAATATCAAAATTATTTTTTGTGATTGATGAAACATCAGTTTGTAAAGGTAATATAATAAAATATGTTGTATCTCCAACATGGATCAAGATCCTTTATATTTGAGAAGTACTACATGTATAATATTTTCATAACAATTTTACAAGAAATCCTTAAACAACTTACTACTTAATATTTGTTATGATAATATTGTAACCGTATCACTTTTCTGAATGCTACATACTATGCCATGTTATCTTCCACTAACAAAATCCCTAAAATAATAGTTTTTAAAAAACAAGTAAAAAAACATCAAATCTTAAAGAGAGGTGCTACGTTCACAATATTTATATAACACTTTCATAACAAACTATAAGTGATAAGTTATTAATTGATTATAATTTAAATCTGTCACTAAAATTACCTTTTTATCCACCAATAACAACTGATAACAACTTGTTACTTATAATTTGTTGTAAGAATATTATAGGCGCATTATTTCTCAATCTTAAGAGGGAGGAGATGAGATCTTGTTCCTCCCGTCAACTCCATCATTTCTTTGTAAATTCCAATTAGCTCAACTGGTAATATCTTTAGTGGTTGAATAAGAAATCTGAGATTCAATCACCGCCTACACCAAAAATCGATTAGTGTTTTAGTCGACGATAAAGAATTGTCGTTAAAAGTGGACGTCATATATTGAAACAAAAATCTATATATATATATATATATATATATATAAAAGCCTCCACATTTCTTTGGTAATGCCTTTTTTACTTTCACGTTGTTAAGTTGTTGGTGGAGGTGGGAGGATGAGTTGTCAGTTATCGATCTTTTGGACTTTCCTCGTTCAAGCACGCAATTGTTAAATCTTAGTTGAGCACTAACTTTAGGATCCCACTATCTCCCCGGACATGACTCTTTTTATACAGAGAGATGCAAAAGTAAAAAAAAGAAAAGAAAAAAGATAGGAATAAAGTGGTCCATATGATTATAAGTCATCCTCAGCATATAGATTCATGCTGTACATAATTAAAAGAAGACTAGTTTCTGAGCACGCATGCGAGGATCCCACTATCTCCCCGGACATGACTCTTTTTATAGAAAGAGATGCAAAAGTATTAAAAAAAAAAAAAAAAAAAAGGAATAAAGTGGTCCATATGATTATGAGTCATCCTCAACGTATAGATTCATGCTGTACACAAATAAAAGAAGAATAGTCTCACGCGCATGCTTAGAAGTTTTTCTATTTTTTAGGTAATGGTTAATTTAGAGCATTTATTATAATTTAGAATTACATTTTCTAATAATATAAAAAAAAAAAAAAAAAAAAACTAGGGGTGTGATGAGTATTATGTGTGGTGAAATAATTTTTCATCACACCCCTAGGTTTTTTTGTAATTGAAAAATGTAGTAATCCCAAATTATAATAAAAACTCTAAATTAACTCTTACCCAAAAAATAGAAGAGCATCTGAGCACACGCGTGAGCATTTATTATAATTTGGGATTACATTTTCCAATCACACCAAAAATAAATAAATAAAATAAAAACTTTTTCATCACACCCCTAGGTTTTTTTTTTTTTTTTTTTTTTTGGTGATTGAAAAATGTAGTAATTTCAAATTATAATAAAAACTTTAAATTAACCCTTACCCAAAAAATCGAAGAGCTTTATAAGGTACATAACATTTTTTATGAAGTAGTAAATTAATAAGATTTTTGTTAAAGGAAATGCTCCTGAAAAGATCCTAAAATTTAGTAACTACACAGCCACGTTTTTTTTTTTTTTTTTTTTTTTTCCCTTTCCTTTCCTTTCTAGTGTTGTTGATGTTGTTCTTTTTTTCAAATTTTATGTATGGCAGTTATCATTTTTTGTATAATCCTAAAATGTAGTTTTTTAATCCTAAAATTTAGCCATTTACTACACATCCATAACATAAGTAAATAAAAGCTTAAATTTAAAATTTTATGGTAGGAGATACACGTTATTTTTGGTGTTGTTGTTCTTTTTAAAAAAAAATTAATAACATTTATCAATTTTTGTTTAATCCAAAATTTTAGTTTTTTAGTCCTAAAAGTTAGCCACTTACTACATATCCATAACAAAAGTTAAAAAGAGTTTAAATTTCAAATATATCAACAACCTTTAAAACTGAGAAAAAGGTATGTAACCTTTTTCATGGAGTGGTAAATTAATACTTATAGAAAAAAAATGTAAATTGAATTTCACATAGAATTATACAAATGATAAATATAATTTCTGTTACAAAAGAATTTTTTTACAACTCTCACTCAAACTTATCTAATATTCCATTCCAATGACTTCTCAATGCAATCCAAAAAAATTGTGCATATGTGAACTTGAGAGAGATAAAAGAATTAGGGTTAAACTAAGTATTGAAATAATAATAATAATAATAATAATAATTTAATCAACAAACCAAAGTTAGCATGCGTGTTATTAAAAATAATAGTATAAGTTTGTTAGAGTTTGTGTTTGATTTAAATTTTAATGAGATCATTTTTCCTGAAAATCCTATTAAAATTGTTCATGTGGGGGTAAAAGCCCACCCTTAGGTATTGAGCCTAAGGCCCTATTTGAAGATTACTGTGTGTCCGAAGAGAAGAAAGTGGTTGGGAAGGAGCCCGTGTGGAGGAGATACTTGGAAATGAATGAGGAGTATGGTCCGAAGAGAGCACCAGCGGTCCAAAGAGCTTATTCTCCTCGGATATAAAGAGCCTCGATCAAACAAACACCTGGGAGGTTCAAATGATCTTCCTAGCAACTCCAATGATAAAGATAAGCTCTGGGTATGTCTGGAGATGATAAGAACGAAGAAATATCTAAAGGGAAAAGCTGCTACCACCGTGTTTAATGCACTGCAGCAACTTTTCTGGCCGCATTTATGTGGAGAAGACCCCTGAACAGTATAATCTCAGCTACCACCACTCACAGAGGGCTAAAGAATGTACTTGACGTGACATATACTCAAGTTGATACATAGATGAAGAACAAGTGGACGATGGAGATGATGGAGGAGGATGCTATATAAAGGGAAGAGGTCTCTGATAATGGAGGATCGGAAAAAAGAGAATAAGGAGTAGAGAAAGACTTTACTGTAGCTCTAAGAACTGTAATCACTGTTCAATCAATCATAAACCTCTTCGGACTTCAATTCATTTCGTCTTTACGTGTATTTTTATGTTATTTCATTCCTGGAGGTTATAGTTAACTGCTGCTGAATTCATAATCAACCTAGCTCTTTCACCCACTCTCTACAAATTCATTGGTTTGGGCTTGGGCTACAAATCCTAACCCTACAATTGGCGCCATTTGTGGGGAGAGCTTGAGTGAAAGTGGGAGCAACAGTTTATAATGGCTGAACCAGGGCAACGACCAGCAGAATCTAGGGCATCCCAACACGTAGACCCTTTTCTCAATTTAGAGCGGAGACAAGATCGTGAAGATAGTGTGCACACTACGCATACTGATCAAAGCCAGTCACATGGCGAAAGTCACATATCTCATGCAGAGAAGAACTAGAACATGCAACTGGAAATTGAAATATTGAAGAGAGAATTGCGCCATGCAAAGCGAAAACGGATTTCTTCATATTCTGATGACCAACAGGAGGTCACTTACAAGCAGAGATCGCGAACACTAGTCAGTGAATCCTTTTCCTATGAAGAAGAGCATCAACACAAGAGGCAAGCTCGAAGCCTATCACGTGGAGGCGTAGGGAACAACGCTATAAGCAAGGCCTTAAATCAAATCTCTAGGTCACCTTTCACATGCAGGATTAAAGAAGCGAGGCTTCCTTGGCACTTTAACCAGCCGACGTTTACCATCTACAATGGTAAAATAGACCCTATGGAGCATATGAGTCACTTTAATCAAAGGATGGCTGTCCATTCCAGAGATGAGGCTCTGATGTGCAAGGTTTTCCCCTCTAGGCTTGGACCGGTTGCGATGAGGTGGTTTGACAGCCTAGAAGCAGACTCTATCAACTCCTTCAAAGATCTCACTCAAGCATTTGGCTCCCGTTTTGTCACATGTCGAAGAGTGGCCAGGCCCTTGTCTTCGCTGCTATCCTTGAGTATGCAAGAGGGTGAGACCTTAAAAACTTATTCAGATAGGTACTGGGAGATGTTTAACGACGTGGAGGGCAATTTTGATGGAATGACCCTTAGCACGTTTAAGCTCGGCCTCCCCACTGATCATGGTTTAAGGAAGTCTTTAACTGGTAAGCCAGTTACTAGCATGCGTTAGCTCATGGACTGTATTAAAAAATATAAAAGAGTTGAAGAAGATCAACAATAAGGGAAGGGTAAGGACAGGTTATCCCCTAGGAAAGGAGGGATTTCAAGTCGGACCGTTATAATAACAATAAACCGAGGAGATATTTTTCTGGGCAATCAGGATCAACAAATCCTCAAGCAGTCAATACTGTATTCAATGAGTCAATCCACCAAGGTTTGGAAAAGATTAAGAATGAACCATTCTTCAAGTGGCCGAATAAGATGGTAGGGAACCCTGAGAGGCGTAATCACAATCTCTATTGCCAATACCACCAAGACCATGGGCATACTACTGAGAATTGCAAAAGCTTGTGGGATCATTTGGACCAGTTAGTCCGTGAAGGTAAATTGTGGCATCTCCTACACCACCCTAGTGGCCGAGGAGGTCAGATGAGTTTAGAACCCCGAAGAGATGACCCTTCAAAGCCTCCATTGGGAACTATCAATGTCATCTTCGCAGCACCGGGGAGAACAGGATCCTGGCCATCCAAGGTTATGTCAGTAGCCCAGTTACCTGCAGGGGATTTTGGCCAAGGTTCGAAGAGAGCTAAACTTGCTACTCAACCGATTTTAGGGTTCTCAAACGAAGACAAAATTGGAACCATCCAACCCCATGATGATGCGTTAGTCATCACCCTTAGAATTGGAGGGTATGATGTGAAGAGAGTAATGGTTGACCAAGGTAGTGCTGTAGAGATAATGTACCCTGATCTCTACAAGGGACTGAACCTAAAACCTGGTGACTTAACACCACACAACTCTCCTCTGGTTAGTTTTGAAGGAAGGGTCGTCACCCGGAAGGGCCAGATACGATTACGCGTACAGACTGGCTCAGAGGTAGTGGAGGTGGATTTCATAGTTGTAGATGTGTATTCCCCTTACACAGCAATTATAGCCAGACATTGGCTTCATATGCTGGGGGATGTTTCCTCTACTTTGCATCAGAAAGTCAAATATCCATTCGAAGGCCAAGTTTGTGAAATCCGAAGAGATCAATCCGTGGCCAGACAATGCTTGGTGGCTGCCATTCATCATAAGCCTAAAACCGAGTCCTCGGCCAAGGCCGAAAAGGGTTTATAGTAGCTAAAACATCGAGTATTGCTCGCCGAAGATCTGGACGAGGGCACTCGATGCGAAGATCTAGTGAAGGTTGTTATTAGAGACGATCCTGAAAGGTTTTTTCAAGTTGGATCTCAGCTACCTCTTCAGGAGAAGGAAGAGCTAATAAAGTTCCTTAAGAGAAATCTTGACATATTTACCTGGAATGCTTACGAAGCTCCAGGAGTGGATCCCGAATTCATTTGCCACCATCTGAAATTCAACCCATTGATTATCCCCAAGAAGCAGCCTCTTCGGCGCCCATCTAAGGAACATGCAGATGCAGTAAGAAAAGAGATAATGAAGCTCAAACAAGCTGGAGCTATTAAAGAAGTTTTTTACTCAGAGTGGTTAGCGAATACTGTGGTGGTGAAGAAGAAGAACGGGAAATGGCGAGTCTGTGTAGACTTCACTGACTTAAGGCTTGTCCTAAGGACCCATTTCCTATGCTAAAAATTGATCAGCTAGTAGATGCCACTGTCGGCCATCCTCGGATGAGTTTCTTGGATACTTTCCAAGGCTACCACCAAATACCGTTAGCCCCGGATGACCAGGAGAAGATTGCTTTTGTCACCCCTATTGGTAACTACCATTATAAAGTGATGCCATTTGGTTTGAAAAATGCAGGATCTACTTACCAGAGAATGATGACGAGGATGTTTGAGTTGCAGCTGGGCAAAAGCATCGAAGTTTATATAGATGACATGGTGAAAAGCAAAGTCGTCTCCGAGCATGTAAAGGACCTTGAAAACATTTTTGAAGTTTTAAGAAGGCACAAGCTTCGTCTAAACGCTTCCAAATGCTCATTTGGTTTAGGGTCAGACAAATTCTTAGGGTACATGGTGACGCACAGGGGAATTGAAGTTAACCCCAATCAGATAAAGGCCATCCACAATCTACAGGCTCCTCGGAATCCGAAAGAAGTTCAGAAACTGACAAGAATGATAGCTCCCTTGAACCAATTCATCTCTCAGTCAGCAGATAGGTGTAAACCTTTCTTCTCACTGATCAACAAGTGTAAAGGGTTTGAGTGGACTGAAGAATGCGCTTCAGCCTTCCAACAACTTAAAGATTATTTGGCCCGGCCACCAATCATGTCCAGCCCTAAGCCAGATGAGGTTTTGTTTGCCTATATTGTTGTGGCTCCCTGTGCTGTAAGTTTGGTATTGATAAGATTGGACCAAGGTGTGCAAAGGCCAGTTTACTATGTGAGTAAGTCATTACATAAGGCAGAGATTCGATACCTGCCGCTGGAGAAGGCCATATTGGCAATAGTACTTGGTACACGGAAACTACCTCATTATTTCTAAGCACATACGGTCGTTGTGCTCACACAACTCCCGCTTAAAACCATACTTCGAAGTGCTGACTACACAGGAAGAATAGCTAAATGGGGCACTATCTTAGGAGGTTTTGACATCAAATACATGCCTTGCACTTCAGTCAAGGGCCAAATCATTGCAGATCTAGTGGCCGAGTTCACAGAACCTAGTTTAGAAGAATTAACTGCAGAGAAAGACATGGATGAAAAATCGGTTGGCATGATCTCTCAACGAGGTCCATCACCCTGGGAAGTATACGTTCACGGTGCAACAAATCAGAAAGGTTCTGGTGTAGGGCTAGTGTTAATATCTTCAGAGAGGATCATTATCGAAAAATCAATAAGACTGAACTTCACAGCCACAAATAATGAGGCCGAGTATGAAGCCTTACTGATAGGAATGGCTATGCTTCGAAGAATGGGAGGAAAGTCAGTGGAGGTGTTCTTGGACTCGAGATTAGTCGTCGGTCAAGTACAAGGTGAATTTGAAGCGAAGGACGAAAGAATGCAGGGATACTTGAGCCAAGTTAAGCGCCTACAGTCGGAGTTTAACTCTTTTAATTTGCTGCATATCCCCAGAAATGGTAATGCACATGCTGATTCCCTAGCCACGCTCGCTACCTCTTTAGCACAAGATTTACCGAGAGTTATCCTCGTCGAGGACCTGCATGGGCCTATAGAGACAAGAATAGAGATAGTACAGGTTCACCAAATCAAGGCCAAGCTCAGCTGGATGGATCCTATAATTAAATTCTTGAAGGAGGACATTTTGCCCAAAGAAAGGGGGGAAGCTGACAAAGTTCGAAGGAAGACGACCAGGTTCTGGCTATTCGAAGACTAGAAACTTTATAAAAGCTCCTATTCTGGGCGGCAACAGCGGCAATGATGAAACGCCTAAATCCATGTGCATACACGTGTTAGCTCAGACATTTTCGTGCTTCAAGTTGTCATTTAATAAACAAATCAAAATCTTATTTTTTCTCCTCGGATGCAAGGGAAAAATTAAAATTTTGAGGGGCTATTGTGAAGGTAAAAGCCCACCCTTAGGTATTGGGCCTAAGGCCCTATTTGAAGATTACTGTGTGTCCAAGGAGAAGAAAGTGTTTGAAAAGGAGCCCGTGTGGAGGAGATACCTGGAAATGAATGAGGAGTATGGTCCGAAGAGAGCACCAGCGGTCCGAAAAGCTTATTCTCCTTGGATATAAAGAGCCTCGATCAAACAAACACATGGGAGGTTCAAATGATCTTCCTAGCAACTGTAATGATAAAGATAAGCTCTGGGTATGTCTGGAGATGATAAGAATGAAGAAATATCTAAAGGGAAAAGCTGCTACCACCGTGTTTAATGCACTGCAGCAACTTTTCTGGCCGCATTTATGTGAAGAAGACCCCTGAACAGTGTAATCTCAGCTACCACCACTCACAGAGGGCTAAAGAAGGTACTTGACGTGACATATACTCAAGTGGATACATAGATGAAGAACAAGTGGACGATGGAGATGATGGGGGACGATGCTATATAAAAGGAAGAGGCCTCTAATAATGGAGGATCGGAAAAAAGAGAATAAGGAGTAGAGAAAGACTTTACTGCAGCTCTAAGAACTATAATCACTGTTCAATCAATCATAAACCTCTTCGGACTTCAATTCATTTCGTCTATACGTGTATTTTTATGTTATTTCATTCCTGGAGGTTATAGTTAACCATTGCTGAATTCATAATCAACCTAGCTCTTTCACCCACTCTCTACAAATTCATTGTTTTGGGCTTGGGTTACAAATCCTAACCCTGCAGTTCATATTAAAGATAAAGATTTTTTAGAATTTAACTCTATCATGGAGTCTTTAAAATCTTATCACTACATCATCAACTATTTAAATAAATAATTAATGGAGATCTAACCATGTGATTGGTGGCTCTACTTTCTCGAATCCATAATGAATTGCTAATGAAAATCATAGCTGAGAGGTTGGAGTTTGTGAGGTTGCTACATACCTAACTGTCAAATTAACAAGAAAAATAAAATTAACGCCAAAAACATATACAATGATGGTATAAAAAACACTTTCTTAAAAAGAAAAAAATATATATATAAAGAAGGAAAAAAAAAGTGAGGAAGGAGAAGGAAATAGGAATTGAATTAAATAAGAAAAGACGAAAACCTTGGCATGCCGCTTCAAGACGGCAAATGCATTCTTAAAAAAAAATGGCAAATGGATATGAACGGATGGAAGGAGTTGGGAAACTGATAAGGGAGTATTGTGGTAACTATTTTTATTTGAATTGAAATTTTATAAATAAAATGTAAACAAAGGCTACTAAAGGAAGTAAGGGAAGCCATACTGTTTAACTGTTCACGAATGATTTTGAATGCTTCTTTTATAGCATAAGGCAGCCCTGTCTTTGGATCACGATACCTACAACATGAAATGACAATTCATTAAGAAGTACAATGTCAGAGTATACGAAGGAACCATTCATTTCAAAATTACATTTAAAAAAAAAAAATAGAAAGAGAGTTTGTTTTAAATTGGGTAACCATTAACATGATACATCAAAAAAAAAAAAGAAAAAAAAAGAAAAGAAAGGTAGAACTCAAAGAAAGTTAATCATAAACAAAAGAAAAGAAAAGAAAAGAAAGAGGAACTTGCAAAATATAGAACCAGAAAATTTGTTGGAGCCTCTGACAATAAATATCTTTAATCTAAAGAAAAAGAAAGGAGGATGTAAAGCTAAACTAAATATCTTCAATCGGAAGAAGAATGAGAGATAGAAAGTGAGAAGTTCTATTCAGAAAATGGAGAAAGTATATGATGTTTCAGGAACTCCACATCAGCATCTAGGTGGTGTTTCTAAACCCAATAAAAGAGTGACACCTGTCTTAAAATAACATGTCAGCACACCATACCTTATACACCTGAAAAGACAAATATGCCCCGGAAAATTTTCAAACCCCCGCCTAAACACCTTTTTCCCTTTAGCAAAATCAAAAGTCTCTCTCCATCTCTGCTCTCTCTCTCTCTAACCACACCACCATCTACTCTCTCTTTTTTTTCTTTTTCTCAACTCCAAAGCTCCACAGCCACTACTTAGCATCGCCGCCGAAGCTACGTTGCCAAATGTCACCAATTCCAACGAGACTGACCTTTGTCTCTTCGGAAAACCCCAAAATCATATCTCCTTCTCGTTGCTTCCAACCCCTGACGACAAAGGCTTTTTCCCCGCTTCCAACACCTAAAGTCGCAAGCAGGTTTTCTTGTCTCTCCTTTTCTGTTTATTTTTTGTATTTTTCACATCTTATTTGTATATTTTTTCTTCTTCTTGAAATTACAAGGGTCAATCTTTTTATGATGATTGATCTGGCTTCATAATCTCACCTTACAAGGGGCCTACTTTTTATAACCAAGACTCACTTGAAAGATAGACCCTTGTAAGGTATGTTGTGATGTGAGATTTGGGTGTTTTTGTTTAGGAGAGAGATGGTTCTGAAGGGGCTTGGTGTTATGGTGTAAGATACAGGTGTTTTTGTTTAGTGAAGAGACAGGTCTGATGTGGTTTGGTATTTTGGTTTAGTTTGTATCCCTATTTTATTATCAATGTCTATAAACTTATTTGGGATTGAGCTGCCTAGATTAATATTGATAGTTCCTTGCAGGTAATGTGTATATATTGCTAGCAGTGTACTTTGTTACTTGCACATAATCTATATTGCCTTATCAATAAATAAAGAAAATTTGGTATATTTCATTAGACACCTTTGGATTATATCAACATCGGTCATGTTTATCATTGGCTTTATATACCCTTTTTCTTTTAGTATGCATTATAGCACTATGTGGCACTAGTTTCTGTTATGGAACCTAGCTGATTTTATTTAGTATGTTGCTTATTTCAGTTACTAAATCATATTGTGTGAGCTGCCTCCTAAACGGCCTGTCTATAACGTTAGACCTCTACAAGATTCACTCAGTCTTTTCTTTAGGTCTATTGCACTTCTTTGGTTTACATTTATACATATATAATTGTATCTGTTGTCCTCATGTCAAATACATAGTTTCTGTTGATCAGTGTATGGATTGAAATTTATATAATGAACACAAGAAGGGACAGGAAAAAGATTTGAAATTTTTTTATTTAGCTACCATGACCGTGTGCCTTTGGTGTGATTATTCTTAAAGAGGGAAGTCCGCTTTTGTTGGTCCAAATGGTAAGACTCATTACACTTTGTATACTAACACAGAAAGGTGTTGATCTATTGTACTCTTTATGATTATCTATTAGACCTGAGCTCCTTTTGTATAGACCCTAGTTTTTTTTTGGTCAAGTTGTAGACCCTTGTAGGTGTTTTGGTGTTGTAAATTTTATAGATGCTATAGTTGTATTGATGTTTTACTGCTGCTAGGTGTGTTTTGAACTATTTTGAACGGTTGATTTCTTGTTTTTGTCCAACTGCTGCACCCTATTGCTTTTATCAATTTACAGGAACTCATGTGTAAAGTTGTGATTTACAACTATGTTTTATGTTGGCTTTATTCCATGACAAAATGTGTTGTATTTGTTTTAATTATGTTCCTTGTATTTTGTGGGATTTTATTGTATTGAGTTTAGTATAAAGTCGGTGAAGACTCTAGCTTAAATGAAGAATCAATGGATCTCGCGAGTGTCTCGCTGGAAGCTAACCTGCAAGAGAGCCATGTGAGAAGCACATGCTAGAAGATGAAGAGTCATGCCAGGCTGTCATTTTCGCGAGTGTCTTGCGCGTAAGGTCTTCCCGTGAGATAGTCGCGAAACATTCTGCCTGGAGGATTTTTAATAGTGACTTTCTTACCCTTCACCCATACTATATATACCATCATTACCCACAAATGTATGAGAGACTATTCAGAGAGAAAAACCCTAGAGAGGTTTTCTAAAACACACACACCCATCTTTTGAGAGAGAGCTACTCATCCTTAGTGAGAAATCATTGTAGCCTCTTCTCCATCTATCTTCCATTATCATACCTTGAGAGAAGAATTTTACCCAAACACAACCCACACCTATTCAGAGTGTAGAGAGTGTTTTGGAGCTGTTGGGAAGCATTGGAAGAAGCCGATGATGGCAGATACAACATGGAGCTTTTGCGAGATCCGGAGAACTAAGACAAGACAAGACACGATTCCAAGAAGCCTTGTTGGAGTAGGAGCTTGGAGGGCTTAGGTACATCGGGTAGATTAGGCTTGGAGGGTCTCTTGCTAACCTATGTGTCCCAACTGATTGTCTAGTGGATCGATTTCCGCTTGGAGGGCGGCAAAGAGGTTTTTTGCTGAGTTCTTCGATTTCCTCTTCGATAACAAATCTCGGTGTTATTTGTGTTTGCATATCTCTTCCCTACTCTTGTTCATTTCATTTTTATTGATGTGTTGCTTTAAATATGGATTAGAGTAGTTATATTGCTTATACGCTTATGTTTACACTATTCTGCACTTAGTATTAAGTTAGTGTAAAATCAACCAAGCCGTAACTTTAATTTAGGGGTCTAAACAGCTCTTGTGTTTTTCAACATATTTTCGAGCTTTCATCATGCACGATTACTTGATTTAGCATTCTGATTCTTACTTTGTGCACATGCCTTGGTGATGGTTCGATTGAAGCAATAGAGTCCATCAATAATTTTTATGTTTCTGTGTAACTTTGTACCACAATCATTAGAATGGATTCATTGAATGTTGGGAAATAATCAAATTAGATGTGCTCTTGCTAATTATGCATTTTGATAGGATCCTTTTTGTATATGCTATATCCTCTTTTTTAAGGGGTGGTCTCTAGTTGATTGTGAGCAGCATTGGAATGCATTAACAAATGAAGAATAGCTTTCTTTTGTGGTTATTCTTAAAACTATTTTTTTTATTTTTTATATGAAGTCTTGAACTTTAATTTGGTTACTTTCTTCGAAATCAAAAATCTGAAATTTGGTTACTCAATTTCAATATTGTCTATTGTTTGTGGGTGTGTGTGTTTTCCATTAAATTTTAATTTAACTTGCTTTAGTATTAGGAGAAAGTATACCATGTTTTGGTAATACCAACTCAGTATCTGTTTTGGTATTTCTTACCCAATAAATGAGTTGTAAGGTTGAAATTTATCAACCATCTTATTGGCTTTATTCCGTGCCAATTTGCTTGTAATTTAAGCACTTAGTAACCCTGTATTTAGGTGGGATCATTGTAAGGGTAGTGCGTGAGAAGATGTGAAGAAAAGCTCAAGTATGTGCAAGAAGGCAGAGTTTTGCAGCTAGGACTCGCGGCATACACGTGACTGGCAAGCCGCCAAATGCAGGCACGTGAGATGCACACAAGGGAGCTGAAGGGTCGCGCCAGCTGTCACACTATAGGATAAAAGTCCCAGGCTGGCCAGGCCGTTACTTCGCGACTTGAACTCGCGACTTGGACAAGCCGCGAGGTCAAGCTGCCAACCAGCCCTGTTTGGCAAAAACTGTCTCTTTGTATTCCAAACACACACCACTATATATAAACCCTTATACCCACTAAATTGAGAGAGCTTCCAGAGAGAATTTTGTGAGGGAAACCCTAGAGAAAAACAAGATTGCCTCATCCCCAATCTTTACCTTAGAGACTCTACAAATTCCTCTACTCTCTTCCTTTCCATTGTCACATCCTTGAGAGGTCTTTAGACAAATCCTTATCTTACCACACCCACGTCTGTGAGAAGGTTTATTTGGTGCTGTTAGGAAGCAGTTTGGAAGGAACCAATATACATTGGTTGATGCTATGGTCTAGTAGAGGAATCCGGTAAACTAGAAAAGAAAAAGGTTCGGCGCAACCTCGTTGGAGTAGGAAGTTTGGAGGGTTTAGGTACCTGGGTAGATTAGGCTTGGAGGGTCTATTGCTATTCATGTATCCCAACTACATTTTCTAGTGGATTATTGACCGCTTGAAGGGCGGTAAAGAGGTTTTACGCCAAGGACTTCGATTTCCTCTTCGATAACACATCGTGTGTTGTCTGTGTGTTTCCATCTTCCTTCCCTTTATCTTTGCCTTATATTTACTGCTGTGGATATGTTTATATTTGGCTTAGATTGTTTATCAATTCTATTTTGAGCTTGTTATCATGTTTCGCACATTAATTGTTTGATATAAAGCTTGAATTGGTAACTTTGTAATTGGGGGTCTAAACGTTCAAGGGTGTTTTATACACATATTGAACTTTCAATTGGTATCAGAGCGAGTACACTTGTTGTGATTTTAATACCTGAGTGTGATCCTTGACCCCCTGTTGAGATGGATAGGTCTCAATCTCTCAATGTTCCACCATTTTTTGATGGTAACAATTATGCCTTCTGTAAAGTAAAAATGAGGGCATTTCTATGCTCTATTGATGACACCGTGTGGGATGCGGTTGAAATAGGTTGGACCAGGCCGGAGGCTGAAAAATCCACCTGGGATAAGGCAGCTCTTGCGACAGCCAATGCTAACAGTAAAGCCTTAAATGCTATATTCTATGGTGTGTCCCCAGATGAATTCCACAAGATATCTCACATGACAGTGGCCAAGAAAGCTTGGGAGATTTTGGAGACAACTTATGAGGAGACTAAGAAGGTGAAGGACATAAAGCTCCAAATGCTTACCACCAAGTTTGAAGAGCTCAAGATGGGTGAAGATGAATCGTTTGATTCATTCTATGGGAAGCTTAACGAAATTGTCATTACTAAGCTCAATCTTGGTGAGAAGATTGAAGATACTAAGGTGGTGAGAAAAATCTTAAGATCCTTGCCTGAAAGCTTTAGAGCAAAAGTCACAGCCATAGGAGAGAGTAAAGACCTGGATGAGATCAAAATTCAGGAACTGATTGGGTCTCTCCAAACATATGAACTGGGACTACCTTCCCACAAGACAAGTAAATCGCTTGCTCTCAAAACCATCACCGAAAGAATGGATGATCCTTCGAAAGAAGATGGAGTGGAGAAGGAAGTAGTGTACCTTGCAAAAAACTTTCGAAAATTTTTGAAGATGAAGAATAGTGGGAAACCATTCAACAAAGGAAAATTTTCATCTTCAAAAGGTGATAGGAAAGAGTTTACGAGGAAAGAAGGGAAGGATGTTCAATCTCCTTCAGACATTGTGTGTTTTGAATGCAATGGTCATGGACATCTCAAGAAGGAGTGTCCCAATTTCTTAAGAGGGAAAGGCAAGGCGTATACCACAACGCTGAGTGATACAGACTCTTCAAATTCTGATTCTGAAGAGAGTTGTGACGGAGAAGGAAACTACTCCGCATTCATGACCATTGCACATGTGCAATCCTCGGATGATTTGGGTTCACTTGTGAAGGAACTTGGCGAATATTCTGATTCGGAGTCTATTGGGATTGTTGAAGAATCAGAGGCTGAAGAAGAAGAAGATACATCTAGTCTTCAAAAGAATTATGCCTTACTTCTTGAGAAATCAAGTGAGTATACAAAGGTGGCAAAGGCAGCTGTGAAGAAAATGAAGAGAGTTGAGGAAGATTACAAAAGCCTGCTGGTCAGATACAAGGAGACAAAGTGTGAGATTGAAGCCCTTAATGGTGAGCTATCAGAAGCTTACACAAAAGTGAGATTTCTTGAGCAAGCGGTAGTGCAAGCTCATGCCAAGATAGATAGGGTCTCCTCCAGGAAGTTAGATGATGTTATTTCATCTCAAAAACATGCCTCAGACAAGTCCGGATTAGGATATATCGGAGGAAGTAGCTCATCAGCAAATGTCACCAAAGAAGTGAAGTTTGTAAGGGCCAAAGAGACGGCTGTGGATAAGCCTATTCTTGAGAAAGTTAAGACTGAAAGGAAGAAGAATGTGGCTGATCAACGAGTGCTAAATAAGTCCCGTAATCAATCAGAATCCAGAAAAGGAGCTAGAGGGAGATCAGTTCCAAGATCACAACAGGGTCCTAGAACGGAATATGTTTGTCACTATTGCGGATTGCAAGGACATACCAAACTTAACTGTCAAAAGCTGGGAGCAGACAACAATGCAAGTGCACCTTGGTCACGAGGAAGAAGAAATGACATGAGGTCTTGGGGTGGTGAGCAACCAAGAAGTCAAAACCGTGATCCAGGAATGATGGACGTGATGAAGATGATCGATGCCTTCACAAATTGCCTAGAAAGCTTCACACGAAGGTTTGATAGTCCTAATTCTCGTACCCAATCGGTTAAGGATATCACCCTAAACGCACATGATGTGTAGGTGATGAAGGGTACTCATTCATAAGCATTACAACATGTCCATGCATCAATACTTCCCATGTTTGTGAATATGCTTGGTTGTGTGCTTTTTGCTAGTATTTAGGTTGTTATTTTGTGTGTGTGTTTGTCTTTGGTTCAAATGTTTTTACATTTTTTTGTTATATTTTCTTTTATCAATCTTTTACTGCTTTTGTGTCAAAAATCCAAAAACACATAAAAAGTAGAAAATCCAAAAAGTTTGATCGGCTTTGTTGAATTTTGTCTCAAAGCATGTTTTGCCTTGTACCTTTGTACTAATGGCTTTGTGCATTTAACGAGCTTAGTGTTAGGAAATTTAGACCCCGGTTGATAGAATTAACAAGTTTTAAACCCAAGTTGTTAATTAGATTTATTATTAATAAAACTTGTTAAAACAAACAAACATCAATATCATGTCAAAATCATGCAGCGGAAAAATAAAATAAGACAAGATATGATGACCCAGGAAAACCAATGAAACCAACCAGTTTCACAGTAAAAAAAACCTGGGGGGAAACCTTCCCGAAAAGCAATCCACTATAGAAAAGAGAAGTTTCAGATCTAGTACAAAACCTTTGTCCCTAGACTTTACAATCCCCGTAGATGAACTCACAGCAGAAACCTTCTACCGCTTCAGAACCTCTGAACTCTTCAATATATGAACGCCACCCTTTTTGTTGTACGGATTCCAGTACGTGACTAACTCCTTTGCACGAATCTCAAAACGTGACTCACTCACTAACTTAAGGAAGAAGAATGTTGGCTGCAAAGTTCTTCACTTCATCAACAATGAAGATCAAGAAGCACTTGGTTACAAAACCCTAAGGCGCAAAGACGCAGTAGCTTCTTTTAGAGAGAATAAGGTATCGGTCACCTTTTGCATATGTTCTCCTTGTATTCTCTCTTCTCTTATGTGACGGCCTTTAAAATAAGCCTTATATAAGTCTAGGGTTGTGAGAAAAGAAACCCTACTCAAATACATAAGCTTGGCCCAAAAATCAAAAAGCTGAAAATTTTGATTTCCCGTAACCTCGATCGATCGAGAGGTGTCGAGGAGGTGTCGAGATTTAATGAATCTCAAAGATAGCAGCTATCGAGGAGGTGTCGAGAAAGTGTCGAGGGGACAGAAACTTTCTCGATCGATCGAGAAGCTATCGAGATTGCGATAAGAATCAGCTGAAGATCTCGACAGATAGCCAGGTGTCGAGGTAGCTATCGAGAGGTGTCGAGATTTAAAAACTTTGCACTTCAGCTTGCTTTCTCTTGGATAGACTTGATGACTTCAACACTTGACCTTGAAACATTGTTTCTTGAAGTATTAAAAACACCTATAACTACCCAATTACAAGCAGAGTGCGTTTTGTCAAAGGATTAGCCAATTTACATAACTAAGTGACATATGTTCTTAAACAAGTTAAAACATATATGTCCTAACACTTAGCTTGTCTCTCATGCACTCATATCATTGTGGAAGAAATTCTGAAATTTATGTGACTGTTGTAAATAGATCTTCAACCTTGTCATGAGTAATTAGTGAATGGTTTTGTTGATCTTGAGACATGCATAGACTCATGCCTATATATCTGCCCACTTTTTATTTTTATGCTTAAAAGAGCTCTCTAAATGTAAATCTCCAAATGAAAAGAGATATAGAGCTGCAAAAGTCAGTCGCACATACTAGTATTCGACTAAGAAAAAGGGAAAGCGACCAAAATAAAATGTTTGATGTCCAAAAAGCCAAAAGCTAACTCATCAATTGAAATATCAAAAATTTCAGGCATCTATCTCAAAATAAGATTTTCTTTACTCAAAAAGTGCAAATGATATGTTAAATATGGAGCCAAATGAAAAGTTTCAAAGAATTGTTATCAAGTGCATGTGGGAGGTCATATATGCATGTTTCTATAATTAAGATAGGTCACATTATCTAGTGCTAGTTGTGTATGCCTTGATTGAATTGATCATTGAAGCTTCACATTAGACTAAGGACTATCTCATTTTTGATATCCATACACAACACACAAGTCTATGTTCAATGAATGCCATATTCATTTGTGTGATTGTACTTGATTAAATGTGTTTTCACAAGCTCAATCTTTGTTAATCTAACACAAAAAGATTTTTGAGTGTTTTAGTTTATTTTTGGAAAGTGTTTTTGTTTTTACAAAATGTCAAAAACTTCAAAAACAGTGTTGCCCTGTTTTAGCGACTAAGTCGCGGGTTGGTCCAATCGTATGCTTCAGTCGCAAAGCTCTCTCCGAGATTTTCGTGGGTCACTAGCGAGTCAGCATCCCAGTCGCAAAAAAAGACTTAGAAAATTTTTCAAAATTTGTGTTTTTGCTTATTTCGCGGCTCAGTATGGCGACTTGTTCGCGGGTGGAAGGTCCAATCGCGAGTGGTACACAGAGATTTTTGCGGCTCAACTCACGACTCTCTCGCGAGTATATCTTCCAGTCACGAAAAACACTTAGAAGATTTTTCAAGAATCTTGCTTCATAGTATTTCGCGGCTTACCTTGGCGACTTACTGGCGACTTGTTCCAGTTGCGAAAAACGCGTGTTTTGCGTTTTAAAGTCAGTTTTCAAAAACTTTTCAGTTTTTCCCTTGTACTTTATGACTATTCATTGTCTTCTCCATTTCTCTCTCTAAAACTCACCGTGCTCATCTGTGAAAATCCTTCATTTCTGCATCATTTCTACATTAATCTTCAAGAAAAAGGTATGGGTTTTCTTGTTTTCACTTCACATTTCATGTGTTTACTGTTATATTCTTGAATCAGTGTGTTTTGATGATTGGCTTGAGTTTTTGAGGTGTACAAACGTGGGTTTATTCAAAGTTTGGGTTTGTTTGGTTAAGGTTGTTTTCTCTTGTTGCTGAATATGTTTAGTATCATGTTTTTGCTTCATTACTCTAGTATTTGTTCTGAGCAGTGCTATTTGATACATTTTATACTCATTAGGCTTATGGGTTTGGGTTTTTCTATGTTTTACTCTGAATATGAATGAGGCATTTCAGTATGTTTGAAGTTTTTGGATTATGTGGCTTGAATTGCCTTGATTTTTAGTCATCATATCATGGTTGGGGTGCTGTCTTTGGGTTTATCTTGCACTTGTCATACTCATTCTGTCATGTTTCATTGTCATATGCCTTCATCTGTCTGATAGTGGTTACACTGTCCATTTTTAATTATTTAATGCTTGCTCCAGTCTGCATCTATACTGAATGATCTTGTTTGACTTGTTCTACAAATCTCTGGTTATTAACTGTTCTTGGTTTGTGGGTTGGCTTAACACTCTCTGTTATTGTCTTTGTAACTAAATTGTTACTAATATGTGTACACTTCCACATACTGTGTTTTGCTCTTATTGTGGCCTCTTTTGCATGTTTACAGATGCCTCCTACTCCTTCAAAGAAGAAGACTCCCGCTAAGAAGGCTGACAAAAGAATGAAAATGGACCCTAACCTATTTAGGTCTATTCAACACTTTGAGAGATATAGGGATTCTTTTTCCAAATGAACCATCATTCAGGAAAGATTTGTTGATTTCAGGGAGTTGAAGGATACCTTCATTCTAGAGTGTTTTGAGGGTAGAGGTTAGGAAAAACTGCTGAGTGACTTTCCACCTGTGTGTGACCCTCTAATCAGAGAATTCTATGCAAATGCTGTGATAAGGGAGGAGGAGTTAAGTTGTTGGGTGAGAAGAAAGGAATTTACCTTAGATGCTCATGATATTGATAAGGTTCTAGGGCTTGAGGGATTGGAAGATTATGAATTCACTAACTACAATGACAGAATGGTTTCTCTAGAAACTGTCCAGAAAAGAATTGGTGGGGTTATAGAAAAGAGATGTCTCAACACTTCTGATTTTCCTAAAGATATGAGGTGTCTGACCACCATAATGATGTACAATCTCTACCCTATAAGAAAGATGACTACACTGACAAATGCCAAAGCCATCTTTCTCATGGAACTTAAGGAGAAAACCTTCATTAACATCAGTTCTCACATCTTTGATACTATAGTGGATGAGACTAGATCCACCTCAAGACCCAAGCTGATATTTCCAAGTCTTCTCATGAGGATTTTCAGAGAAAAGGGTGTTGCAATCCCTAAGGATATCAGTCCTTTGCCTCCTCTATCAGCCATTAACAAATTTACTCTCACAAGGATACAAAGTCGTCTTCCAGGTGAAGAAGAGAAGGGTGTCCAAGAAGAAGGTGATCCAATGGAAACTGAAGCAAAGGCTGCAGGACCATCTTCCACACCAAGAAGAAGAGTCAAGAGGAGCAGGGCTTCTACTTCATCTGCTGCACCTCTGGATGCATTTCAGATCATCTTGGAGAGGCTTGATACACTCAGAGAAGTTCAGAATCAGCATACTGAAAGGATGACAGCAATGCAGGACTAGCTTGATGTACTCTCAGCCAAGTTTGACAGCATTCACACCAACCAAGATCAATGACCCTTTGGCCATTTCGGTCAAAAAGAGGGAGAATTTTTAGGCCAGCTCTTGAGGGGGAGTGCCTGTTTTGAAAGGGAGTCTCATTATTATATGTTGTTTTGTTTATAATTTTGATACTATGCTTGGATAACTACTGTTGTTATAGGTTTGATACACTGTGGTTTAAGATTGGATTAAACTCATATCTCTTAAATGTTTTTAACACTTTAGTTTATATTTAAATATTGATGATGTTATTCAGTTAATTCAGCATATGTTCTGGTTTATCTGTTTGTACCCATGTTACTTATGTAAGCTTTAAGGGTTTGATTATGCACTCTTGTAGGCCTTTGTGGTTTTTGCCATGCTTTATGTAGCCTTTGTGCGTTGTTAAATCAGTACTTCTAACCTAATGCTATGCATTCCTTTTTAAGTACTGTCACTCTTGTGCCTGTGTAGGATTTTTCCTAAATGCACATACTTCATGTATTGTGCATTGGTTGAGTGTTGGTCATTCAAGTGATTTGCCTTGTGTTTGTCAACTTGAATATCCGGATGTTCATTCCAAGTGTGAATGAGCATTGTGATCACTTAGTTATAGCGATTGCATGTTTTGGTCTTGCCATGGTTTATCGCTTTACTCCATTGTGCTTGATCGCATTATGCTTGCTCCATTTGCATTACAAGTTTTCTGCATACAATGAACTTATTGTGTTGTTGTGTTTCAGGAGTTACTTGTTCTTATGGTTCTAAAGCTTCATAGATTCTAGAATTAGGTGTGAGTGAGTTTTCCAACTATTCCCAACTCACGCGTTAAGTCTAGAGTTTGTTCAGGGTTTTGTCACAGAATAGCCAAAGGAAGAGATTGTAAGGTTGAAATTTATCAACCATCTTATTGGCTTTATTCTGTGCCAATTTGCTTGTAATTTAAGCACTTAGTAACCCTGTATTTAGGTGGGATCATTGTAAGGGTAGTATGTGAGAAGATGTGAAGAAAAACTCAAGTATGTGCAAGAAGACAAAGTTTCGCAGTTAGGACTCACGACTTACTTGCGACTGGCGAGCCGCCAAATGCAGGCATGTGAGATGCACACAGGGGAGCTGAAGGGTCGCGCCAGCTATCGTACTATAGGACAAAAGTCCCAGGTTGGCCAGGCCGTTACTTCGCGACTTGAACTCACGACTTGGACAAGCCGTGAGGTCAAGCCGCCAACTAACCCTATTTAGCAAAAATTGTCTCTTCGTATTCCAAACACACACCACTATATATAGACCCTTATACCCACTAAATTGAGAGAGCTTCCAGAGAAAATTTTGTGAGAGAAACCCTAGAGAAAAACAAGATTGCCTCATCCCTAATCTTTTTCTTAGAGACTTTACAAATTCCTCTACTCTCTTCCTCTCCATTGTCACATCCTTGAGAGGTTTTTAGCCAAATCCTTATCTCACTACACCCACGTCTGTGAGAAGGTTTATTTGGTGCTGTTGGGAAGTAGTTTGGAAGGAACCAATATACATTGGTTGATGCTATGGTCTAGTAGCGAAATCCGGTAAGCTAGAAAAGAAAAAGGTTCTACGCAACCTCGTTAGAGCAGAAAGCTTGGAGGGCTTAGGTACCTGGGTAAATTAGGCTTAGAGGGTCTATTGCTGTTCATGTATCCCAACTACATTTTCTAGTGGATTATTGACCACTTGGAGGGCAGTGGAGAGGTTTTACGCCAAGGACTTCGGTTTCCTCTTCGATAACACATCGTGTGTTGTCCGTGTGTTTGCATCTTCCTTCCCTTTATCTTTGCCTTATATTTACTGCTATGGATGTGTTTATATTTGGCTTTGATTGTTTATCAATTCTGTTATGAGTTTGTTATCATGTTCCGCACATTAATTGTTTGATATAAAGCTTGAATTGGTAACTTTGTAATTGGGGGTCTAAACGTTCAAGGGTGTTTTATACACATATTGAACTTTCATGAGTGACACTTGTTTCAAAAAACCAAATCAAACTACTCCAATAAATGATTAATTTATCTTCTTGATAGTATATATAGAAGATTGTGATTAATTTATTAGAGTAGTCTGATGTGGTTTTTTGAAAGAGGTGTCACTCATTTATTGGGTAGGAAATACCAAAACAGATACTGAATTGGTATTACCAAAACATGGTATACTTTCTCTAGTATTAGAGTAAAGCGACCAACTAACCAACCTTGAATTGATCTTGCAGATTGTCTAAGATTGCTTGTTTATTATGGCTGTCATAGAAAATAAATTTCAGTAGCATATAGCAGTACTGGAGCAGCCACACATAAGCAATAGCCTAAGTACTATACTTGAAGACATGCTGGACTTAGCAAATGAGATTGACCAAGTTTCATTTGGGTTAGGAGAGATGTAAATCAAGCAACTCATGAGCTTGCTAAGTGGGCTTTGTTAACAATTGGAATGGTTTTGTAAATTGTGGCCTTGATCGTCTGATATATGGGATCATGAAGGATGCTCTAGGTTGTACAGTTTCAATTTCGTTCTTTTTAATAAAGCTTGGTTTATTGTAAAAAAATATGTATATATATAAT
This sequence comes from Quercus ilex subsp. ballota, assembly GCA_032727855.1. NCBI lineage: Eukaryota > Viridiplantae > Streptophyta > Magnoliopsida > Fagales > Fagaceae > Quercus > Quercus ilex. The sequence goes on along the minus strand of CM064910.1, from coordinate 27,847,110 downwards.
GGGTGATTTGGTCACACGCCCACGATGTTTTTCTGCAACTTTAAGAAAGAAAAAAGAGAACACACAGACATTGATAAAAATAAATAAAAAGTAGAAATGAATAGTTGTAATTCATTTGTTTCTTGGCTTGATGATAATGGGCCAATCTTTCTCCCTTGTGAACTCAACTATTGTAAGACTAGAGTAAAAAGGGAGCAGCTTGTAGCATTGTACAATTCTCCCTTGAAAAAAAAAAAAAATCCCCTCCACCACTTGTAAGAAAACTAAAAACCAAAAAAATAAATAAATAAATAAAGGTTTAGCACTTGCCATTCACTATATCATCAAAATAGCAAAAAAGAAATATTCTAGCACGAAAATATTGTCATTCACTAAAATATGTATATATATAATGGGTGATTTGGTCACACATCCAAGATTTTTTTCTGCAACTTTAAGAAAGAAAAAAGAGAACACACAGACATTGATAAAAATAAATAAAAAGTAGAAATGAATAGTTGTAATTCATTTGTTTCTTGGCTTGATGATAATGGGCCAATCTTTCTCACTTGTGAACTCAACTATTGTAAGACTTGAGTAAAATGGGAGCAGCTTGTAGCATTGTACAATTCTCCCTTGAAAAAAAAAAAAAAATCCATTCCACCACTTGTAAGAAAACTAAAAACCAAAAACATAATAATAATAATAAAGGTCTAGCACTTGCCATTCACTATATCATCAAAATAGCAAAAAAGAAATATTCTAGCACGAAAATATTGTCATTCACTATATCATCCCCTTAACTGGAACTCTTCATAAGTGCTATCATTCATCCCAATATAGCACTGAACAATATAGCACTTGCAACAACCTAGCATTGCAATTCTGCCACCATACACATATTGAAACTAATATAAAAGAATAAAATGTGCTATTGCATTAAAAAATTTCACCATTTGCATATAATTAGTTTTTAACTAGAAGCTACTTAGACATTCACAAAATCTATCATGTTTGAGTAACTTCATTAGTTACAAAAGTTTTCCAAAATGACAGCAATAATTAGTGTTTGGTTATGCAATCACTTGTCCAAATTTTCAACTATGCTATCTAAAAAATTGGCAAGTCAAAAATACTATCTAAGATGTTCCTCCACTGTGCAATAATGTCAAAAATGTTGTCCAAAAATGTTGTCCATTAGCTGTGCAGTATAATGTCCAAAACACTATCCAAAAGAGCTTTTCGTCCAGAATTTTTTGCAGGGCCCTAAAAAAAAGAGATAACAATATTAGGGGGGAAAATTGAGAACCCAACATTATTTGCACCACCAATTTCTTTCAATAAAAAGTAAGACTTTGTTGCTATTGTACTTGAGCTAACCATTGTGCTAATTATATTCCCATGAGCAGGTAGCACCTTCCTTCCTGATCTCAAGTTAAATCTTTCTTCCAGAGTTGCAAATTCGTGATTGTGTGTCATTAATGTGTGAAACACTCCAAATATCATTTTTTTACATCAAACTGGATCCTAGTACAATAACCTGTTCTTACATCTAAATTATGATACTTTATAACCTTGTTTAAACACACAAATTTTCGTTTCCTAATAACACCATTATACTCTCGTTTAACCGCTTTTCGAGTGCCAAATCCCCTTTTTAAAGCATACAATTTATAAGGGTTATATGCTTCTCTTTCAGACCTCACTTGCATTCCAATTTTAAATTTATCACATTCACAAAAAGTTACATTTTCAAAATTTTCCCTTTTATCATTGTCCCTAATTGCAACAAAAGCATTTTTTGAAAAGTCCATGACTAGTCGAACCTAATTATGAAAAAAATATATATATATTGAATGAACATAAAGAAAAGAAGACTCAAATATATACATATATATATATATATATATATATATATATATATATATATAAACAACATGACATTAACCACCATAAAGTCATAAAAAAGAATTGCTGCCAGCCACCCATTGGTCCTCAGCCATAAACAAACACACTCAAGTGAGCTTTACACCAATTATTAAAATATCATAATTTTTCATAATAACTCAACCAAAGACTTAAACTAAGAAAAGGACAAAAAGATAGATTGAATACCTTCGAGGAGACTCTTAGGAAGAAACTATTTATCAAAATCAACTCCTTCAGTAAAAACAACGAAACAAAAGCATCACATCCATCCCTGCACCATGAAAAAAAATTATTACAAAGAATGAAACAAATTGTGAAAATTCCAACTATGAAAAAGCAAATAATGCAGGTCACTACACCAGTTGGATGAGCTTATTACTCAAGTCAGATTAGGTATCTTTCTTGGAAAGCAGTGACTAAATTAATTGGTCTAACAATTTGCGTGTAGGATGCACACCAAAATCTTGTTGATAACAATTTCTAATATAAGAATTATGAATTCTTGTAGGACAAATTTGTATTGTTAGTGAAATGTGAGTGTATATATGGATAGATAGATAGTGAAATGTACATATAAAATTGGTATGGATAGACACTGATCACAAATGGTTTTTATTAATCCAGAAACAACTTAAACTTAGCTAATCCGAAATTGCTAGTCTCCCAGACTTTGGCTATTTTGATTCCTATGTTTATAAATCCCATACAAATGCATCATCTAATCACCATTCTTTGGGTTTTTTTTTTTTTTTTTTTTTTTTTTTTTCATAAGTGCTTCAACTCCAAATACTACTAGTGCTATAATATATAAATGCATCATCTAATCAATATTCTCACTGAAGCATTTTATCAAACAGTAGAAGTTTTCTTTCTAGATATGAATGTATATGTCAATTTATAAAACATAAATAAAAAACAAAACAAGACAAGACACATGCAAACATAAAATTTTAGAAAATAAATTCAAAAAGAGAGAGAAGAAAACCTTCACGCAACGTCTAGTGTTATAAGCGGGGAGAAAACTTCTGGTGTTGGTGGTTGGAACCAACGAGAGAGAGACAATTTTGGGCATTTTTCGACAAGACAAAGGTTGGTCTCATCGGAACTGGTGATGATCAGCAGTGTATCTCTATCTCCAGCGACGATGCTAGGCATCGGCTGTCAAGGTCTGGAGTTGAGAGAGAGAAGATGGAGCCATGGAGGTGTTGGTGTGCTGTGGTGGTGTAGAGGGAAACGGAGGGAGAAAGAGATGAAAATCTTGATTTTGCAAAAAGGGTAAAAGCAAGAGAAGTCGAGTGTTTGAAAATTTTTCCGGCAGTGATACTAAGTAGTGGTTGTGGAGCTTTGGACTTGAGAGAGAGAAAGAGAAAGAGACAGAGAGTTAAGAGTTTTGATTTCGCTAGAGGAAAAGGGTGTTTAGGTGGGGGTTTGAAATTTTTTGGGGGCATATTTGTCTTTTCAGGTGTATAAGGTCTGGTGTGCTGACCTGTTTTTTTTAGATAGGTGTCACTTTCTTATTGGGTTTAGAAACACCAACTAGATGCTAATGTGAAGTTTCTGAAACATCATATACTTTCTCCAGAAAATGTGGGGAAGGTAAATACATGGAGAGTTTTTTAAGTTATTGAGTATTTTTTGGAAATCTTCTTAATATATACAAATAACATGTCATTGTGGGAGAGTGGTAGTTTTATTCGAAATTTTAGCATTTTGAACATTAGTTTTTTTTTTTTTTTTTTTTTAATTTTTTTTTTTAATGAAGAGTTTTTAAATGTGTAGTTATCCACAAATTTGAAAAAAAAAAAAAAAAAAAAAGCCTGGAGTATACCTTTTTGGATAGAACGTGGGATAGTGTTTTTTTTCCCCTTTTTCAAATTAGGAATGTGGGTAGATAACTTATATATATACTAACCTCTAAGCACGCGCTTATGTGCATGCTCAGAGGCTCTTCTATTTTTTGGGTAAGAGTTAATTTAGAGATTTTATTATAATTTGGGATTACTACATTCTCTAATCACAAAAAAAAAAAAAAAAACTTAGGGGTGTGATGAAAAAATTATTTCACCACTCATAATACTCATCACACCCCTAGGTTTTTTTTTTTTTTTTTTTTTTTTTTTTTGTGTGTGTGTGTGTGTGATTAGAGAATGTAGTAATCTCAAATTATAATAAAACCTCTAAATTAACCCTTATCCAAAAAATAGAAGAGCCCTTGAGCACGCACGTGAGCGCGTGCTCAGAGGCTAGTATTTCGTAATTATTTTCATTTTTTGCCAATTTTGTTTATGTAGTAATCAACGTGTTATTAATTGGAAGATAATGCTATAATTTAGTATTAACCAATAGGGGGAGGAAAAAAAGATCCATTGAATAAATCTTATAAATAGTGCATATAATGAAAATGCATAATGAAATCATAACAATAAAACTATTTACAAAATACATGAGGTGACCTTTACAAAAGCTATTATGAAAAGTTGATGGATCAATGTAAAAAAGTGAAATATTTACATCAGGAAAAACTATAAAATAATTCACTACATCTGAAACATGGAATATGTGAACTTATTAATATTATGCCGGCTACGGTGGCGAAGTTGGTGGAGCAATGTTATTTGTTCCACATTCTAATTGCTTTCCAGCAGCATTTGCCATGAACCTATGATACAAAATGTGTGTGTCTGTGTTATTAATAGAGACTTTAAAACATACACAATAATGATAAGTACAATAAACATCAAGCATAAACTTGTGAAATGAAATATTTAAACTGACCTTGTGATGATATTGCATAGCTCCATGTATGTGAAATGGTTTACTTCAGCTTAGGACTTGAAGAACTATCATTTAATTACCAAAAATTAAAAAAAAAAAAATTTATATCCAAACTATGTAATTAAGTATTTTTTTTTATTTAAAAAAGTAGATGTTGTAATGATTTGTACCTGCTTTATTATTGCATCGTCCTTCACTCTCATTTTCTGTTTGTCTTTACTGTTTTGGATGTTGAAAATTGCATCGTCCTTAGTTTTTTTTGTTCGTTTCTTTTTTTTCTCATGGATGTTGGAAACCACATTGTCCTTGATTTTAATTCTCCATTTGTCTTTGTTGGCATGAGTGTTAGAGATCACTTCGTCCTTCATTTTTCCTTTTTCTTTATTCTTATGGATGTTGGAAACCTGATTGCTCTTGACATTGATTTGTTGTTTGTCTTTGTTCTTGGAACTTCAAAATGAAGAAAAAAAATTGTTTGTATATTAAGACTATCAATTAGGTATTTTTCTATTTTAAAAAATAGCATAACATACCTTTCTAATTCTTGTGACTCTAAAACTCGTTTCACTTCTTTCCAAAGCTCTTTCTTGTTAGCTCGAATAGTGAATCCCCAACCAGGTGAATAAATTTCCAATTTTCGAACCTAACCCATATGCAGCATGACATTTTTTCAATATTAATTTTGATAAAATAATAGAAAGGGATGCTGATTAAAGATATCATTAAAAAGAAATATACCTTGTTATCAATGGTCTCCATATATAATATTGAATGATCATCCTTCCAATTCTCCCAATGAGCAGTAGGAACAGCATGCACTCCATAATTTAGCGTAGTGGACTCGATCCTCACATTTGAGTTGGGCATCCCTCCTGTTACCAATTAATTGTATACATAAAAAATATCAAGATTTAAAATATAAAAATGTAGACTGCACAACCATTAAAATTTGTAAATTATTAAAATAAATCTATATGTAAGACAGTTCTTTTCAGTTGTTAATTAATACCTATGATGAAGGGAACAAAACATCTTTATACACAATATTTCTTGTGTGAACACCTTCCTCCTCAGGTATTCTTCCTTTTTGCATCAATAGTTTTGTGGTGGATTGGGAGACTCCCCTTAACAACACCACATATAATTGGCCATGACTAAAAACATGATCAGGAAGATAAATTCCAACAGTTGTAATTGTCTAACCTTGCGCTTTGTTTATTGTAAGTGCAAAGCTCAAACATACAGGAAATTATCGTCTGATCATTACAAATGGCAGGTGTACATTTTTTGTTGTCTTCAAAGGGATTCTTGGCAAAAAAACGCGTGTACCCACATATTGTCCAGTCAAAATTTCTGTGTCAATTACGTTGTTAAAACATCCACGGCATATCAATCTTTTACCATTACATAATCTGGCTTTTGGATCTATATTGCGCAACAACATAATTGGAGCACCATTTTTCAGCCTTAATATATGTGGTGGTAAACCCCCTGGAGATATAGAATTTAGGAATTCTTGTTGATATAGATGTTGCGTATCTCCTTCAACCTCATCAAAAGAATGTAACGTAAACTCATCTCCTGGAAACTGAGAAATTATCTTTGCATTAATCTTTGCATTAAGCTGTTCAACATCATCATTTATAGGTGTTAGCAAAGCCCTATTAACCATATACCTTGCATCATTGGCATGTTCTTGCAAACTTGGGAAAACTTGATCAATCAAGTTGTATATAGAATGCTAACCCTCCCATTGCATTGCCATTGAAGGGGGTAGTTTAATCAAATCATCCATTATAAATGGTTCATTCCCATCACCGATGTGTTGTATACACTTAGCAAACTCTTCATCGTTGACAGACCTCATATTCTGCTTCAAATGTAACACTTTGACGTCTTTCCATAATGGGGACTTGATTATGCATGCATCAATAATTTTTGCCTTTGTACCCTTTGGAACAACCAAAAGTACTTGACGAAAATCTCCCCCTAAAATTAGCACCTTCCCACCAAAAGGTAAATTTTCTTCCATAATATCTTTAAATGTTCTATCTAAAGATTCAAGTGCACGTCGATTTACCACTGAGGCTTCATCCCAAATAATTATGGTGGCACGTCTAATAAGTTCAGCTAAGTCTGATTGTTTACTTATTGAGCAAGTAGATGAAGCATCGGGAGTTAAAGGAGTCTTAAACCTGGAATGCGCTATTCTTCCACCAGGGAGTAATGTTGCTGCTATGCTAGATGTAGCTGTGGCAATTGCAATGTGACCGGCTTTTCTCAAGGTTGCCAATATTGTGCAATACAAAAATGTTTTCCCAGTTCCTCCTAGCTCATCGACAAAGAATATCATGCTTTCCTTACGTTCAATAACTGTCATGATTGTCTCATATGCAACTCTCTGGTCATTATTCAACTTCTCAATTAAAGTGAGTTCTTCATCTACATTAGGAACAGTTAGCTCATCTTGTATGAGTCTTGGTACACTTGAATCATTATCACATTCTCTAGTTGAAATCGGCAAATCATATATGGGTAGAACTCATTCCACAATTCTCTTACTCCAATTGGTACACAAAATACCAATATTGTTGCAAACAATCTTCTTAAAGCTGATGGCATTCGAATGTCTCTTGCTTCAAGCAGACACTGTCGTATGCTGTTATCATTCTCTAGTAAACCCCTTTGTTCAGCTACTTGCTTAAAAGTTGGATAGGTTATCCCATTGACAGTCAATAAATCGTCAAATCTTGTTGGGCCCTTGACATGATTAAGAAGAACACACAGATTGAACTTCTCTCCATCAAATGGTGAAACAGTATATACCCTGCCCACTACTTTTTTATAAGATCTTCTTCGTGTCCATGTTTTGTTTTTATAATCCCAACAATAATGCTCAGGAAACTCTCTATATAGATAATTTTGTGCATCATGATCAATCATATTCATATAAAAAAATTCAATGAGCATTGTCTTTTTACTTCACTCCAAAACATTAGCAATAGGTTCATGTGGTCTAAAGCATACCTGTTGTCTATCTAGAAGATGAATTTGCAAACGAAAAACAGCAAGGTATATTCAATACATAGGAAAAGCAAATATCTTCCAACATGCCTCTGAAGCACATACTCATCTTGCATCAATGTACAGTTGGACCTCATCATAATTTGGGCCTGGTCTAACTTCCATAGAGACACGATCTGAGCCTTTATACACATATTTATATAAGTATTTTACACTCTTGATACTGCAACATATTTCAACATTAATATGGTAATTATATTTCAGCAGTAACCAAGGATTATATGGAACAACCCAAGTGTTGTCTACCATAATCCTGCAATGATCATTCAATGGCACAGGATTATCAGTATCATATCGTTTGTAAATAGGATATGAGTCATTGCCTTGGTAGGTTTCTGGCGAGAAAGGCTTTGGGTATCCTTTTTTACATCGCCCATTTTTCATGCACAGTGATCTTGGATTTTTTACTCTGCAAGGACCATGTATCATATGCTTCAGTACAACTTTATGTAACTGAGGTTGTTCCTCCTTACACCGTATTTCTACTTTAACAACTCGATCGTAATCCTCTGGATTATGCAATTTATCATCTTCATCGAGAATTATAAGCATGTGTGCATGTGGTAAACCCCTTTTTTGGAACTCAAAGACCTACATATATACAATAACTCTTCCGAGAACCCCCTTAACCACAATATCATCTTTCAATTCTTCAAATTTCGATTTGAAAACTCTTGCAAGCAAGTCTGGATGATCTTGTGCGGTTTGTGTGGGTAAAAGCTCATTTTGGATTTCTTCCTATCCTGGATTACACGTCATTATGATGAATAAATCTGGCTTCCCAAACTTTTGAACCAATGACATTGCATCTTGAAATCGTTGGATCATATCACGCGGGCTTCCTACAAATGATGAAGGTAGAATGGTTCTATCTCCAACATTTCCTAAATATAAGATGAAAAAGTTGGGTCATTAAGAAATATTGATACCAATTTGCCATTAATAAAGTAATGTAAATTTCAAGTGTAAAGTTTACATTACTAGTATCACTCTCTCTTTCAGGGAAAGCATCTTGTAGGCCTTGGTACAAATCTGCCCTAATAGAATCTTGATTGTGCTCAAACCACCTAAGCTTGTGTGTTTCAATTTTTACATAATTATCAACAACATATTGTTGTGAAAGGTGTCCTCCATACCAAATCATTGATAGAGCATCGTTGCGAATCTTGGACATTAGTAAAAATAGATGTAGGTTCAGTTATTTTATAGTGTAAGCGGCATTTTGAAGTAAAAAAATTTGAAAATAATAAAACTGTTACTTGAAAGATGTATGCATAATAATCACGATATGACACTTTATTTCTATTAGCGTTGCACATATATACATATTTAGCGCCATAATTATTTAGCGTAATATTTAGTGGAAGCATGTGCTATGTTAAAATTTGTAGTCAAATTTGTTATATAAAAGTTTTGCAAAACAATATTGCACCCTTATTTTTGAGTTGCAATGGTCTGACACTAAAAATATGTAAACACAATATTTTAGCCATAATATATATATATATATATATATTAAAAAATAATAGCTGAATTGGTTGAAATTTCCCTCCCCCAACTATTGAAGGATAATTATTTTTTTATTTTTTATTTTTTTTGTATAGAAAAGGCTTCATGTTATTAATTGGTTGAAAATCTATAAAACGTGGTTTTTATTTTTTCCTCTTCTCTTTAAATATATAAGTATAAAATCATGGAAAAATTACTTCTAAGTAATATCTAAATAATAGGCAAAATTTTAGAAATAAAAATACTTAAAACATTTTAAAAAAAAATCTAAATGCAAAACAGTGCTGGCATATTATTAAAATACCTTAAAAAAAAAGAAAAAAAGAACGTTGATGCAAATTTATTAACTAAGAACACGTAACAGTTGATGCAAATTCAAAAGGCATGGTTTGTTTGGAGTCCTTTTGTCTTTTGTTAAGTTATTTGGATCAGATTAAATTTTACAATTTTAAAAATTTTAAAATTTAAAATGAACATTTTAAACTATCAAATATAAGATATATTTAAGGGTGTAAGTTTTTACCCTAAAAGTTAGTCTATTATTTATTTAGAAGCAATTTTCAGCACAATTTTAAAATTTCATTTTTAAAGATAAGTTCTCCAGTATCATTCTTGCTTTAGTATCTAAATAATTGGCAAAATTTTATGAATAAAAATGCTTGAAACAATTTTTTTTTTAATTTAAACGTAAAATTGGCATATTATTAAAATACCTAAAACATAGGGATTTTTTTTTTTGCTTGAAGTTACAAAAAAATAGGAAACCAACGTTGATGGATTTTTTTTGCTTGAAGTTGCAAAAAAAATAGGAAACCAACATCAAAGGACTCACCACCCTAAAAAAAAAAAAAAAAAAAAAAAAAAAAAAAAAAGGGTTGATGCAAGTTTCTTAATTGAGTACACGTAACACTTGATGCAAATTCAAAAGACATGGTTTGTTTGGAGTCTTTTTGTATTTTGGTAAGTTATTTTGGATTAGATTAAATTTTACCAATTTTTGAAATTTTAAAATTTAAAATGAAGTAACATTTTAAACTATCAAATATAAGATATATTTAAGGGTGTAGGTTTTTACCCCTAACAGTTAGTCTATTATTTAGAAGCAATTTTCACCACAATTTAAAAAATTTATCTTTAAAGATAAGTTCTCTAGTATCATTCTTGCTTTAGCAAATTTGCGTATATGACAATTGCTTACAAAGTCATCAAATGTAAGCAAATTTGCGTATATGACAATTGCTTACAAAGTCATCAAATGTGCAATGGAAGGCACAAAAAAGGACAATATTAAATTTCATAAGGTAGAATATTCATATTACAAAAAAAATTTTTTAACAACTACTTGATAGATTGACTACCACTTTGCTCACCCGAATTCATCCAATGTGTCTGCTATCCAATGTGTTTGCTATGCAATCTAACCAAATTGTTGATATGTCACCCTAAAAAAAATACAAAAAAATAGAGAGTAAGGCTTAAATGTAAGAAAAATAACAAAAAAAATAATAAGAGGAAGAGAGGGCACCACTTAGAAAACATACACTAAAATAATGAGTCAAACCCAATAACCACAAAAAAAAAAAAAAAAATACAAATACAAATCAATATGTATCATCCCTATTCTTTAAAAAATAGTCATTAATTAGAGAAAATACTTAAACACCCATCAAACTGACCAAATAAAAAATAAAAAAGATAAGATAAGATAAGATAAGATAATGATATGGAAAGGATAATGATAACAAAGTGTAGTCCTTTTACAATCTAATTCATGATAAAATAACGGGCTTTTGTTGGAGATAAAACAACACATGGAGAAGAAAATTAACACATAATCTGATAATCCAAGACTTTTTTTAGCTATGATTTCTTAGGAACGTGTCTATAAAAAATCAGACTTGCAAACCATAACAATTTAAGCTAAGGTGATAAACGCTACCTTTAGAGTTAAAAACTAACCTGGAACGTGTCTAAACAAATCAGACTTGCAAACCATAACAATTTAAGCCAAGGTGATAAACGCTAGCTTTAGAGTCAAAAACTAACTTGGAATGTGTCTTTTTGAGAAAATACTTTGCACCCAAAATTAGTTTACTCTCTCTACTTCTCACGCTAATCTCCTCTGCCTACACAACAGTATGGTAATTCTTTGTTTTGAGCTTTAATAAAAAAATACGGTAGCATTATCGTGATCTTTCTTCCCTCTGCACCAAACATATATATGACGATCACAAACAACAACAAAAAGGAGGAAAACAGAAGTACACAAAAGTAAGTCAGAAATGCATAATAAGGGAAATAAAATATAAAAAAAACCACCGACACAACACAATCGCAAGAATTAAAGTCTCAATTAATTTGGCAACATAGAAACCCATGGTTGAAAGCCTTATGAACACACAACCTGCAATTTTCCAACTTTAAATTGCGGCCCCTCCTAAACCAAAAGGCCTGTAAAACAACAGATCAGAAAATATCCAGTAAGTTTCGAAATAACAATAAGCAAAACATGGCCAAATAGAGATCAGAGGGAGAGCGAGGGCTGAAATTTGATCTAAGAAAAAGGCTACCTCAAATTTATCTGCTATTGTTGTTGTTTGTAGTGAAATCTGAAGCAAAGACATGGGTGAAAGGAGTTTGAAAATACAGAATTAAGAGAATTGGAGAACTGAAGAAGAAGCAATTTGAATTTGAAAACCAACGTGAGTGTACTGGGAGTGTGTTCCTATTTTGTATATAGTGTTTTTTGTGGAAGTTAAAAAAGCATTTTTACCAAGTTTTACCCCTACTTAAACATAGGCTGTAGGGGTATTTTGAAACAAAAAAAAATCCGGTCCAAACAGGTGCAGCCCCTTAAATAGTAGTATATATATATATATATATATATAACAGGGTAGATAAATTTTTTGATAGAATGTGGGGATTTTTTTTTGCTTTTTTCATTAGGTTTCTTGTTTTTAATTTTTGAAAAGAAGTTAAAAGCAATTTAAATTGTAATAAAACTTGTATATATCTATTTAGTTTTTTTTTTTTTTTTTTAGATAAACTTGAGGATGTTTTTAAAAAAATAATTTTGATTTGAAGATAAACGTGAGGATGATTTTTTTTTTTTTTAAGGGAAAAAAAAAAAAACAACAACAACAAATGTATAGTTGCTTTGAAGAAGTGGATTAGTGGGAGAGTGGTCCTATTTTATAGGAAATGCTTTAGGTGAGAGTTAGAGATATATTTTTACACTGTTATCCTCAAGTTTTGCCCATACTTAAACCTAGGGTGTGGGGGTATTGAGGATTTTTTGGGAATCCTCTTAATATATACAGATAACATGTGATTGTGGGAGAGTGGTAATTTTATTTGAAATTTTAGCATTTTGAACATTAGTATTTTACTTGATTTTTTTTTTGTTTTTTTTATTGAAGAGTTTTTAAATATGTAGTTATCCACAAATTTGAAAAAAAAAAATGGCCGGAGTAGGCCTTTTTGGATAGAACGTGGGATAGTGTTTTTTTCCCCCTTTTTCAAATTAGGAATGTGGGTAGATAACTTTATATATATATATATATATATATATATATAGTAGGGTAGATAAATTTTTTGATAGAATGTGGGGATCTTTTTTTTTTTTTTTTTTTTTCATTAGGTTTCTTGTTTTTAATTTTTGAAAAGAAGTTAAAAGCAGTTTAAATTGTAATAAAACTTATATATATATATATATATATATATATATATATATATATATATATTTTTTTTTTTTTGGGATAAACTTGAGGATGTTTTAAAAAAAAAAATTGATTTGAAGATAAACGTGAGGATGATTTTTTTTTTAAGGAAAAAAAAACAACAACAACAAATGTATAGTTGCTTTAAATAAGTGGGTTAGTGGGAGAGTGATCTTATTTTGTAGGAAATGTTTTAGGTGAGAGTTAGAAATATATTTTTACACTGTTAGAGCACTCACATCAGTCAGTGCATAATAGAAAAATATGTAAAATTTACATAGATTTGCCTAAAAATGACCCACATCAATTTATTTATAATTGTGTAAATTTACAAGTTTGCTATATAGGAAACGTGTAAATTTGCACCAACACCATTCATTTTGCATTTAGTGTTTTTTTTTTTTTTTTTACGTATCTCAAGAATGAAGGAAGAGAGTGGATGGTGATGGTTGTATATGAATAAAGAAAAATGATTAAAAAAATTTAAAAAAATTTGATATTTTAATGAAATGTAGTGTAAAATAGATTATCTTGTGTAGGGTGTTTTGAAAAGTATGTAAAGTAGAAAAAAAAAAAGTAGGTTTTTGTGCTAAAATTGATAGAAATTTTTACACAAGTTAATGCGAATGCTCTTATCCTCAAGTTTTGCCCATACTTAAACGTAAGGTGTAGGGGTATTGAGGATTTTTTGGGAATCCTCTTAATATATACAAATAACATGTGATTGTGGGAGACTGGTAGTTTTATTCGAAATTTTAGCATTTTGAACATTAGTATTTTACTTGAGTATTTTTTTTTTTTTTATTATTGAAAAGTTTTTAAATGTGTAGTTATCCACAAATTTGAAAAAAAAAATGGTCGGAGTAGGCCTTTTTGGATAGAACGTGGGATAGTGTTTTTTTTTCCCCCTTTTTCAAATTAGGAACGTGGGTAGATAACCTTTTTTTTTTTTTAATAATAGGATAGATAACTTTTTTGATAGAACGTGGGGATTTATTTTCATTAGGTTTCTTGTTTTTAATTTTTGAAAATAAGTTAAAAGCAGTTTAAATTGTAATCAAACATGAATATATCTATTTAGTTTAAAAAAATAATAATAAACTTGAGGATGTTTAAAAAAAAAAAATTTTGATTTGAAGATAAACGTGAGGATATTTTTTTTTAAGGGGAAAAAAAAAAAAAACACAACAACAACAACAAACATATATTTGGTTTGAAGAAATGAGTTAGTGGGAGAGTGATTCTATTTTAAAGGAAGAGCTTTAGGTGAGAGTTAGAGATATATTTTTATACTGTTATCCTTAAGTTTTGTCCATATTTAAACGTAGGGTGTAGGAGTATTTTAGAACAAAAAAAAAAAAAATTAGGTCCAAATAGGGGAAGCCCCTTAAATAGTAGTACAGATAAATATATTAACGTTTTGTTGTTGTTGCTGTTGTTGTTGTTGTTTTTTTTTTTTTTTTTTTTTTTTTTTTTTTTTTAATACAAGATAGAAATTCTACTTTAACCTAATCTAAGTGTATATGTGTACAAATCTCCGTCCTAGAGACTTTAACCCTGGCCCTTACCTCTCCCTCCTCCTTTCTTCATCACCTCACAAGAACTTCGTATTTGTATAGTGACTATCACAAGAACTTCGTAATTTCAATTTTCAATGTGTTAAAATAGAATATTTAAAAGTTGATATATGAAAAGAAGATGTAAAAGTTAGGTTTTAATATTTACAAAACCTAGCTTTTAGATCTTCTTCTCCTTTGATTTTTTAGTTTTTATGTTTTGAGAGGGGAGAGACATAAAAGGGTAACAAAAATACAAATTTATCCCTGTTTTTAACAGAGGTTGGTAACGGGAGACAAACAAAACTAAGCTTAGGTGAGAAAAGTACCAATTTTTAAATCATAAGTAGGCAAAATGTTTTTCAAGAAAACCACAGGTAAGCAAAGTGTAATTTGCCCTTACATATTTTTATGCATATTTTAAGTTTAAAAAGTGCTCAAGAAATAAAGGTGTTCAATCCTCTCTCCCAGATCGTGAAACTTTAGGTATTGTAAAGTTGTGATTTACAACTATGTGTTTTGTTGGCTTTTATTCCGTGCCAAATTTGATTGTAATTACTATCAATTGTTTATACCCTGTATTTGTTGTGGGAATTGTTGTAAGGGGTGTGTGATAGAGAGTGTGTGAAGACTCAAGCAATTTGGAAGCTGATGGAATCTCACGGGTATCTCGCGACTAAGCTTCCCGCGAAGTGAAGCATGTGCCCTGCACATGCTGGAATGCGAAGAGTCATGACAGATGGAGACAGTTGCCTCTCGCGAGTATCTCGCGGGTAAGGCCTTCCCGCGAGACACCCGCGAGACATGCTGTTCTGCCAGCCTGTACTGACTGACTCACACATTTTGCACCTATCCTATATAAACCCCCATTACCCACAAATGTTGAGGGATGCTTCAGAGAGAAAACCCTAGCCAAACACATTTGTAATTAGAGATTGTCATCCCCACCTTTCTCTATATACTTGCTTATGGTATCTCCTCAACCCTTCCCTCTCCATTTCCACACCATTGAGAGGTTGATAGCCCAAAACACTTACCACACCTTTTGAGAGTGTTGAGTGACGTTTTGGTGCTGCTGGGAAGCATTGGAAGAAGCCTGGAATGGCAGATGCAACATGGAGCTTGTTGCGGGATCCGGATAACTAAGACAAGACACGGTTCCGAGAAGCCTTGTTGGAGTAGGAGCTTGGAGGGCTTAGGTACATCGGGTAGATTAGGCTTGGAGGGTCTCTTGCTTACTCATGTATCCCAACTGATTGTCTAGTGGATTGATTTCTGCTTGGAGGGCGGCGGAGAGGTTTTTCGCCGAGTTCTTCGGTTTCCTCTTCGAAAACACGTCTTGGTGTTTTCTGTGTTTGCATCTCTCTTCCCTACTCTTTTATATTCCATTACACTGTTGTGTTGTTTAGTTTATGGATTAGAGTAGCTATATTGTTCATCCGCTCGCTTTTACACTATTCCGCACTTTCTATTAAAGTTGTGTAAAATCTATCGAGCCGTAATTTTAATCGGGGGTCTAAACAGCTCTTGTGTTTTTCAACACGTTTTCGAGTTTTCAGGTATTAAACCCTTTAAAAAGTTCAAGTGAACTAAAAAATTGAATATCGTTTCCTTAGAATGTGATCATAGATTTCAACAACTAATATGAGAATATCTTAATAATCAAGAATTTTGTAATGAAAGTTTGTTCTCCCCCCCCCCCCCCCCCCAAAAAAAAAAAAAAAATCATGGCTCCACCACTGTATATATGCATATTTTCCACCAAGTTTGAGCAAAACAAATATAGGTGTCTCCGAAGCATTTGTCATAATCTGTGGAAACAGCAAGCACGGCAACCTATAAGCAATTCAACAACTAAATTCAGCGTAGTGTATGTGTAGATATACCTTACCCCATAAAATTTTTTTTCAAATTTCAAATAAAATATTTACTTAAAATTCTGATACTAAAAATTATGGGGAAACGCTGGAAAAAGAAACCTTGATGGATTTGGAGAAAATGTTACTTTTTCAAGTTTAAATTAAATGTATTCTGCCATGGAATTTTAGTTGTTAACAAACAACAAAATCACACAATTCTAATGGAAATTATCAGCTACTGATTTTTTTTTTAAGTAAAATTTCATTTAAAAGGCTAAAAGGGCGTCATCCAAGTATACATGAAGTGTACAATAGATACACCAAATGCTAAAAGTGTATTAATCAAGCAAGTCAGGCAAAGCAGCACAAGAAAACAACCCTGAAGCACTTATCCATTCACACTTTGCCCCCTTTAATATTATCATTGATTCTTTTATGAGTACTACTCTAACTACAAACTTTTCTATAACATTTTTATAAACTATTGTGGTAGTAAAATTTTATTGGTTTGTATCTGGGCCTATCACTTACATTACATTTTTACTTATTAATAACCTCTCACGACATTAATAATTTGTAAAAAAGTTTGTAATTCTAGCATTTTCCTCCTTTTAAAGACCGGATCTAAAATCTAAAGCAAAATAAACAAGCCCAAAAAAATTCTTCAACAACAAAAATTACCAATAATAAAGCTAAAAACAATTAAATTTAATCAACCAATTTTACTCAAAACAAATAACCTGACCCTTTAAAAATTTTAAACAAAATAATTTTGTCCATACTTGGACACACACATAAAACACACACACACACACACACACACACACACAAAACAACCATTAGCTATTAAGCAACTAAGCCAAAAGCTAGAGCTGTCGCACGCAACCAATAGCAAAACTGCCTCCCTACCTTCAAGTCCTGACTCCGTCCCTGTATCCATTCAAACAAAGTCTTGAGGAATTAAAACTTCAGGGCATGATGAATTAATCTTTCACAACCCTCAAAAGTCTGAGCATCAATTTCCCGCCATAAACCTTACAGATAGTTTTGATTAAGCTTGTAAACACTAACACACAACTACAATTTATTTGTAAACAAACTATTCATAGAACTGAGATAAATAGTTAAAAAATTTGAAGATTGACCTAAAGCTAGAGGAACATCTCCTTATATTTTAGTCACCCTAATAATCCTCCTGATCAGTCCTTATCATTCTCTTGTCAAACTTCACAAACAAAGAAGAATCCATTATTTTTTATCAAATTAGTAGTCATCAAAGAAAAACAAACATCATTTGGATCGATTGGTTCACTGGTTTTTTGTGCATCATCAATTTTTAAATATAGGCATAAAAAAATGCATGTTATAATATGTAAATGATCTTACTTTGATAGTATAAATAATGGTGATCAATTTTCAAAAATAAAAAATAAATAAATTGAGGTTAGGTATTCAGTTGAGCAAGCTTGACTTATGCTTGAATGGAGGCCATTGCTTGAGCAAGAGACTAGTAAAGATACGGACAAACTTTTAAGACTTTTTTTTTAGAGAGTTCCAACTTATAGCGTAAACGCCTGATGATAGCTTTTTATCATCAGATTAAGACACTAATCGGTTTTTCATGTAAGTGGAAATTGAATTCCAGATCTCTTATTCAACCATCAGAGACTTTACCAATTAAGCTAACTGGAACCTACAACTTTAAGACTTCACTATTGCTTGAGTGAGGTACAAACAAAGTACAGGCGAACATTTGGACTTGATTAAAATTTCAATTATTGAAGACCTCGCTTAAGAAATACATATTCTCTCAAACAAGATAGTTACGGCAAATATGTTTGCAATAGAATTTTGCATAAAAAGTTGTATAAAAAGGGGGGGGGGGGGGGAGGAGGGGGATGGGAATTGACTTTTTGAGTTTATAATGGCCAGTAACAGTCAAGAAAACATTTTAGAGTGTTTGTTTCAAGTGATCTTTCAAATAGATCTTTTCGATGGGTATTCTTTATCGCTTGGGTGGCCTAACAAACTTGGAGGCCCAAGCCGATATATTTCTAATGGAGTTGTTTAGTTATTATTCAAATAATATTTAGCTATTTTTTAATATCATAATTTTTTTTATAACAAAAATCCATTCTTTTAATTTTTTGATATGCTTTTTTTCTTTGAAAAATAATAAATTTTACTAAAAAAAAACTTACAAACAATGTAGCAATAAATGTTAGTGACACTTCAAAAAGATAATAAACAAGTATTTGAATGAATAATATCAGAGATATTATAAATTTTACAATATGAGGCTTATAATTATAAAGATATATCACCAATCACAAAAAGTAACCACCGCACACCCTTAGTGCAATGATCATTTCACAAGTATAAGTGCTTGTGAGGTGTAAAAGGTGTAGGGGACAAGGGCTGGAGTTCAAGTTTCCAAGAAAAAGCTTCACACACATATACACCTGGATTAGGTTAGAATAGAATTTCTATCTTGTATCAAAAAAAAAAAAATCACAAAAAGTAATTCAAAAATGCATTTAATAAGTTGATGACTTCCACAAATCATATTAATTGTCACGTCAATTTTTTTATCAATTCGTAAAGGCTTTGAAGTAAAATTTATAATATATTATAGTATTTTACTGTTTTATATTTTTGTGATTAGTGACACATGTTAGGTTCTAAAGATTTAGGAATTTATGTATTTAGAACTCTAATGTGTAATGTTGGCAAACCATGATCAAAACAATATGTTTAGTCTTGTTTAGGCTTGCTCAAAGTTGTGCAATTTATGTAAAGTTGGAATCGAGAGGCTGCAGATGCATTGGTGCATTTCGGCCTGGCTCAATCGATCGAAAGTCGGCCTGAATGTTTTTCTGCAGAATTTCCAACTCAACCCTATCTCATTAAACATTTTGGGTTTTATGTTTTTGCCCTAGGTATATAAGGCAAAACCCTAGCCACGTTTTTGAGAGTTGCTCTGGTTGTATTGTTGCTTATATTTTGCGGTTTGTGTGAATCTCTTGTGAGATCCTTAAGGAGCTTTCCTTCACATAAACTTAGGGTTTTCAAGATAGAGATTACTTCAACATCTTGATGATCAACTCAGTTGCTGCCATTGGAGCTTAAAGAAAAACAAGCGTGGGTGCTTGTAGCTGATTGGAGAATCCAAGAAAAAAGGAGTCCGTAGATTCGGAGATTGCACGTGGTCGTGTCAGTAAGTTCTACTGGTGGATCGCACTAGGAAGTCAAGCGGGGAGCTTGTAAGTCCTTTTGTATGAACTTCAATTCTTTCATATAGTGGATTCAGTTTACCTTGAGGATAGCTAGGTCAAATCCTCCCCAGGTTTTTACCGTGTGGTTTCCTGGGTCATCATATCATTGTGTTATTTACTTTTCCGCTGTTTTATATTCTTGATATGATTGTTTGATTGTGATAACCTAGATTGACATAATTTGACTAAGTTAATCACTTGGCTAATTAACTCGGCTAATCTGGTTGGGTTAAGGGGTCTAAAAACCGTTCAAGTGGTATCAGAGCGGGTAGCTCTCTTGTTGTAGATCTTTTGATCTCTGAGCTGATCCTTGACCCCTGTTGTCATGGAACATGGACACTTTCTTGTTGTTCCTCCTCGCTTTGATGGGAATAACTATGCTTATTGGAAAGTAAGGATGAAAGCATTCCTAAAATCTATTGATGAGAGGGTCTGGAATTCCATTGAGTACGGATGGGAGAAGCCTACTACTTCTGTGAGTGAGTGACAAACTTCTCAAAAAGAAGCAGCTGGTTTCAATAGCAAAGCTATGAATGCCATCTTTAATGCTGTTTCTATAGAGGAATTTAGGAGAACTTCAAATGTTGAAGTTGCTCACACTGCTTGGAAAATCCTCCGGACTGTGCATGAAGGCACAAAGGTAGTTAAGATTAAAAAATTGCAGCAATTAACCTCTAGATTTGAAAGCATTAGGATGTCTGATGATGAATTTTTTGATAAATTCTATGCTAAGTTGAATGATATTGTTAATTTTGCATTTAATCTAGGTGAAATCTATGATCAACCTAAAATTGTTAGGAAGATTCTTAGATCCTTGACTGAGAACTTTAGACCCAAAGTGACTACCATTATTGAGAGCAAGGATGTGGACTCCATCCCTGTTGATGAATTTGTAAGATCTCTTCAGTCCTATAAATTAGACCTACCCAAAGCAAACAAATCCAAATCAATGGCTCTTAAGTCAGTTGATGATGTTGAGGTTGGTGGATTTGATAATGAGCTCTCTACTACAGAGATTGCATGCCTTGCCAAGAACTTTAGAAACTTTCTTAGGAATAACAACAGAAAGGCAAGAGGTACAAACACTGCTGAACCTAGAAACTTTAGGAAGAATGATCCCACTAAGGTTAATAACTTTGAAAAACCTAGAGAAAAAGTTGGTCAATCTTCAAACAATTCTTTGGGTCCTCAGTGTTTTGGATGTCAAGGGTATGGTCATGTTAAATCTAAATGTCCTACATTCTTGAGGTCTAACAGTAAGGCTATGGTTGTAACCCTTAGTGATAATGAGGTTTCTGATTATGAGTCTGGATGTGACGATGA
The DNA here is from genome assembly GCA_032727855.1 of Quercus ilex subsp. ballota. Taxonomy (NCBI): domain Eukaryota; kingdom Viridiplantae; phylum Streptophyta; class Magnoliopsida; order Fagales; family Fagaceae; genus Quercus; species Quercus ilex. Next base: position 27,826,102 of record CM064910.1, on the reverse strand, counting down.
TGGAAACTTCATTGCTCTCATTGCTACTGCTGTAGTCAATGAAAGCGTATCTGTTGAAGAGAACTCTTCAGATGTGGAACTCTCTGAGGATGCAGATCTTCAAGAGGCCTATAATAAACTTTGCAAAGTTGCTGCAAAGGATGCTATGAATGTTAAACTTGGCCTGAAAAAAATTGAATCTCTTGAGCTTGATAAGAAGAATTTGCTTGTTAAATTATTTGATGCTAATGATCTTTTGAACCATGTGAAATCTAAGAACATGCTCCTGCTTGATAAAGTTAAAACTTTGGAACATGATTTATCTATTCCTAGATCTGCTAGTTCTAAACTTGATCAAATGCTGAATGTTCAAAAGGCTCCTTCTGACAAATCTAGATTAGGTTTTGTTGAAAGCATCTCTGTGTCTGCACCTAATTTCATGAACTTTGTTCCTTCATCTTCTTCTGAACCTTCCGTGAGTGAGGTTGTGAGTGAAACTGTCAAACCCCCTGTGAGTGAGGTTGTCAAACCTATAGAAGTTTCACTTCTTAGGAAGATTAGGGTTGATTTGGGAGAGCCTAAACCAAAAGAGTCTACCCTTTCTAAGGACAAGATGCATGGTAAACCTTCTTAGATTGGTCATTTTTGTGGAAAGTCTGGACACATTCGTCCTAATTGTTACAATTTTTAAGCTGCTAAGAGAGCAAACAAACCAAAAGTGCATGTGCCTCAAACACAAGATCCTATGGCACTCATTGGTGAATTGGTAAAGGCTTTAAACCTTTATTCCAAACCTGGAGTTGGAAATCACTCGAATGTGAATAGGAACTCCAATGCTCATGGTGCATCTAAAAGGTTTTGGATGCAAAAGACTCGATCCAATTAAGTCTTTCTGGCGTGGTCCTTGTGCTTCATTACTCTACTCTTTTGTGACCATTGTTCTTTGGTTTTTATGTTGTTTTTTCTAGGACTTGCATTGCATAACATTCATACATTTCATTCTAGAATTTATTTTTGTTTTCTCTTTTAAATAAATAAATAAATAAAAAAGGAGAAAAAGCAAATTGTGTTTGGCATTATTTTTCTTGGTTTTTGAAAACAAGGTTGGTCAATTTATTTTTGGCATTATTTTTCTTGGTTTTTGAAAACAAGGTTGGTCAATTTATTTACACATAACATGTCTTATGTACCTTGTTTAGCTTTGATGAGCTTATTTATTGCACTTGACTAGTTGAAACTTTGTAGTGCATGTTGTGTGGGAAAGATGTTTATGGTGTTTATCACTTTGTCTTAATCTTGAAGTCACATGTTATTTGACTGTCGGACTTGATCCTTTTGAGAAAGGCATAAATAACTATCTCACCACTGTTCACTAGCCAATCATGAACACCTTAGTGCATATCATAAGATTTTGTGCTCGAGAAAGTGTAGCACATGCACAAAAAGAACATAAGGTGAAGCCTCGGTTTAAATGCTTAATGCGTAATGCTTAAAATTGGTGTGTACTATTAGGCTTGATGCCAAATCACATAATTAAAATTGGTGTGTACATTATCCTGACTTCTTAATAAGTTTCTGATTAAATTAAAATTGGTGTGTATACTATGAGGCAAAATCAAGAAACTTACATAATTGCAAGCTTTTGTTCTAGGAGATGTGAGAGTTATATGATGTGGCTCTTTTGGTGATAATCTCTTTCAAATTCTATGTGATGAATTTTGTAGACTTTGTGTTTGATTTCTATTCACATATCACCTCACATGTATCTCAAGTTTTTGCTAGTTGCACACACTACACAAGTTACTCGTTGCTAAACACTATACATGTTATTGTGTTTGTTTTTGGTCTGACCAACCAAGTTTGAAAATACTTTGATTACTATGCAAAACATTTTTTTTGCTTGAGAATTTAAAGGGAGAATTGCTGATATTTTCTTTGAAAAACTGCGATTAAAACTTGGGTTTTTGAAAAAGCATTTCATCTCATACTCATGCATTTTGATTCATCAATTTTAATGCTTTGAGGAGTTGTGCCCAAAATGTGGTTGTTGTTTTTCAAAACTGTGTTTTTTCTCAAAAATTTTGTGAGCCTCTGCCTGTTTCGATCGATCCATTCTATTTTTCGATCGATCGAAAATGTTCTTAAAATTCTTTTAGGAGTCTCGGGTTGATTCGATTGATCGAATGTAATTTTCGATCAATCGAATATCGCGAATCAGGTTTTAAAAACACTATTCTTGACTTTTTCAAATCACTTTTTCAAAAAGTTTCAAAACCTTTTTCTCTCTCTCCGACTCGGCAAGCTCACTCAGCAATTTTTTGTTGTTTTATTCGGAATCTTTTGCATAGAATTTGTCCTCTAAGGCCGCTAAGTCTATTTTACCCTTCCTTTTTCTTTTATTTTCAAGTTTCATGCTTTTTTCATCCATTTTTCCTTGAAATTTTCAGACCTATTCTTTTTGGGGTTTTTCATGATTCAAGCCATATTATGTTAAATTGATCAATGGGTTTTTGTTGAGACATGATATAAACATGGTATTGATGGTTTAATTTGGTCAATTTTGTGATTTGTGAAAAATTGAAAATTCTAGGGCTTGAAATTGATCCAAATTGGGGATTTGTTCAAATTGGGTTCAATTGACGAATTGGCTTGTTGAATTGATGTCATCGATCATTATATTATGTTTTCTAGCTTGTGTGATGATCAATTTGTCAATTTTTTTCAAAACTTATCAAGTGGTTTTCAATTTTGGGGCTTTTGTTAGAAACTCTGTACTCAAGCCAATTTTGTGAAATTGAATTTAAATTGAATTTAGTTTAACTGCATTAGAACATGCATCAAGACATTGTAATTGTTCATGCATCATATAGATTTTTGTTCTATATTTTTTTTGTGCTAACTTGCAGTCTGCCCTTGGTTTATATTTCTTTTGTGTTCTTTTGGTTCTATTTTTGTGTCTTTGTCCTTTCCTTAGCATCATGCCTAGGAAGACTAGAGCTCATAGGTCTGTTCCCTCACCTTCTCCTCCCCCATCCTCTTTTGACCGTGAGAAGTTTCCTAGTGAGAAAAACCAAGAGATTTTTGAGACACTCAACCTTAGGAGAAAGATATGGGCGTTCTGTTGTGTTTGATGAGCTTGATCCTGCCATTAGGGCAAATTTTGAGCGTCGGGGTTGGTTACCTCTGTTGGATATTTCTAATCCTCCTCCTCCAGCTACCCTGATTAGAGAGTTCTTTTCGAACATCTCTATCCGCATCTATGATTCCAACACTTTGGTAAAGAGTTGGATACGAGGTGTAGAGTACACCATTACTCCTACTGTAGTGACTGATGCTCTAGGGGTACCTGTGGTCCTGCACCCTGTCTATCCTTATAATAAGTCTCCTCTTTTAAGTGATATCATGTCATACATCACTGGGTCTACTATCCAGTGGGGTTCTGATCCTAGGATCACCACTGCTGAGCTATCTGAGTTGCACTATCTCTTCTTTAGGATAGCATGTCATTCTATTTGGCCCATTTCTCATCTTCACACCATTCCTCTCGAGCGATGTGTCTTTTTGTACGCTCTTGTTACTAATGCTCCTATTAGTTTTCCTCACTTGTTCCTTCGTTCTTTGAACGAAGTCTATAGGAGTTCATCTTCTTCTCATGCTCTTGTCCATCCTATCTTTATTCATAGGATTTTGCTTTATCTTGGTCTAGATGATTTCCCTTCTTTTTAAGCCCATTCATATTATTGCTCCCATTGGTGCGTCTTTTATTAGATAGAGGGCTGCTCATCTTCGAGTTGGCTCTAAACACCCTAGGTCTGAGCCTTCTAGTAGCGCACCTCCTCCTTCTACAGGTCTTGCTGGTGAGGATGTTACTGATCCTATTGGTGATGCTACTGCTACTGATGTTTCTCCACCTCCTTCAGATGACTTTGATATACGTCGTACGTTGGAGACTGTCATGACCCTTCAGGCGGCTCATAGTCAAATTTTGGTAGACTTGCTTGATGAGATACATGCTTTGCGAGCCGACTTAGCGCATCTTCGTTCACCCTCACCACCTCTTTTTGATGATGGCATATGATTGTCCTTTGGCAGTCCGTCACAAAAAGGGAGAGTAGAGTTTTGACTCTGTAGTTGACTCTGTAGAGGAGTTTTTGTAGTTAGGGGGATTTTTTCTTTTGTTTTGCGGAGCTAGTGGAGATATTAGATTGTATCTAGGTGCTTCACTTTGTATATCATTTTTTTGGGGGCTATTCATGATAGGGGGAGTTACATTGATTTTGATATACATGATTCTTGTTCTTGTGTTCATTGCTTATTGATTTATATTTATGAGTTATTCATTGATATATGTATTTATTATGTGTTGTGTGAAACATACAAGAATGTTTTATTTTTGTTGTATCTAACTTAAGGGGAGAGTTAGTTTGCATACCAGTTGCTTTACTGTTTTCTGTCACACATGCGTTTATGCGTTTGTTGAGTGTTTCAGGAATATACAGGTTGATTCAATTGAGCTGCTGTCTACACTTGCAACTGATGGATAGTAGTTAGGATTGAATTTGTGTTATAAGCTTTATTTTTGTAAAGGGCTTTTACTTGTAAACTTTGAGTTTTTAATTTGTGTTTTGTCACGGATTGCCAAAGGGGGAGTTTGTTAGGTTCTAAAGATTTAGGAATTTATGTATTTAGAACTCTAATGTGTAATGTTGGCAAACCATGATCAAAACAATATGTTTAGTCTTATTTAGGCTTGCTCAAAGTTGTGTAATTCATGTAAAGTTGGAATCGATAGGCTGCAGATGCATTGGTGCATTTCGGCCTGGCTCAATCGATCAAAAGTTAGACTTGATTAATCGAAAGTTGGCCAGAATGTTTTTCTGTAGAATTTCCAACTCAGCCCTATCTCATTAAACGTTTTGGGTTTTATGTTTTTGCCCTAGGTATATAAAGCAAAACCCTAGCCACGTTTTCTAAAGTTGCTCTGGTTGTATTGTTGCTCATATTTTGCGGTTTGTGTGAATCTCTTGTGAGATCCTTGAGGAGCTTTCCTTCACATAAACTTAGGGTTTTCAAGGTAGAGATTACTTCAATATCTTGATGATCAACTCAGTTGCTGCCATTGGAGCTTAAAGAAAAACAAGTGTGGGTGCTTGTAGTTCATTGGAGAATCCAAGAAAGAAGGAGTCCGTAGATTCGGAGCTTGCACGTGGTCGTGTCAGTAATTTCTACTGGTGGGTAGTATTAGGAAGTCAAGCAGGGAGCTTGTAAGTCCTTTTGTATGAACTTCAATTCTTTCATATAGTGGATTCAATTTACCTTGAAGATAGCTAGGTCAAATCCTCCCCAGGTTTTTACCGTGTGATTTCCTGGGTTATCATATCATTGTATTATTTACTTTTCCGCTGTTTTATATTCTTGATGTGATTTTTTGATTGTGATAACCTAGATTGGCATAATTTGACTAAGTTAATCACTTGGCTAATTAACTCGGCTAATCTGGTTGGGTTAAGGGGTCTAAAAACCGTTCAACACATTCTTGTAAGATCCATACATTTAAAGTTGTATTATCTCTAGCATTACTCAACGGGTCTCAATGGGTTTTTAGTTAATAATGTTCTATATTTGAATAAAATCTTATATTTAGTTATTACTTCATTGCTCATAACAAATGATAAAAAAATTCTATATTTTAATAAATGTCATAAATAATAATGTTCTATTAATTTCAATATGCAGTATATTGATGTGCAAGGTAATAAAGAACCCTTATATCTACATATTTGGTCTTACTTTTATGTTATTTTGTGACTAATTATATATTATAGTTTTTTTTGGTAACCTATTTGCAAGGTTGAATTTTATCAACTATCTTGTTGATTTTGTTCCGTGCCAATTTGTTTGTAATTTAGCACTTAGTAACCATGTATTTAGGTGAGATTCTTGTAAGGGTAGTGTGTGAGAGAGTGTGAAGAAATGCTCAAGTTTGTGCAAAGAAGCAGGGAATCGCAGCTAGGACTCGCGGCTGACTCGCGACTGGCAAGCCGCCAAACTGCAGCACACGTGAGAAGCATGCGAGGAGGTGAAGGGTCACGCAAGCTATCACACTACAGAATAAAAGTCCCAGGCTGGCCAAGTCGTTAGCTCGCGGCTTGAACTCACGACTTAGACCAGTCGCGAGGCCAAGCCGCCAACTTGCCCTGTTTGGCAAAAATTGTCTCTTCGTATTCCAAACCCACACCACTATATATAGACCCTTATTCCCACGAAATGTAAAGAGCTTCCAAAGAGAAAATTGAGAGAGAAACCCTAGAGAAAAACAAGATTGCCTCATCCCCAATCTTCACTAAAAGACTCCTCAAATTCCACTACTTTCTTCCTCTCCATTGATAAATCCTTGAGAGGTTATTGACCAAATCCTTTTCTCACCACACCCACGTTTGTGAGAAGGTCTTTTGGTGCTAAAGGAAGCAGTTTAGAAGGGACCAATGATTATTGGTTGATGCTATGGGCTATAGTGGAATCTGGTAAGCTAGAGAAGAAAAAGGTTTGGTGCAACCTTGTTGGAGCAAGAAGCTTGGAGGGCTTAGGTACCTAGGTAGATTAGGCTTGGAGGGTCTATTGTTGTTCATGTATCCCAACTACATTCTCTAGTGGATTATTGACTGCTTGGAGGGCGGCGAAGAGGTTTTACGCCGACGGCTTCGGTTTCCTCTTCGATAACATATCGCGTGTTATCCTTGTATTTGCATCTATCTTCCCTTTATCTTTGCCTTTTATTTTCTGTTATGGATGTGATTTTAATTGGTTTAGATTGTTTATCAATTCTGTGTTTGGCTTATATTCATGTTCCGCACATTAATTGTTTGATAATAAGTTTGAATTGATTATTTTGTAATTTGGAGTCTAAACGTTCAAGGGTATTTTACACACATTTTGAACATTCAATTAGTATCAGAGCGAGTACACTTGTTGTGGTTTAAATACCTAAGTGTGATCCTTGACCCTTTGTGTTTATTTGCCATGGATTGTGCTTTATATGCCTCTTTGTATGATTTGGTTGATGATAAATGTAACATGCCACGTGTTTGTGAAAATGTCTCTATGAGTGATAATCCTTGTGATTGTGATGCTATGTTACATGAATCTTTGGATATGGTGGATATTCCTAACATCAAACCTTTGAAGAAAATTGCTAAGAAGTTTCAAAAGAATTTGAGCAAGTTATTTTGTGAAAATGATGATTTGGTTGCTAAGCTCAATAAGCAAACAAATTGATTGAAAAATATAAGAAACTTGTTGAAAATTCTCTTGAAAAGCTGAAAGAGTTTGAATGTTTGAATATGGACTTGGATGCCAAACTTGTTTTGTCTAACAAACTTGTTGATAAGATAAAATGTGAAAATGAATCTCTTAAGATGCATGCCAAGTGTTTGATTGCTGAACCTATTGTTAAAAAGGGTGAAAATATTTGTTGCAATCATGTTGTGGTACCCGATTTTGTGCCTATTGTGTGTTCTACCTCAAAGGACAAATCAGTGTACATTCTTCCACATAAAAGAAATCAAAAGGTGGAGAGAAAGGCTATTAAGTCAAAGCCTCTGCTTAGGTCTCAACCTAAGGCTTTGGATGGATCTAAGTTTGTTCCAACTTGCCACCATTGTGGTGTGATTGTTTATATAAGACCTCAATGTTATAAGTTGAAGAGAAAACAAAACCATGTTGCTAAATCCCTTCCCAAAAAGCCTAGTGGACCTAAATACATTGTTTGTCACCATTGTGGTGTCTTTGGTCATCTAAGACCTCAATGCTCTAAGCTTCATGCTTTTAAAAGAATCAAAAGAAAAGAGAAACTTCATCTTCTTGGAAGTTGTGCTAAAAAGAGTAAACCGGATTTTAGTGAAAATAACATGTTGTTAAAGAAAGTATTTAATGCTCTTAACTCCTTAACTATGTGCATCTCTGGTTCTCATTCTTCCAACCCTCATCTCACTTCTTATGAGACACTCATTCTAAACAAACATTCCGTTTGGATGAGGAAGGGTTCCTATGGTTGAGCTTTTGCTCTTTTGGTCCTTGATCTAATTCTTTCGATCTTTGTGGGACCCTTCATGCATTGCATGTTATATCTTCATGCATTTTGTGCATCTTGCATTTATTCATATGCATTGTTTTTGTTCTGATCTTACCTTTTTGTTTTAGTTTTGTGTGAGTAAAAATCCAAAACCATATAAAAAGTGAAAAATTCAAAAAGTTTGATCGTATATGTTTGAGCATATATCACATGTGCGTTCTGCCTTGTACTTTCATACAAATGGCTTTATGCATGTACGAGCTTAGCTTGTTCTTTATGCACTTATATCTTTGTGGGAAAAATCTTGACATTTTTGTGTGATTGTTGTAAATCGATCTTCAAGCTTGTCATGAATGATTAGTCAATAGTCATGTTGGTTTTGATACATGCGTAGACTTGTGCCTATATCTCTTCCCACTTTTTTATTTATTTTTGCTTAAAGAGCTCAACAAATGTAAATCTCAAAATGAAAAGAGATAATGATCTATAAAAGCCATTGCACATACTAGTATTTGACTAGGAAAAAGGGAAAGCGACTTTTATGAAAATGTATGGTGCCCAAAAAGCCAAAAGCTTGTTCATCAAATTGAAATATCAAAAATTTCAGGCATCGATTTCAAAATGAGATGTAAAGATCAAAATGATCAAATGTTATGAATTGTAAAGAAGCCAAATGAAAAGCTTCAAAGATATGTAATCATTTTTTTGTGAGAGGTCATATATGTTCATTTCTATAATTGAGATAGACCACTTGTCTTAGTACTAGTTATGTATGACTTGATTGAATTGATCATTGAAGCCTCATTCTAGACTAAGGACTATTCCACATTTGATACACACACACATCACACATGCCTAATGTTCAATGAATGCCTTATTCATTTGTTCGATAGTACTTGTTTAAATGTGATGTGTGTGTGCTCAACTTTATATGGATCAATCCAAAAAGTTTTTTGATCATTTTATATGTTTTTGGAAGTGATTTTTATCGCTCTTTGTGTTCTTGTTTAGTGCTTACATCGTTTTTCAGTGTTTAAACATGTTTTGTGTTGAAAAACAAGTGTCAGATGTTTTGGCAACTCGTTTTGGCGACTTGCCCAGTCGCGAGCTGCCCAGTCGCGAGCTCCAGTCACGAGTTTACACAGAAGGTTTTGGCAACTCACTCGTGACTCACTTGAGACTCGCCCAGTCGCGAAATTCCCAGAATCAGTTTTTGAAGAGCTTTTTCGTGGGAAACTTGTTTTAAACATCTCCCATCCTCTCTAAAACACTTATTTCAATATTTTTACATCAAAACCCAACCAATTTGAATATTTTTTTTCATTCCATTAACATCTCTAAGGTAATTTTAAACTCTTTTCATTGATTTGAATCTTTGGATTATGTTTTGGTGAGTTTTGTGCTCTTGGTTGGGATTTTCATCATTGGGGTTGAGAAAACTTAATTTTAATCAAAATTTTGTATGGGATTGGTTTCTTTTGATGATTTGCTTTGGATGTTGGCCCCTTGTGGCAAAAAGAACATGTATTAAGGGTGGTTTTCATGATGTTCATGCATTGTTTCACTTTGTTCTTCATAGTGTGCATGCTAGGTGTTTGATAAAATGTCTCTTAGGCATTTTCTCACTTGTTTGGACTCCAATGAGTATCAAACTTTAGGGTTTCTCATGTTTCCTCATTAGGAACATATTTGGTTCATTGGTTGTGTATTTAACAGACCTTGCCCCACATGTGCATTTTTCATGCATTGGTCATGCATTACACTTAGCCACCTCTTGCACACACCTTGCTACCCTTGTCATGCATTGGTTCATACATTGTTTTTTCATCCTAGCATGTCATGTCTTAGGATTGAGCTTCATTTTCTCATTCATCTCGCACCCCTCATGCATCATTGCACCCCTCATGCATCATTATCATTGTTCATACTTTCATCTCTTGCCCTCGTTTCTCCTTGACCCTTTGTCTATTCCTAACAAAAAGGGGGAGAGTATACTCTAGAGAGTATACCAAAAAGTTTTTATCATTTCTATATGACCCTTGTGCGCATTCTTAGGGGGAGAAATTCTAATTCTCGTGCACACTTGTAGGGGGAGAGATATTCCATAGGGGAGATGCATATACCAAGGGGAAGAAGACATTGTGTTAATAAGAAAACTTTTTCTAGGTGTTTGGTGTTTGATCAAGTTGCTCACATGTTTCTCATCATGTTCTTGATCACAATTTTTACTTGTTACATTATACTTGTTCGTTTATTACTTGCTTTACCTTGAGGGTCTAATGTGTTTTGTGCAAGTGTTTCAAGTTACAGATATATATGTTCCAAGTTTATCACATCTCCTATGATTCATGATAGGGGGAGTGATATGATAAGGGAAGTACTTTTTACTGTTTGTACCTGTTACCTTTGTAGGTTTTTAAAGTTCTTAGTTTGTGTGTACCTGTTGCTTCTTTATGCTTTTAAAGTTTTGTATCCATGCTTTATAGCTTTCGTACTTGATGTTAAATGTCATGCATTTTTCTATTAAGTACTTCACTCTTGTGCCCTTGTAGGATTGTTCCTTGATGCATATATGTTCTATGCATTGGTTGAGTGTTGGACATGCAATTGATTGTTTGCAATTGAGTTTTTTAGCTTGCATGTCTGGATATTCACTCCATGTGTGAATGAGCATTGTGATCACTATTGTATAGTGATTGCATGTTTGGTCAAGCCATAGTCTATTGCTTTATTCCATTTTTCTTAATCGCATTGTGCTTGTTCCATTTGCATTACAAGTTTTCTACATAACAATGAACTTCTTGTGTTGTTGTGTTTTAGGAGATACTTTCATTATGGTTCAAGAGCTTCACAGATTCTAGAGTGAGGTGTGAGCGAGTTTTCCAACTGTTCCCAACTCACGCGTTAAGTCTAGAATTTGTTATAGGGTTTTGTCATGGACTAGCCAAAGGGGGAGATTGTAAGGTTGAATTTTATCAACCATCTTGTTGGCTTTATTCTGTGCCAATTTTCTTATAATTTAGCACTTAGTAACCCTGTATTTAGGTGGGATTCTTGTAAGAGTAGTGTGTGAGAGAGTGTGAAGAAATACTCAAGTTTGTACAAAGAAGCAAGGACTCACAGCTGACTCGCGACTGGCAAGCCGCCAAACTGCAGCACACAAGAGAAGCATAAAGGGAGGTGAAGGATCACGCCAGCTGTCGCACTACAGGACAAAAGTCTCAGGCTGGCCAAGCCGCCAACTTGCCCTGTTTGGCAAAAACTGTCTCTTCGTATTCCAAACCCACAGCACTATATATAGACCCTTATACCCACGAAATGTAAAGAGCTTCCAGAGAGAAAATTGAGAGAGAAACCCTAGAGAAAAACAAGATTGCCTCATCCCCAATCTTCACTAAGAGACTCCTCAAATTCCTCTACTCTCTTCCTCTCTATTGATAAATTCTTGAGAGGTTATTGACCAAATCCTTTTCTCACCACATCCACGTCTGTGAGAAGGTCTTTTGGTGCTAAGGGAAGTAGTTTGGAAGGGACCAATGATTATTGGTTGATGATATGGGCTATAGCGGAATCCGGTAAGCTAGAGAAGAAAAATGTTCGGCGCAACCTTGTTGGAGCAAGAAGCTTGGAGGGCTTAGGTAGCTGGGTAGATTAGGCTTGGAGGGTCTATTCCTGTTCATATATCCCAACTATATTCTTTAGTGGATTATTGACCGCATGGAGGGCGGCGGAGAAGTTTTACGCCGAGGGCTTCGGTTTCCTCTTCGATAACACATCGCGTGTTATCCTTGTGATTGTATCTCTCTTCCCTTTATCTTTGCCTTTTATTTTCTGTTGTGGATGTGATTTTAATTGGCTTAGATTGTTTATCAATTCTGTGTTTAGCTTATATTCATGTTTCACACATTAATTGTTTGATAATAAGATTGAATTGATTATTTGTAATTTGGGATCTAAACATTCAAGGGTGTTATACACATATTTTGAACATTCACTATTATATATTATAGTTGTGTTATAGGTAATAAGGGCTTTACATGCAAAGAGGGGCTATGTCAATTGCTAAGCCAACTTGAAGAAACCTCGAAGTAAAAGTTAAAAAGAAAAGAAAAGCAAAGCAAAGCAAAGCAAGGAAAAGAAAGAGAAGAATAAAAGAGACAAAAAGAAACCTGGGAGAGCAAAAGAAAGAAAAAAAAAGTACAGAGAGGAAAATATAAAAGTTTGCTTTAGTAAGAGATGTACAATGGGCTTGATTACATGTTTGACGTTGGCCACCGTATTTCTTCACCGAAACACAAACCTGGAATGGGAGTTCTTACTTTTGGGCCACATTTGGATTTTACTAATTACTAACAAGGCTTTAGGTCATCCGCATGCGATGGATTACAAACGAGCAAATCAAAGTAATGGTAAGTTGGCTAATCCGATTTGTATTAGGAGTGGCTTCTCATATATAAACCTTTGGTCAATTTGTAAAATTGTGGAGAGAAAATAGAGGCTAGGGCTGAAGGTGTATGTAGCATGTAGAGGTGGCCATGTGTTACTTCTCTGTAACTATTCTCCATATTAGCATTATAACTATTTCTTTCTCTATTTTATTTGTAGTTTAATGCTTAGTATTTTATTTTTGTGTTTTATATCAATTACCATGAGTAGCTAAATTTTCAATTAAGTTATGAAAGTACTCTTTTTTTTTTTCAAAATAAAAAAATTATCAAGCTAAAACATTCATTTTCAAAAGTAGTTATCAAAACCAAGTCAAATTCCACTTTCAAAACACTACAAAAAACTTGGCCTATAGTGGCGTTTTTTTTAGTGGCGTTTGTCAAAAACGCCACTATAGGTACCCTATAGTGGCGTTTTCTATAAACGCTACTATAGGCATTCTATAGCTGCGTTTAGGAAGCCCTATAGTGGCGTTTTAAAACAACAGGCCTATAGTAGCGTTTTTAAGGGCCTATAGCAGCGTTTTTACAAACGCCACTATAGGTCCTGCCCTTAAAAGGCCTATAGTGGCGTTTTTCATGGTCTTACAAACGCTGTTATAGGTACTTTTTTTTTTTTTTTCCTTCGGCTGGTTTTTTTTTAATTTATAATGGTCAGAGGAAAAAAACCTATAGTGGCGTTTGACAAACGCCACTATAGGCCATCCTGTAGTGGCGTTTCCCTAACACCATTATAGGCCCTTGTGAGAGAAGGACCTATAGTGGCGTTTGACAACCACCACTATAGGCACTTTTTTTTCTTTTCTTTTTTTTTGGCTGGTTTTTCTTTAATTTATAAGGGGCAAAGGAAAAAAAGGCCTATAATGGCGTTTAACAAACGCCACTATAGGCGTTCCTGTAGTGGCGTTTGCCAAACGCCATTATAGGCCCATGTGAGAGAAGGACCTATAGTGGCGTTTGACAACCGCCACTATAGGCACTTTTTTTTTTTTTTTTTTTTCAGCTTGGTTTTTTTGGCCGTTGGAAAAAAAGACTATAGGTTCTTTATTTTTATTTTTTTTTTTATAGAAACCACTATAGGTTTTTGAAGATATTAAAAAAAAAAGTGTGACGTTCACTACATTTTTACAATAAATCATGGATGGCTAGTTTTTAACCCAATAATAACAACTAATAACAACTCACCACTTAGAATTTATTGTAAAAATATTGTGTACAAATCATTTCTAAAAATAAAATAAAAAATTACCCAATCCGTAAAACAAAACTATGGCATGTTTTAGGAATAGTCTATGACATATTCTAAATTATTCCTAAAAAAAGAAAAAAAAATTAAAAAAAAATTCAATCCGTAAAAAAAACTATGATATATTCTAGAAATATGCCATAGAATACTCTAGGAATATTCTATGGCATATTCCAAACTATTCTTTAAAAAAAAAAATCCATCCGTAAAAGAAAAACTATGTTATGTTTTGGGAATATGCCATAGAATATTCTAGGCATATTCCAAATTATCCTTAAAAAAAAAAAAAAAAAAAAAAAAAAAAAAAAAAAAAAAAAAACTCAATCCGAAAATTGATTTAGCGTTTAGCTTTTATTTATTTATATATTTATATATTTAAATGTATATATTATTATATATTTATATTTAAATTAGAAAGGTTATATTCACAACATTTTTTGCCCTAACAATAACAACCAGTAACAATATGTCATTTAAGATTTGTTGTGAAAATATTGTAAACATGTTATTTCTCTATTTATATATATATATATATATATATATATATGAAGTGCTACGTCCACAATATTTTTACACCAAATTATAAGTGGTTATTTGTTATTAGTTAAAATTTGAACTTAACACTAAAATTTCTTTTTTGTCCCAACAATAATAACAAGTAACAACCTGCCACTTAAAATTTGTTGTAAAAATATTGTGAAAATATTGTGTACAAATCATTTATATATATATATATATATATATATATATAAAAGAACTAAACAAAAAAAATTCAAAATTCAAAATCAAAACCCACCTAACCCCACCTACCCCCACTAACCTTTTATCCTTGTCTCCCCACGTAGCTTCTTCAGTCTTCTATCTTCTTTCTTTTCTTTTCTTTTTCCTTTCTTTCATTCTTTTTCTAGCTCCCTTATCTCCGCTTCTTCAGACTTCTCTCTTTCTTTCTTTCTCTTCGTTTCTGTTTCTATTTTTTTTCCTTCTTTCACTCTTCTTTCATTACACACCTGAATTTATTCTTTTCTCTTTCTCTCCTATTTGATTTTATTTCCCCTATTTTATTTGTGGTGGTGTTAATGTTAGTGGGTTTTGGATTTGAAAATGGTGTTGCAACTAGTTAATTTTGTTCAAATTTGTAAATGGTGCTACTAATATGGGATTTGTGATTGAAGGAAGAATGTTATTGTGTTTGATGCCATTGGTTGTATAGTTGCAAGTAAGTATTTTTTTTTTAAAAAAAATTTAATGCTTGTAAAGTCTATTCCTTTTTTGATAATAATTTTGGTATGTTCTTTGTCTGCTGTTAACTTTGCTTCGTGGGTCTTTGAGGTTTAGAGATCTCAAGTGTTGTGATAATATCTTTCACAAGTAGTGAAAAATTCAAAATCAATTTGATGATTTCTTTTTGTAGGTTGGTTTTGTGGCGGCTGAATGTGTTGGGGTGGAGTTGCTTTTTTTCTTTTTTTAAATTTTTGGATGTGTGCATGTTGTGTTTAATTTTGAATTTTTTTAGGTGGGTTTGTGTTTTCATTTTAAATTTGCTGGGATAGCCATAGTGTTTGTATTTGTAGTTGCTATTTTTTTTTTTTTAATTTTTGGATGTGAGCATGTTTGATTTTGAATTTTTTTTAGGTGGGTTTATCTGTGATTTTGAATTTGCTAGGATAGCTATATTGTTTTTTTTTTTTTTTTTTTTTTGGTATCTTTTAATTTATACAATTTTAATTTAATTACAATATTAATTCAATTAAAAAAAACTTTCACGCCAAAAAAAAAAAACATCTGATTAAATTTTTTTTGCTGTTTTTGGGATATAGCGGCGATTGTATAAACGCCACTATTGTACCGTCACTATAGGCCTATAGTGGCGTTCTATAGACCAATTTTTTTTTATTTTTAAAAAGGCTATAGTGGCGTTTGTAAAACGCCACTATAGGTGTGCACTATAGTGGCGTTTGTCAAATGCCACTATAGCCTTTTTTAAATAAAAAATTGGTCTATAGTGGCGTTTGGAAACTGGTCTATAGTGGCGTTTGCAAACGCCACTATAGGGCAGGCTTATAGTGGCGTTTTTTCGAAAACGCCACTATAGGTCTATAATAGCGGTACAATAGTGGCGTTTACAAACGCCACTATAGCAAACGCCACTATAGCCCAAATGGGCCTATAGTGGCGTTTTTTGGACCTGTAGTGGCGTTTCAAAAACGCCACTATAGGCCCAGTTTTTTGTAGTGAAAGCAATAAAGGTCCAAAACCAAAACTCAATGAATCCATCAAAAAGCTCAAAATTCAAATGCCATGCAATTGTTTGAAAAAGAAAAAATTGAACACAAACTCAAAATCTACAAATCTAGAAAAAAACAAAACTACAAAACTCAACAGAATGAAAAAATTCAACTTGGCTAGATCTCATATATCCAATCAAACAATTATGGCAACCATTTTAATCACATGCATGAAAAAACAATGAAAACTCAAAAACCCTAACTGATCAATTCTCATCATATAAAAAAATCCAAAATTTAAGAAAAAATAGATGAAATTGAATCAAAACGAGAAATGAGAGTGGATCTAGATCTAGAAATTGAACTTGGAGAACCTAATGAATGCATTTTCAACTTAAGATTTCAGTTAAAAAATATGTGTGTAATAAACACAAAAAAAAAAAAAAAAAATGTAAAATACTATTTTGGTCACAAGACTTTGTCAAAAGTTTTTTTTTTTTTTTATCCCTAAACTTTAAGAAGTTCATCTTTTATCTCTAAACTATTGAAAATGTATGTATGTATGTATGTATGTATGTATATCATAGAGCGAAAGCTATATGTTTAAAACACTCATATCTGTCAAAAACAAATGTATATCCACACCATAGAACTAAACACCTCTGCTTGTTATGCTTTTTTCAAATTGGCCACTATAATATTGTTAGATTGTGTGGAACAATTAAACATCCACTTGAATTCTCTTAAAAATCTAATTTGTTTCTTTCCTGATTTTGTTAATCAATTTAGGCCAAACAAAAATTTACTTCAAAAAAAAAGTAAATAATATTTTTGGAAATTTATTTTTTGACTTTTCTTAGAAGAATTTATTTTAAGATATTCCAAAATAAAATAGAGACCTAATAAAGAGTGTTTATGTGTAGTATATAAAAGTAACAAATTAAGAATATTGTTATTAAGAGAATGTTAAGCCAAAAAATGTCAACAATATCTTGCTTATTCTTATACAATAGTTGCTGGAGTGATTGGAATTGCGATTCCACTCATACAAAACCATTTGAGCTACAAATATTCCACTTGTAAATTTTCACTTCCAATTTTGCGTGACGTGGCTTCTTACAATTTATACTTTCTTTACCTTGGACGTTCCTACACAGAAATTATGCTGCAGAATATAATAATTATGTATTTAAATATACTGCAATTTGTGGAATCCTGGTGGTTTGCACAAAAATAAATTTATGTCAAAGGCGGTGTACATTTCTCAGTTTCTGGGCTTCGAACACAAAAATAATTGAATCCACATGTGGGTGCACCGATTGATGAGTGTCCAAGACAAGCCAAGCCAAACTAAACCAATTACCCATGAGTCGTGATGAAGTAAGTAAGCACTATGCAAAAAGATGACCCACAGTTTATGTGGACAGCCATGTTTTCCTCTTCACCATTTCATTCTATGATCGATGAATCAAATTCTGGTGATTCACCATACAAGTTGGTGCTCGCTCTACACGGCCATGTTGAGGAGAATATTATCTGTAATCAGTTTGCCCAAAAAGTAAAAAGTTAAAGAAATTAGATTTTATGATCAACTTTGATAAGCATAACTAAGAGGTAATTAAAATTTGTCAAAAAGGTCAAAGATCAAATAACTAAGAGCACTAGATTTAGAAAAAGTCTAATAAATAAATAAATAAATATATATATATATAAAATTTTTGGGTAATTATAGATTTACATTGTATTAGCAATGTAAATCTTATATTGTAAAATAAAAAAATTTGTGTAACACTGTACATGTTTATTTAGTCTATAATGTATGAATCAATCTTACATTGTAAGAACAAAAATATACAATGTAAACTAAAATTTTCATATCTCTTTTAAACTTGATATGAAACAAATTGTAGGGCTTAATGAAGGATTTGTTCCATTTTTTATATGTATACATGTAAATGAGCAAAGTTTAGAAGACAAAAATAAACTTTATGCTTGTCTTGTTGGCAAAGAAAGCAAGTTCAAGCTCAACTTTAGACTTAATAAGTCCAATTCAAATAGAATAATATGTTCGTGAACGAGTATAGGACTTGATTTAAATATATATAATATTATATATTTATATTTATACTTTTTTTTTAATATCTATTTAGACTTTATATTGGATTTTGTGTAAGCTTGCAAACAAGTTCATAAGATATCATATAATTATTTGTAATTTATTCATAATATAAATAGTTCCTTTTGTAGAAAAAGTTACATATAAATTTCAACAATAAAAGATTGGTGAGTCTAATTTTTATAAACTTATAAAAGAAATCATTTTATCTAAGTAGATCAAATAATATAATTTCCACTATAATTTATTTATTAATTATTAAAATTGATTTGTAAAGTTACAAACAATTTAGTCATAGACTCTTAGTATTTATTATATGAAAAAGAATAAGTTAATTAATTAACTCGTGAACAAATTTAAGCATGTTCAACTATAAAATAAGTCAAGTTTAAATAAGCGATCTACTTTGTTGATGAGCTCGATCTCATCTAAACTCGTGTTTGAAATAAGATGAAATGAATAATCCTAAATTTATAATACTTGGCAGGTTGACAACCTAACAAATTTTGATTAATGGAATATAGACTTGTTATCTATCATATTTTTATTCATTAATCACAACTAAATGGCTAAGTTTCCATTTGGTGTGTGTATATATATATACATTTTTTTTTCCTTTTGTGTTAGACTTTTTTATTGTTATAAATTTAGCCAAACTAGTTAACTTTTTGAAAATAAGTTAATTTTTAATATTTTGTTACAGATTTAGCATAAAAGCTATTAATTGAAAACTATATATTTGATCTCTGTCGGAAATTTAGACCCCTTAAACAACCAGATTGCGTAACCTAGATTAATTAGCCAAGTTGTTACTTAGTCAAATTATGCAATTCTAGGTTAAAACAATCAAATAATCATATCAAGAATAATAATGCAGCGGAAAATAAATGAACACAATATATGATCACCTAGGAAACCACACGGTAAAAACCTGGGGAGGATTTGACCCACCGATCCTCAAGGCATAACAGAATTCACTATGAAAGAATTGAAGTTCTTACAAAAGGACTACAAGCTCCCCGCTCGACTTCCTAATGCTACCCACCAGTAGAACTTCCTGAGTTCCAATGGTTGCAACGGTAATGATCTTCAAGATGTTGAAATCATCTCTACCATAAAAACCCTAAGTTTTGTGTAAAGGAAGACTCCTAAAAGATCTCACAAGAGATTTACACAAAACAGCAATGTATGAGCAACAATACAATATGGACAACCCCCAAAAACGTGGCTAGGGTTTAGTTTATATACCTAGGGTAAAAACATAAAACCCTAAACGTTTAATGAAGTAGGGCTAAGTTGGAAATTCTGCAGAAAAATCAACCTGTGCGATTTTCGATCGATCGAGTCTATTCTTCGATCGATCGAGCCAGGCCAAAAGTCCCAAGTACTTCTGCAGCCACTCGATTCCAACTTTACAATATTAAACCAACTTTGAGCAAGTCTAAATAAGACTAAATACAATATTTTGATCATGGTTTGCCAACATTACAAATTAGAGTTCTAAATACATAAAATCCTAAGACCTTAGAACCTAACAATCTCATATTTAGTAAATAAGCTACTAGAAAACTATAAAATACCAAAAAGACATTTAATAATCTAAAAAATGGGAAAACATTTTTTCTCTTTATGTTTGGAATAGTTTATAATTTCCCTCATAATCTTTGAAACCAAGCAATGTAAGCCTTTATTGTTTTGGAAATGAGAAAATACCCCACTCTGTTACTCTCTTTTTTAAACTTACCAAAATATTTTATTTTCTAGAATATTACTTTGTTAAATTTCTAAAATATCCCAACTAATAGCAAAACTCCAAAATACCCTCATAACCAAACATGAGAAAACACAATCTACTAACTAAACTTATATACATGATTTTGCAAAAATGATATAAATTGAGAATCAAAAAATCCAATCCTACACGTAATTTTGTTTTTTTTTTTTTAATTAAAAAAAATCATATTAATGTGCTGCTAAAAAAAATGGCATGACCCACAACAGCTATACACAACCGCAATTAATTACCAGCCACTCCACTCTCGGGTGCGGCTCCTCTTCTGTTTTTATCATTTTACTTGAAAATAAGAACAACACTGTAATTCCACTCTTAATTGCATCAGCCACCAAAAGCAGCTTAAAAACAACGCTGTAATTCCTTTATGATCCAAACAACACATTCTAGGCAATCTTTTGCGTGAGTTGCCGCTTAAAATCCCAATCTCTTTAGAAAAGTCTAGGATCACAAATTTATTTCACAATTTTTTGCTACAACTGTGATATGGCAGAGTGTAATTGGTAAAAAAATAAAATGGTGAGTCTATGTGCAAGTGGTGATTAACAACTCACAGTTTACCATGTCAAAGTTGTGACAAAAAAATTATAAAATAATTTGTGGTCCTAAGGGTCTATTTGGATACCGCTTATTTTGCTAAAACTGAAAACTTATTACTGAAAGTACTGTAGATAAAGGTAAAAGTTAGCTGAAATAGTACAGTGAGGCCTATGAATAGTACCAAAAAGTATAGTGGGGCTCATGAATAGTAGAAAAAGTAAGCTGAATAGTAAAATAATTTTCATTTTTCATTGGTATCCAAATGAAGGCTAAATTTACTAAATTTCTTTTGAGAAGTTAATCGCCCATGAACACGTGGTCATAGGATTCACTAAAAAAAATGTGGCTATAGCTCCTAAAAACGTGGCCATAGGTTAATTATGTCTATAGTCGCATTTTTTATACCAGCATTTTCAGTCATTGCCTAAAACCTATAACTATAGGGCTGACAGGTCTATAGCCGCGTTTTTGCAAACGTGGCTATAGGCTAGGACCTATAGCCGCGTTCTTAAAAATGCGGCAATAAGGGATAGCTATAGCTACGTTTTAAAAACGTGGCTATAGGTCTTATCTTTAGGCCGCATTTTTAAACCGCAGCTATAGTGTATCTTAGCTGTGTTTATTAAACGCAGCTCTAGATCCTTAGCTTACAGCCACATTTTAAATATGTGGCTATAGCTTTTTGTTTTTTTTGTTTTTTTAAAAAAAAATTTGGCTATAGCCATATTTTTAAAACACGGCTATAGGTTTTTTTTTTTTTTTTTTTTCTTCCTGGGCAAATGGCAAATGCCTGTCTACAAATGCAGCTATATTCAACCTATCTATGAAATCATCAACCTTTCTACGAAATCACAATAAAGAAACTACTCAATAAAAGTAATAATTAGTGAGTAGAATTTAATTCCAACAAATAGAATAAATTTAATTCCAACAAGACAGTATTTTTTTCTTTCTTAACTTACGAAGGAATATTCCTAAAATCAAAAGATTTTAGTAAGTTTAATGGAGAGTAACAAAATGGGACTATTTGCTAATTTCTAAAATATAGAAGAGGACATTATTTGGTTTCAAAATTACGAGAAAAATTGTGAATTACCTTTCAAATATAAAGAGGGGACAAATGCATTTTTTTTCCTTTTAAAAAAATATGAGATGCATTGCTAGATTAATATGGTAGAGTAGTTGGGACAATGTTGTTTTCAATTCTCTCTAAATAAAGAAGGCTAATTTTATTTATTTAGGATTGTTAAAAAAAAAAAAAAAAAAAAAAAAAAAAAAAAAACCATATAAGCCGAACTAATTAATGAACTAGATTGGACCAAAAATCAAGCTTGGTTTGATTTTTTGATGGATTGGGTATGATTGGTCCTTAGTTTTAAAATTCTTGGGTTTCTGTTCCCGTTCCAAATTCTTCAATGTAAGTATATAATTTTTTTTTTTTTTTTTTTGTATTTGATTTATATTTTTAAAAACCATAATAACCATATTTTTATCTTCTTATAAAATTAATAAAATGCTAAGATTAAAACCGTTGTAATAAACGATTGTTACCATAGAATAATACCATATAGATTCTAACTAGGATGTGTAAAAATTAAAATATTAACAGTGAAAGTAAATTTTGTTCAAAAGATTGTTAATGGCTAATTGGTGACAATATGCACATTCCTTTTAATTGAGGTGTCTTGTTAAATCAAAATATGGCCAAATTTAGTCATTTATTTCACTGGCATTTCAAATCAAAATGGAGTGCAAGCTAATTCTTTAATCATGTGCGCATTTTACATTAAGTTAAAATCAATAGGATCCATTTGTTAATAGATTTTGACATTTCGTAATTGGTGATCATGGATGAGTTGCTAGTACTTTTCTTAATGTAACGGTTGTTTCGATGTGCAAGTTACATTAATACTAAAAATAGAACTTAGAATTTGTTTAAGAAGTAATGCCATAGTCAATAAACAACGTTGACAACAATCATATTATGTTCTTGCTTGGCATCTTGCTAGCCTATGAAAAGCCATCAACAAAGGGACCACTGAAAAGGAGCTTAGCCCATATAAAAGCTCGGCTCCTTTCTCTATGAATTCTCAGTAGACTACAAAATGTTGATATTACCAAATTATTGCTAGAGCGTCCTTGATTGGGTCAATTTTTTCTAATACCAGAGATATTTAGAAAAGAATAAAAATTGGGGCATTTTAGCTCTTTTATTTGGTTGACTATACATTTCTACATTCTCAGTCTTCCATATATGGTATATCATTAATCCAGGTGGCTCTAGACTTAGGCTACTTAGCAGATCGAGGCGTAAGACAACCCCCACCCCCCCCCCCCCCCCCAGTCCCCCCCTCCTTCAAAAATTTTACATAAAGCTTTTATGGCCACCTTTTAGAGAGAGAGAAAAAAAAAATAAGGATGACTATTAATTTTTTTTGAAAAAAATATATATTGAGGTAGGTTTTGTATTCTTTTTCTAACATTGAAGAAGGTTCCAAAATAATAATTATAATTAGTAAAAGAGATGTTAATAAAATCTAAATACAAAAACTTAATTAGTATTTTCACATTTCAAAAAGTAAAAAAGAATATATATATATATATATATATGTGTGTGTGTGTGTGTGTATGTGTGTGTGTGTGTATTTAACAAAAAACTATAATATAAAATTGGCTAAAATGCAAAACTGACCCTCTAACTTTTTTCAGATTTCATTTCAGTCCTCTAACTTTACTTTCGTTCATTTCAGCCTTCTAAGTTTCAGATTTATTCAATTAAGGTCTTTCCGTTAATTTTTGTTAAAATTTTTTGAAAAAAAAAATTGGAAAATATTTTTCAATTATTAATTGAATTTTTTTAATTTAAAAAATTCGAAGAAAAATTTATAAAATTGAAAAATTAACCACGACATATAACAAAAGTTAATGTAAAAGCCTCAATTGAATAAACTTGAAAGTTAGAGGATTGAAATGAACAAAAGCAAGGTTAGAGGACTGGAATGAAATTTGAAGAAACTTAGAGGATCAATTTTGCATTTTACCCTATAAAATTTAAATTACTATTATTTAATTGATTTTTAAATTTAAATTAACCCTTAAGTTCTCAAACTATACTGAGTGGGCCCTGCATTATTATTAATCAATAATCAGCCTAGCTAGATGTGCCAAATACTCCATTCTTCATGTGAAATTACACTTTTTACAAAAATTAATAAGGTGACCACCTAGCCAGTCAAAGGGGAAATTTCTCTACTAATTGGTAAAAACTTTGAAGTCCTTTTATTGTCGAGTTTTTCATATAACTTGAGATATATGAATGATGTAAAAACTGAAGCCAACACATGAAAAGGCACAAAGCTAATAATTTCATTCATAAATAAAAAAGGGATCCAAATTAGATCCAATGCTTTCAGTGCATTGGATTCGGCCGGATGGTGACATGTGTCCAAAAATGGACACATGTTACAATCCCTTTCCAATTGACACTAAGTTTGAGGGTAGTTAATCAACTTAATTGGATTAGTGCACCTTTTCTGAGTCTTTGCGCAATGGACACATGTCACCATCCCTTTCCAATTGACACTAAGTTCGAGGGTAGTTAATTGGATTAGTGCACCTTTTCTGAATCTTTGCGCAATTTTTCTGCATCATGGTTGTTTTGTCAAAGCAAAGATATATTTGGTACAATTGGAGGGTTCCCACCAAGTTTCTATTACATTGCACCATTGGCCAGAACCTAGTGGATGTTTGAATTGCTGTCCGAATAGCTCCGACGGTGGTTGGGCTACCAGATATAATGCCTACAAAAAGAAGTTACAGGAAAACTTAAATTAGTTTCTATTTAATAAAATATATAAATTATAAAATGTTAGCAAGAATTAAATTATCTTTTTGTTTTTTTTGGTGAAAGGGAAAATGCATTAAAACAAACTAGAAAGTACAAAGTCTAGATAGAGAACCAGCTGCTGAAAGTATGCCAGACAAGTTAGTAGAAAGTGGCACTATAAAAGCAGAAACAAAGTAATCCATTTGATATTGGTAAAATGGTTCGAAGCATGACCCATGTTTATTATATTCCCACATCCAAAAAAACTAGGTTATCGCCATACAGGTTTGGCCAGTATTGTGTTAAAACATTAATATGATCATCAAGCACTACAACAAAAGTGGACTATGGTGACGAAATCTAGTGAGGATAAATAATTTCATCACCAAATGATAACATTTAGTGAGGAAAAGAAGAATTCGTCACCAAATATTATAAAAATTTTAAAATTGGTGACGAAATCAATATTTCGTCACCAAAGATGTACCAGTTGGTGACAAAATCAATATTTCATCACCAAAGATGTACAAATTGGTGATGAAATATTTATTTCGTCACTATAGGTCATGAAAAAAAGGAAAACCTAGGGTGATGAAATATTCGTGTCACCAAAGACTTACCAAAGGTGACGAAATTCTAAACTCGTCACCCAATATTAGGATGTAGGTGTTTTTGGTGACCAAATAAATTTTCGTCACCTATTGTTTAACCAAAGACTAACCAGAGGTGATGAAATTCCATATTCATTTTTATAATTTCGGGCTATTTTGGTCATTTTTTAGGTTTAGAGGTATTTTGGTTATTTTATAAGTTTTAGGGGTATTTTGGTCATTTTTAAAAAGTTTTGAGGGTATTTTCAGTTATTTTTTAGGTTTAGGGGGTATTTTGATTATTTTATAAGTTTTAGGGGTATTTTGGTCTTTTTTTAAGGTTTTGAGGGTATTTTTGGTTATTTTTAGGTTTAGGGGGTTATTTTGGTAATTTTCATATTTCGAGTGTATTTTGGTCATTTTTAGGTTTTGGGGAGTATTTCAGTAATTTCTTAGGTTTATGACGTATTTTTTTCATTTTTAAGTTTTAGGGGGTATTTTGGTTATTTTTTGGTTTAGGGGGTATTTTGGTATTTTATTAGTTTCCAGGGATATTTTGGTAATGTTTTAAGTTTTAGGGGTATTTTGGTAATTTTATGATTTTAGAGGTATTTCGGTCACTTTTTAGGTTTAGGGTGCATTTCGACAATTTTAGAGGATTTTCGGAGTACTTTGGTTATTTGCAAGTTTTAGGGGCAATTTGGTAATTTTTTTTATTGGGTAATTGGATGGGTTGGGGTTTACCCTTAATAATTTGGTTGAGTTAGGTTTGGGTTAGATTTAATTAGTTAAATGGGTAATAATGGGTAAATGGGTAATATCCAAACTGTTTGCACCTAATAATGGGTAAATGGGTAAGAATTTTTGATGGATCCAAAAAGCACTCTAAAAAGATCTTATCTGTGATGACAAAATAAAGTACTCGCAAATACTTGGTAAAATGTGAAATATTTGTGACCAACATGAAAAGTTGTTGCAATTATGTGTTATAACCGTCACAAATACTAATATTTTGGAGGGAACTAAAATATTAGTATTTTTCACGCTTACATTATCTTCATATATTTTTCATGCTTACAAAATTTCAAGGTGATCAAAGATTAATAGACATGTCATCAATCAATTATCTAAATTAAAGTTTTTGTAGTTTAAAAAAACACATAAAATATGAGTATTAAGATCAAATGGTAAATTACATCTGATTGACATGAAAATTGGCATGCATGTTAAGAACATATAGAATATGTAATCCAACGGTTGGATTTTCAAAATATGCATTCAATAATAAGTTATTGGGTGGTGTAACATTTTTTTGAGTTACATCAGGTGTAACTTGAATCTAATCCTATATTTCTTAATTCAATACGAATTTTGACAAATATACTGTTAGATTACATTATCTTCATATATTTTTCATGATTACAAAATTTCAAGGTGATAAAAGATTAATTGTCATGTCATCAAACAATTGTCTAGATTCAAGTTTTAGTAGTTTAAAACAATGCATAAAATATGAGTTTATAGATCAAATGGTAAATTACATCCAATTGGTATGAAAATTGGCATGCAAGTTAAGAACATATAGGACATGTAATCCAACGGTTGGATTTTCAAAATATGCATTCAATAATATGTTATTGGGTGGTATAACATTTTTTTAGTTACATCAAGTGTAATTTGAACCCAACCCTATATTTCTTAATTCAATGTGAATTTTGACAAATACACCGTTAGATTACATTATCTTCATATATTTTTTATACTTACAAAATTTCATGGTGATCAAAGATTAATAGGCATGTCATCAATCAATTGTCTAAATTCAAGTTTTTGTAATTTAAAATAACACATAAGAGATGAGTTTAAAGATCAAATGGTAAATTACATCCGATTGATATTCAAATTGGTATGCATGTTAAGAACATATAAAACATGTAATCCAACGGTTGAATTTTCAAAATATGCAATCAATAATAAGTTATTGAGTGGTGTAACATTTTTTAGAGTTATGTCTGGTGTAACTTGAACCCAACCCCTATCTTTCTTAATTCAATGTGAATTTTGACAAATTTACCGTTAGATTACATTATCTTCATATATTTTTCATTCTTACAAAATTTCAAAGTAATCAAAGATTAATTGTCATGTCATCAATCAATTGTTTAGATTCAAATTTTAGTAGTTTAAAATAATGCATAAAATATGAGTTTATAAATCAAATGATAAATTACATCTGATTGGCATGAAAATTGGCATGCATGTTAAGAACATATAGAACATGTAATCCAATGATTGGATTTTCAAAATATGCATTCAATAATAAGTTATTGGATGGTGTAACATTTTTTTTTTGAGTTACACTAGGTGTAACTTGAACCAAACTCTATATTTCTTAATTTATTGTGAATTTTGACAAATCTGCAGTTAGATTACGTTATCTTCATATATTTTTCATGATTACAAAATTTCAAGGTGATCAAAGATTAATAGGCATATCATCAATCAATTTTCTAAATTCAAGTTTTTGTAGTTTAAAATAATGTATAAAAGATGAGTTTAAAGATCAAAAGGTAAATTACATCCGATTGGCATGAAAATTGGCTTGCATGTTAAGAACATATAGAACATGTAATCCAACGGTTGGATTTTTAAAATATGCATCCAATAATAAGTTATTGGGTAGTGTATCATTTTGTAGAGTTACATCAAGTGTAACCTGAGCCCAATCCTATATTTATTAATTCATTGTGAATTTTGACAAATCTGCTGTTAGATTACATTATCTTCATATATTTTTCATGATTACAAAATTTCAAAGTGATCAAAAATTAATTTTCATGTCATCAATCAATTGTCTAAATTCAAGTTTCTCTCCCCTCCCCACTCTTTCTTCTTTGAACTGAAGAACAGATTTAGTGAACAGGTAGTTGCTCTTTACGAAGACCTAGACTACTTTTTGCCATTTTTATTATTAAATTTTCTGAGAAGAAGAAGTTGGAAAACCTGCTTTCAGTTTAGAAAATTCGTGTGATTTGACCGCGGTTTGAGAGATTCACAACAAAAGTATAATTTCCGGTTTTATAATAAGTTTAGAAAATTGGAATGATGAACAGTTCCGGTTTTATAATAGTGCCCATGATTTTAAAAACCGGTAAGGTCAAAGAATTGAAAAAGGGAGTGGTTACCCGTTTTGTGGTTCAATCGGTGGTCAAACTGGTGATGTCATAAATATTTAATTAATAATTATAAAATTTTGAAAATATATAATAAGTTTATGACTAATAATATATCTTGTTATAATATATAATAAATTTTTTATAAAAAAATTTAAGTAAGTTTTCACCTTTTATATTAAAAAAAATGTAACTACATATTAAGTATTAACATTACAATATTATCCTTAAAACAAATTAAAATAATTAGTGGCACAAACGGCCATCACTATAAAAAAGTTGGGCTTCAACTATCCATCTTGAAAGCTTGTATAGAAGTCTTTATTTTTTTATGACATAAATTGTAATTGTTGATTAAAAAAAAACAGAAAAGTGTAGTTTTTTATTATTATTTTTTTTTTTAGAAGATGTGTAGTTTTTTATTTTTTGATGGTAAAGTGTAGTTGTTGATCTCATAAAGTATATTATAGAATTATTAATGTAAGAAAATAGTAGTTAGTTTTTTATGAATTCATTTTAATGAAAAGTTTAGTAAGTTTTTAATTATTTCATTTAATTAACAAAAATAATCCTCTTAAAAAAGAAAAGCAAACAAACATTAATCGTTCTCATGAGTTGTAACTTGCTTGTGCAGTTGTGCCAAAGGTCAAAAAGGACCAAAACTATCCACCTACCCCACTGAACAATAATATTTTCAATAAAAGAATAATAAGATTGATGAGAATAATATTAAAAAAAAAGTACTGACAAGGGTGTAGTAAAAATTAAATTTAGAGGTGTACTTAAACTTTTATATTGAATTATGTTAGAGATACAACTTTGACACAATTTTGTATCACAACTTGCTATATGGTAAATTGTGATTGGTAAGAATATGTCAGTGGGTCATGTGAAAACACACTCTTACTAATTACAACTCACCATGTGATAAGTTATAGTACAAAATTGTAAAAAAAAATTATGCCAAAATTTGTTTACAATTTTTTTTTTTAAGGAATTTGTTTACACATTTCAAATGTCAAAATTTTCAGCTTTACCTTTACGTGTGGTGTCAAACACACAAAATAAGATTATGAAAACCACACAAAATAAAAGGAAAAAGAACAAGCTAGCTATACACTCAGTCAAAGGACAAAACCAAGACCTTCTTAGTTCTCAGCCACTCAAAGTGTATACTGAAGGAGAAAAAAAAGAAAGAAAAAAGAGAAGGAAAATGAAGGTGGGTCTGCTGCTACTACGAATGGAAATGAAGACAGTGCAAAGAAAGGGTTGGATGGCACAGGTTTGGATCTTCCACTGAATCGCCATGGAAACTTGAAAAGTGCTTCCAGTGATCAAAGCCTCAAGGACATTCTTCTCCAAATTAATTCTTCCAAAACCCCTGTAAGCACTCAATGATTTTTTTTTTCTGGGTTTTTTTTTTGAAATTATATTTGCTTGTTTAGTTTTCATGTTTTGATTAGCTTCAGTGGTAAAGGATAGTCCTGGTTGATTGTTTTATTTTTCAGATCTTTACTATAAAACTGCTGTGTCTTTCCTAACAAAAAAATAAAAAAAAATGCTGCGTTTTGGTGTTTGAAGCAAATCGGCCTATAACCGGTTCAATCATACAGGTTTTCGGTTTTTAAGGTTAAACCGGACGGTTCTCAATTATTCACTGTGCTTACTGAATTTTTTGAAGAAAAAAGAAAAAATAGCGCGTGCTGAATTTTTTTTTATTTTTGTTTGGGCGGTGCTCAATTTTTAGGCGGGTTCTAAATTTTTTTTTAATTTTTTATTTGTGTAAACAAAACACTGTTACTCTCTCTTTCTCCTCCCACAGACTGACCCACGCCTCTTAGCCTCCCAAAAAGACCGGTAAGCTCTCTCTCTCATCGATCCTTTCTCTCTTATCACTCTTCTCTCTCTCTCTTTAACCCTGATAAACTTGGTGACTTTGTGGATTATTTATTATTATTATTTTCCCTCTTTAACCCTAAATCCCCAATCTCACACCTCTCTCTTAGAATCGTTATTTTTAGAATCGTTTTTTTTTTTAAGAAGTGAAATAGAATCGTTTTTTTAATTTTAATTTTGTCGGCATTGTGTTTTTAAGACTGAGGCTTTCTTGCATGTGTTTGTTACATTGTTCAATTGGCAGTGTGTAACGTAGGTTTCTTGTCGAGAGGGGTTGAATTGGGGTGAATTTGCATTGGATGGTTTTAGAGTCCATCTATTGCTCTTTATGCTTTCAAGTTCAAGCATGCCTTTGTGTTAGAATGTAATGTAATCTCTCTGAATTTATGTCTTCAATAAAACTTATTGAACTCCAGGCTATGTTGTATTAGTATAAGATAATTCTCACTTCTGACCTTTGAGACTTTTGAGTTGTACTGTACCCATAGTCTGAAGAATGATTTAAGTTCAGTCTGTGTTAAATATCATGGTTCTACCTAGTTTGTTGGTACCTAGTAAGATCTTTCCTTCTTGTCATGAGCTTATTTATTAGCGAATTCATTCATAAAAAACTAAAAACGGACAGAAATAAAGTTTCTCTTCCTTTATATAACTGCACCATCAAGGGCTCACAATGAGACTGCCCCTTAAATACTTCCACACTTTTGTTTTATTTAGGATAAGTGGCTATAGAAAATATCTGAAACTTGGTCTAGAGTTAGAAATTGCTATTAAATATTTGTCAGTTTAACTGATTTGTCAAGTTTTTGGAAGTTGTAGTTTGTGTTCTGCTTTAGCTTATTGTCCATTTTTCATAGCAATATGGCCGTTGTTATTGTAAGGGATTGTTCTAATTGCTCTTTGTCTTAATTTTCAGCTTCTAAGTGGATCAAGGGGAAGCAATTGGAAGAAGCTGTGACCATTAAAAACAAGTGAGTTTTGCCAATATATGATTTGTTGCTCAGTTCATCTTGTCTATGATTTGGGTTTTCTTATATATGCTTGTTTATTGTGTGGTTAAGTTTTTGTGTTTATGGTGGTGGTTGGGTTTTTTGTTTAATGTTGGTGGTGGGTTATTTGTTTATTGTGATGGCTGGGTTTTTTGTTTATCGTAGTGATTGTGTTTTTGTGTTAATTGTGGTGACTGTGTTTTTTGTTTAATGGTGGTGGTGAGTTTTTTGTTTATGGTGGTGGCTGAGTTTTTTGTTTATTGTGATTGTTGGGTTTTTTTTGTTTATGGCAGTGGCTGAGTTTTTGTGTTAATAGTGGTGGCTGTGTTTTTTGTTTAATGGTGGTGGTGAGTTTTTTGTTTATGGTAGTGGTTGGGTTTTTGTGTTAATGGTGGTGGCTGTGTTTTTTGTTTAATAGTAGTGGTGGGTTTTTTGTTTATGGTAGTGGCTAAGTTTTTAGTTTAATGTTGGTGGTGAGTTTTTTGTTTATTGTGATGGTTGAGTTTTTTGTTTATGGCAGTCGCTGAGTTTTTGTGTTAATGGTGGTGGCTGTGATTTTTGTTTAATGGTGGTGGTTGGGTTTTTTGTTTATGGTAGTGGCTGGGTTTTTGTGTTAATAATGGTGGCTGTATTTTTTGTTTAATAATGGTGGTGGGTTTTTTGTTTAATAGTGGTGGTGGGTTTTTTGTTTATGGTAGTGGCTGAGTTTTTGTGGTAATGGTGGTGGCTATGTTTTTTGTTTAATGGTGGTGGTGGGTTTTTTGTTTATGGTGGTGGATGAGTTTTTTGTTTATTGTGATGGTTGGGTTTTTTGTTTATGTTAGTGGCTGGGTTTTTGTATTAATGGTGGTGGCTGTGTTTTTTGTTTAATGGTGGTGGCGAGTTTTTGTGTTAATGGTGGTGGCTGTGTTTTTTGTTTAATGGTGGTGATGTGTTTTTTGTTTATAGTGGTGGCTGTGGTTTTTGTTTAATAGTGGTGGCTAGTTTTTTTTTTTTAAAAATAGTGTTGGCTAGATTTTTTTATTCTTTGTGGTGGTTGGGTTTGTGTTTATGATGGTGGCTGGGTTTTTGTTTTGGATTCCACTTTATTTGTTTTGTTTTAAATTGAGATTTTTCCGCATTCTTTGTGATTTTTCCATGGTTTGTAATGTGGGTTTGGTTTTTTTTTTTTAGAGAATGTTGTGGGTTTTCTTTCTTTGATAGTTTGGCTTCATGTGATGTTGCATTATGATTATTTTTCTAGTTTGTTATTGGGTATTTTGTGGACATTTTCTGCATTGTCTTTCTAATAATATATATATATATATATATATATATTTTTTTTTTTAGTACATCTGATCAAGGATATAGGTTTGCAGTCTAGTTTGTTATTGATGTATTTTCCTTTATACTTGTGCAGATATGGGATTGGTGGCAAAAAGATAGCTTTTGTGGAACTACTTGAACTCAAATAATTTTCTATAAAGTTTGGAAGCTAAGACATCATTTGTATATAAATGGTTGTAATTACTTTGTGAACATCTTTATTGCATTTTTAGATTGTATGGATGTTTTTTTATGGATTTGGTTTGAAATGAATGGATGTGTTTTTATTTTATTTTATGGATTTGGTTAGAAATGAACAGGTTAATATAATGGCAAGTAAATGTAAAGAATATTAATAAAAAAATAAAATTGGTGATGATAATTTTCTTCGCCATATCTGACTATAAGCAAAAATTGGTGACGGAATAATTCGTCACCTGATCTATTGAAGTAAAAAAAAAAAAAAAAAAACAATTGGTGACGCAAAACTTCGTCACCTAATCTATTGATATTGGGAAAAAAATATATTTGGTGACGAAATATTTTGTCACTGAAAGTAAGGTTTAGTGACGAAAATATTAGGTGACGAAAAACTTTTGTCACCTATCATTTTTTATTGGTGACGAAAAAATTTCATCACCTATCTTTTCTTTTTTGGTGACGAAACATTTTCGTCACCAATACATAAGGTGACGGAGCTTAGGTGACGAATGTTTTTTCGTCACTATTTCGTCACCATATGTATTCGTGACGAAATAAGGACATATTGTGACGAAATGTTTTTGTCACTATAGCCCACTTTTGTTGTAGTGAAGGATTTGCTAAAATAAAAAAAAAATAATAATAAATTAGTAAAACGCAGGTGTAATATTATTTTCCCTTTAACAAAAAAAAGAAGAAGAAGATTATTGAGGAATATACAATGCCGAATTATTATCAAAATTTTCATATCCGTTGTATAGTGTGCAGTCAACAAGACATTGAGCATTATTACGTTGAGGCCATAGGCCATGCAGGGTGAAATAAGCAGGTATTGGTTTTGTACATTGATACCTGCCAGTGTTGCAAATAGAATTTGGCCAATGTAGGACCACGGAATAGTAGTCATAAGGGAGACTTGGGAGAGGAGTGGGTTTTAATGGTTGGGAAGCAGCTCTGACCACCATAGCTGCTAGGAACAGGAAAAAAGGCACATTCATTTTCATTTTTGATTATGTGGAGAATGAGGCAGGTGCTTGGAGAATGAGAATGAGGCAAGGGTTTATATAGAAGTTAAGACACAGGTGATAAAACAAATATTATAGGAAGAAATAGTCAATGAGAATGGAGGGCGTCGTTGTGCATTAAAATCAAGTTTTTGTTTCTTTCAAAATGTATGTTCAAGTGCCTAGTGATATTACCCTTCAAGAAAAAAAGCTTGTTAAAACGGGAAAAATCGTTGCAATAGCTACAAAGTTGTTGCAATAAGGTGTTATTGCAACATCGAAAAAGTTGTTGCGAGTCATTGTAATAAACTTTGAGGCAATATGTTTACACAACACAAAGATCTCGTTGTAATAAATTTTACATATTGCAACAAACAGGTTGATGCAATAACTTCTGTATTACAAAAAATAATTTTGTGGCAATAGTAGTCATAAGGGAGACTACTATTGATACCTGCTAGTGTTGCAGACAAACTTTGGCCAATGTAGGACCACGGAATAGTAGTCATAAGGGAGACCTCGAAGAGGGGTGGGGTTTGGTGGTTTGGAAGCAACTCTGACCACAATAGCTGCTAGGAGCACATTCATTTTCATTTTTGATTATGTGGAGAACGAGGCAAGTGCTTGGAGAATGGGAATTAGGCAAGGGTTTATATAGAAGTTAAGACACAGGTGATAAAACAAATATTACAGGAAGAAAAAGTCAATGAGAATGGAGGGCATCATTGTGCATTAAAATCAAGTTTTTGTTTCTTTCAAAATGTATGTTCAAGTGCCTAGTGATTACACTACAAGAAAAAAAGCTTGTTACAACGGGAAAAATCGTTGCAATAACTACAAAGTTGTTGCAATAAGGTGTTATTGCAACATCGAAAAAGTTGTTGCGAGCCGTTGTAATAAACTTCGAGGCAATATTTTACACAACACAAAGATCTCATTGTAATAAATTTTACATATTGCAACAAACAGGTTGATGCAATAACTTCTGTATTACAACAAATAATTTTGTGGCAATAGTAGTCATAAGGGAGACTACTATTGATACCTGCTAGTGTTGCAGACAGACTTTGGCCAATGTAGGACCACGAAATAGTAGTCATAAGGGAGACCTCGAAGAAGGGTGGCGTTTGGTGGTTTGGAAGCAGTTCTGACAACAATAGCTGCTAGGAGCACATTCATTTTCATTTTTGATTATGTGGAGAATGAGGCAAGTGCTTGGAGAATGGGAATTAGGCAAGGGTTTATATAGAAGTTAAGACATAGGTGATAAAACAAATATTATAGGAAGAAATAATCAATGAGAATGGAGGGCATTGTTGTGCATTAAAATCGAGTTTTTGTTTCTTTCAAAATGTATGTTCAAGTGCATAGTGGTTACACTACAAGAAAAAAGGCATGTTACAACGGGAAAAATCATTGCAATAACTACAAAGTCGTTGCAATAAGGTGTTATTGCAATGTCGAAAAAGTTATTGCAAGCCGTTGTAATAAACTTTGATGAAATAGGTTTACACAACACAAAGATTTGTAATAAATTCTACATAATGCAACAAACAGGTTGAAGCAATAACTTCTTTATTACAACAAATAATTTTGTGCCAATAGTTTACTGCTTCAAAGGTTTTGTTATAATACATGAAAAATGTCATAGCTTATTACAAACAACCTTATTGCAATAAGTTGAGTGTTTTTTTATTATTAATTTGTCTATTACCCTGTCTTGCAATATGCACATTATAAGACAATATAAACATTATATTGAGGAACTACAGTAACAAATTAAAGATACAAATTAAAAAATGCAAAAGTCAAAGTACTCCATCAAATTATTATGTCCAAAAACACAAATATATACATAACATGATGAGTTTACGATCAAACACATGTAACAAGTCTTTTTTCACCTATTACAACAATATATTTTGATGTGAAATAAGTGGTTACTTATTGCAACAACATATTTCAAAATAAAATAATGTTTAGTTATTACAACAACACATTTAGATGTAACAAGGTAATTCTTGCAACAATCTTAATTGATGTAATAAATGTAAGTTACTATTACAACAAAAGACAACCCACAAATGCAATAGTATATATATTACCCCAATTATTTTTGTTGTTGCAATATTACTTGTTGTAACAAGTCTTTTTTCTTGTAGTGTTATTTCCATGTATGTGTGAATGGTATAAACTAAGAAAGTATATAGGAAGAAGTTAACACTTAAGATATTTGATTGGGAGATAATAATTAAATGCTAAGTGGTATCAACTCTTACAAATATAGCTAAACGTGTAGTTAGGGGCCTGCCAGCAGCTTCGTTTTATAAAAAACGAGAGCAATACGAAACTAAAGAACTAAAGAAAGTGATTAGCACACTTAAAAATGAATGTGATTGGCCACTACACACACATATAATTAGGTGGAAGTGAGCTCTAATATTTGTAATAAATCAGTGATACTACGAATTCAAATTAAAAACTATCTTTTCCTCAAAAAAAAAAAAAAAATTGAAAAACTATCTATCTGTTAGGGGTTTTTCTTTTAGGGTTGGAACAGAAGTATAATTTTTAATACTTAAAGTTAATATAACATTTCAAATTTTGTGTTTATCTTACACTACCATAATTTCATAAGGTATTTCTACTAAGACTATACTACTAATTAATTCATATTTTCCAGTACTCATGTAGATATATTATACGATTTAGCATGTTATGGAGCCTAAATAAAGCCCAACCTTTCAGGGTTAGTCACATTATTGATAGGGTAAAGAAGTCTCAATTTACTTCTAAGCTATAGATATATATAGAATACCATCATACCATGGTAAGAGAGAAACTAATAATCTGGTAGCACCGTAGCACATTGACTCAAAATCCAGTTTTTTCTATCATAGCAAATGAGTTCAGATTTATATACCATGTCAACATATTTTCCATATAAGGAAAACTTAATGCATGCTCCTAGCAAGTCATCCCCCATGCATTGTCTTTTTACTAAAAGAGTCTCAAACCACTTGAATGTTGTCACTGTCAGAGTTCCAAATTGTCTTTTTACTAAACGAAGTAATAGAGAAGGTAATGATTCATTTAAAAAGATATAGAAAAACTAACAAATTAATTGATAGTAGAAAATTAAAGGGGAAAAACTAACAAATTTATAAGTAAATAAGAAATTGCAACCAAAGAATTGTACCATCAAATTTATTAGCCAAATAAGCACAATAAAACATGTACAAATGCATATTTCAATTACCACTACATTTGCTTTAATCAAATTTCTATTGAAATTAAAGTCGTTAAAATTTTCAACTGCTACACCAAGCTTAGGACCCTCCATATTAATTTGTACCAAGTAATTAAGACACCCCATTCCTGCAATCGTTTTGGACTAGAAAAAGAAAGAAGAAAAAAAATTTAATGCATTAATTTAAACAATTTCAGCTCTAACTCCAGTCACTACAAGAAAATCAAGCTATTGCGGCGGGTTCGAAAATTGCCGCTTTATGTCACATATTGCGGCACTTTTTTGGCCCACCACTGTAAATGAGATATATTGTGACGTTTCATTGGATCGCCGCAATTGATCTAGCCTTTTGTTGCGTACTACAGCGGCTATATAAGCCGCTACAATACACATAGCTATAGCGGCACTCCATAAACCTACCGCAATAAATATACCCTTTTGCGGTATGCTATAGCAGCGGTATATAAAACCACCGCAATATATAAGTTTTAGCAGTGTTTGATTTAGTTATAGCGGTTGTTTAAGCAACCGCCGCAATAGACTTGTTAATTGCCCAAAAGGCCAATTTTTCCCCCTGTTTTGTTTTGTTTTTTTTTTTTCCCTTTCCCTCACATAAACCTATCAATTTAGACCCCAACCTTTTCATTTCTCATCCATTTGTCTCCCTCTAAAAAAAAAAACCTCTCTCTCTTTCTCAAATTAAAATCTCACGTCATTGATCTCAAAACCCAACAATCAATCTTCCCACCACCGCCACACATTCTCACTCTCAAACCCTAGATTGAGTCTGTCTCTATTAGCACTCACCACCACCACTAGCCAATTGAAGCCCCAAAAACAGTCATTGGCTGTTGACTGGGAATATAGGAGTGACTTTCAACAACATGTCCACAACCCATCCCATGACTCATCACCGGACCAACTAACCACCACTTCCACAACCATCAATCACCACGGTCCACCATTGAGGGACGAGGCAGAAAGAGAGAGACCCATTGAGAGAGCGACCCACTATAAGAGAGATATTGATTTGAGCGAAAGAGAGAGTGAAGTATCGATCTTTGAGAGAGAGACATTGATCTGAGAGAGAGAGAGAGAGAGAGAGAGACCCACCGGTTTGAAAGAGAGAGAAAGAGAGAAAGAGAGAGAGAGTTATTATGAGAGTGGAGGACTTTGAGACATATTTGGGTCTGATTTTAAGCAAAAGTGAGAGATAAAGAGAGCTGATCGATAAGCGATATGTGCGAAGAGCAAAAAGCAAAGATGGCAATGCTTAGTCATGGAGTTAGAGAGAGTTCTAATAATTTTGGAAAACAGAGAGAGGGAGAAAGGAATGATTGTGAATGTCTTAGCTAGAAGAGTTGGAGAATCAGTTTGAGATGGAAGTTTTAGGGCTGAAGTTTTTTTGAGTGTATGATTGTGCGAAAAAATGCTTAATAAAACATAATTACCCCCGAAGCCTAAAAAATTACTAAAATACCCTCGAAACCTAAAAATTACCAAAATACCCTCAAAATCTACAAAATTACCAAAATACCCCCGAAACCCATAAAATGACCAAAATATCCCTGAAACCCATAAAATGACCAAAATACCCTCAAAACCTAAAAAATGGTCAAAATAACGCCGAAGCCTAAAATTGACCAAAATAACCTAGAAACCTAAAAATGACCAAAATACCCCCTGGAACCTAAAAAAATGACCAAAATAACCCCGAAGCCTAAAAATTGATGAAAATAACCCCAAAACCTAAAAATGACCAAAATTTGATATAATACTTGTAATTATGACATTTTGTACTAGGTTTTACAAAAGTATTTTAGCATAAAAACATTTGTAATTCGATAACTCAACTATTTGAGTGTAGCAAAAATACCAAGTCCCTGTTAATCAAACTGCATATACGGCTCTGAAGACATTTACCTTACAAAAAATTGGGAGGGCTTGGAGGGATCATAAGTGTAGGTTGAAGACTAAGCATTATATACCGCATTCAAGAAACAAAGCATGGGTGAAGAACAACCGACCCAAGGGATGCATACCAGAAGATTGGGATGTACTTGTTGATCATTGGTATACTGATGATGCAGTGGTAAGTTTGTTTTCTCTCTCTTTTCTATCATGGATCATACCAACAGGAGAATGATTATTGAGAAATTGAAAGAATACATATTGGACTGCTTTCAGATAGGATTAGCTAGAACTTTTATGTGGGCTTTTTGTGAAACTAGTATATATGAGAAGTTGTGTTTCATATTTCATATTTGTTTAATTTGGTAGAAGTCTTGGAGGTGGTAAATGTTGGTTTGTCAAGGTTCAAAAACAAAGGCAAGTGTGTGGTCTAGAGTGATATTCTTAATAGGTTCTAGCTTTCTTTTAAGATTTTTTGCTTTGGCCTATAATGATTTTTTTAAAATGAGTTAGCTTTCTTAAAAGTGCCTAGTTTTCATTTATCAAAAGTATTCATCATTAAATCAGTACAGCTATATCAATCATTAAGTTTCTAGTCCAAATGGAAGGTATAGACATGCTATGCACCTGTAAATGAAAGAGCATGGGAAACTTGGGTCTCTTCACTCCATGATTAGATATGCTCAGCCAAAACTTATTACCTTTAGCATGCAGTTCCTATGATTCTTTTACTTTGGCTTCCAATAGATACCAAATGATATTTTTGAGCATTTTGGCTTTAGCTAAAAGTGGCTTTAGATACTTAAGTATACTGTATATAAACATGTAATTTTTTTTTTTAAGAGAGTTTCAACCTATGGCGTCTGCTCCTAATGATAGCTCTTTATCATCAAATCAAGACACCAATCAGTTTTTGGTGCAGACAGGGATTGAAACCCAGATCTCTTATACAACCATCAGAGACTTTACTAATTGAGCTAACTGGAACCCACATAAACATGTAATTTTGTTCAATGTAGATAGAGTCAGAGAAGAATAAGGACCTTCGTTCTATATAGGATGACATACATACTGCTGGTTCTTGTAGCTATGTTGTGCATGCTGCAAAAAAGATAATAAGTATCATGACTATTTTTAAAATGATTTTGACTTCTCCTAAGTTTATATGGAACCAATATTCATCACTACATAAATATGCTGTTCATAATGTAGGAAAAAACGAATGGACGTCTTGTAGAGCGTGCAGTATTATATCAAATTCTACATACTCGTAAAGATGGATCTGCAGTTAATCCTATAGTGAAAGCAAAAATGGTGAGTAATTTCTGCAATGTAATTAGGGGTAAACAAAATAGGAATTTTAGAAACAATATTATAGTTTTTCCCTACAAAGTTGTCTCAAAGATGAGCTTTGTTCAAATAATTCAAGTCTTAGAAGTCTTGCAAAATATTGTATATAACTTTTGAACGAGCATGTCTTTTTTGACAAAAACCAAGCATAAGATGAAATCCCATGTGGTTGTTTGAACACTTGTGTAACTATTTTGAATCAATGATAATTGTTATGAATGATTCTTTTAATTTTTAAATTGATATATTTCAATTTGATGTTAGACAATACACATTCCTTTTTATTGTGGGGTCATTTGATGTCATAATTTCAAGGTATTTTGTCATTTGATATGAGCAATAAGTTGTTCCTAACAACAACATTACCAGATGGCGTTTTTGAGGATCCCATTGATACTTAGAGGTTTTTTTTTTTTTGGTTTGTTTGTGCTTAATGAATTGGTTTCTGTAGTTACTTTTGTTTAATATAGAGAACGATTGTAGAATTGTTTTCATATTTGGTCACTGCTTGAATTTGGTGTTAGGGAGTCTTGGACTAAGCTATTCACTATTGGACCTCTTATGGGAATTGAAAAACTAGTAGGATTTTGGAAGAACGAAAGCTTGTTTTTTAGAAATAATGAGGAGCAATTGCTCTTGTATGACCCCTCGGCCCAAAAAACGACTAATCTTCAAGTTGATGGACAACCGATGCAAATGATCACTTATGTTGAGAGTCTAATTTCTCTCAAAGGAGGAAATGATCTTGAGGAACAAGGCAATTCATAAAAATGGTTTAATACTCATCTATATCTTTGTTGTAAGTGTTTGCAAGCAACATACATAATTGTTTACCATATTTTTCTAATAAAGTATTAATGTTTCCAAGGGATGTCTTTCTTTCTTTTCTTTTCTTTTTCTATTTTTTCCATTTTTTGGGAAGTAAGTGGGAGTCTTTTGGCTGAATATTGTAAAAAATAAAGTTTATTTGTGATATGGGCACTGTTCAAACTTATTTGGGGAAATGAGGAAGCGAATTCTAGTAATACCATTGCTGAAATTCTAAGAAAAAGTAGGAGAGAGGAGAGAGAAATGATGCAATGGGAGGGAGAAGAAAAAGTAATTTCAGTATTAGTGTTGCCGAAATACCCAAAAAAAAAAACTAATAAGTATTTCGGTATTACCGAAATGGTGTTTATTTCAATATCTAACTGTTAGTTTCTTTTTGAGAAAAGGGTAAAAATTAAAAAATCGGTTGTTACCAGTGATAGAACCTTAGAGGAAAAGGTCTTTATCTTAAGGACCAACTTGTAGACTGCCAAATGGTACCATAATTTTGATAGGAAACTAAATATATTTATTCTAAAACTAGTAGATATTTTAAGTTTAAAAAAAAAAAAAAAAAAGCATACATTTATTTTTATTCTATATTTTCTAAAAATTAATAGTTACCCCAATTAGGATGGTGGATTCGAACATTAAACATCTTCTTTAGAGATATCAAAAGTGTCAATTAACATAACTCAATAAAATTTAAAAAAAAATAATTATAATTATAATTATAATTAGGGCTAATTACACTCTCTTCCCTTGAGATTTAGAGAAATGACACTCCACCCAAAACTTAAAAGGAAAAAGCACGCCTCTCCCTTGAGGTTTGAAGAAACTAACACTCCACCCCAAACTTGAAGAAAAAAACACTTCCCCTTTAACATACAATTAACTAAACTTTGTTAAATTAATATTAAAAATGTTGAATGCTAACGCCCTTTGCTTAAGGACAAATTTCCAAAATTATCTTATTTCATAATTAAAATTCTTTGTTTTAATTTTTAATTAAATTGTATTTTAAAATATTAAGTATGAATTTTGCTTATTATTTTTTTTTCTTTTTTTTTCAACGAGTTATGGAGAAAATTTCCGTGGCAAGTGTTTTGGTACTTGATAAATTTTGCATTTTTATTCTAAATTTATTAGTTATTTTTTTTTCTAACAATTGTTAAAGTTTTGTAAATAAATTATTATAAAAATTTAGAATATTCTATTACTAATATAAACAAAAAGGGAGGGAGTGTTACTAATTTAGGACATATGTGATTCACGTTAGGAACATATGTCACTATTTTGTGTAATTGGCTAATCTTTTAACAAAACGCACTTTACTTGTAATTAGGTAGATCTAGGACGTGTTTAATACTTCAAAGAACAAGAGTTCAAGTCTAGTATTGAAGCCATGCAAATCTGTACAAGAAACAAGTGAAGAAGTCCTGATTCATTAAAGCTCGATAGCTGCTCAACAGATAGCTATCTATCGAGGTTTAATGAGGCTTGACAGATACTATCTATTGAGGTATCTATCGAGAATTATGAAAATAAGTTTTTCAAATCTGATTTTCGGTCCATGCTTATGTATTTGTGTATAGTTTCTTTTCTCACAACCCTAGACATATATAAGGCTTATTTTAAAGGCCGCCACATATATAAGAGAATACAAGGAAAACACATGCAAAAAGTGACCGATGCCTTATTCTCTCTGAAAGAAGCTACTGCGTCTTTGTGCCTTAGGGTTTTGTAACCAAGTGCTTCTTGATCTTCATTGTTGATGAAGTGAAGAACTTTACAGCTGACAATCTTCTTCAAGTTGGTGTGTTAGTCACGTACTGGGAGTCATGCATCTTTGGTTAGTCACGTACTGGGATTCGTGCAAAAAGGGCGGCATTCAGATATTGAAGAGTTCAGAGGTTTTGAAGCGATAGAAGATTTCTACTGTAAGTTCATCTATGGGGATTGTAGAGTGTAGGGACAAAGGTTTTGTACTAGATCTGAAACGTCTCTTTATTATAGTGGATTGCTTTTCGGGAAGGTTTCCCCCCAGGTTTTTTACTGTAAAACTAATTTGTTTCATTGGTTTTCCTGGGTCATCGTATCTTGTCTTATTTACTTTTCCACTGTGCATGATATTGATGTTAGTTTGTTTTAACAAGTTTTATTCATAATAATTCTAATTAACAACTTGGGTTTAAAACTTATTAATTCTACCAACAGAGGTCTAAATTTCCCCAACAAAAGACAACCCCCAAGCCCACTTAGAATAGTGATGCTAGGTATTTCTATCCCAGCACAATTAATTTATAAGAGAATGAGCTTGCTAGGTCAAATATAATGCTCTGTGTGATCCAGGTATAAAATTAATGGGTTGAGGCTCGTAATATGATAGGGAGAAGCACAAAACAAGCATAAAACTCTTACCCGGGCTAGTCCAAGGAGGCAATGTTCATATATAATTTGCTTAAGTCTTGGTACAGTTTGATACTCTCTTCTTTTTAATTCAAGTTCTATTTTTTCAACCTCTTTCCTGGAGGGGTTCCTTTTCTTTATATAATCCCTCTTAACACATCTGAGCCCTCCACTTGTACATATTTGGGTAGTAGTTGGGATGCTTGTCCCATCAGGGCCTTGTTGAATGTGGTAGAAAGTGTTGTGAGTTGTGAAATTACTGTTCAGGTATCTTTTCCTCATTAACGTGGCTAGCTAAGTTGGTGCAGTGTATTGAATGTGGAGTTGATAGCTACCTTCCCTGGATGTTTCCTCTCTTCTTTACTTGCACGTCTTTGATGTCTTCTACGGCACCCTGCCTTTTGGTGCAAGTGGCCAACTAAGGTATTCTCAAGGTCCATTCGTTCCTCGAGCTCCTTGGACAATGTGTCTATCCATTTTCCATCCTCGGACATTTGTCCACATGTCAAGTCAAATTATTGTGGTCTGTATGTCCTCCATCCTTGAACTTTAGTCCATACATCGGGTCGGATTAGTGCACGAATGGACCTTCGCCCATCCTCAAACTAGGCCCATGGGCTCTATGTTGTGTTCAGATCCTTCCCTCCCACAAAATCATTTTAAGAAGTGGGAAAAAGAAAAAGAAATGGAATTTGCACTTGAATCATTAATTAGTTTATGAAAAAATATCAATTAGGTGGTGAGCGAAACCACCAAAAATAATAAAATGCTAATATTAAAACCGTTGTAATAAATGATTGTTACCATAGAATAGTACCATACAGATTCTAACTAGGATGTGTAAAAGTTAAAATATTAATAATGAAAATAAATTTTGTTTAAAAGATTGTTAATGGCTAATTGGTGACAATAAGCACATTCCATTTAATTGAGCACTCTTGTTAAATCAAAATATGACCAAGTTTAGTCATTTATTTCATGGGCATTTCAAATCAGAATGAAGTGCAAGCTAAATTTT
This sequence comes from Quercus ilex subsp. ballota, assembly GCA_032727855.1. Taxonomy (NCBI): domain Eukaryota; kingdom Viridiplantae; phylum Streptophyta; class Magnoliopsida; order Fagales; family Fagaceae; genus Quercus; species Quercus ilex. Next base: position 27,781,959 of record CM064910.1, on the reverse strand, counting down.
TTATTATATGCGCATTTTACATTAAGGTAAAATCAATAGGATCCATTTGTTAATGGATTTTGACTCTTTGTAATTGGTGATCATGGATGAGTTGCTAGTACTTTTCTTAGTTGAATAGTTGTTTTGATGTGCAAGTTAAATTATTACGAAAATAGAAGTTATCTTTTGTTTAAGTGTCAAAAACCAGCTGTTGACAACATACAATTCTATTTAATTGACTTGCATTTTGTTTCAAACTGGAATAAAACCAAAGTTTACTCCTTTTTTTCTTTCTTTTTTGTATATATTTTCAAATTTTACGCAAGCTAAATAAGTCCTCCATTAACAAGGATGCACAATTAATTAGATTCCTTTTGTTACTGGATTGATATCTACTTTTTGAATCAATAAATGGATTGATATCTAGTGATTAGTCTGGGGCTTAAGTCTCACATCACATGTAGCGAAAAAAAGACATCTATAGTGATTAATGAATGAGGATGAGTCATGACTGTTGTTGGTAATTGTCTTTATTCAATGGTTATTAGGATGCACTTCTTTTCTTTTTCTTTTTTTCATTTTTTGGTATTCAAAGGATTTGGTACTAATTTGTACCCAACATGGCAACATCTAATGACTTATACATGAAAAAGGAAAGCCAGTCAATCTTCCTATTAGTCAAGAATAATGTGTTTCAATATTATTAATTACCTTCACAATTTTGATCAAATCAACCTCTTTTACTAGTGGTAAGCAAAAAACCAATCTCCTTTTACTTGTGGTAAGCAAAAAATATATAATTAAAAAAAAAAAATCGTGATGTACTTCTTCAAAACTAGATTTTCAATTGGCTCACATGGCAATGGCATGGAATGTTTTTTTTTTTTTTTTTTTTCATAATTCTGAATATTATGAAAAATTCTCTACTGAATAAAGAATATAACTAAATAATGCTAGGAGTTTGGTTATATTCTCCTCATTAATACTGAATCGCACCATTTTATTTACATCTTTACTTATGAGTTTTAAGTTTTTTTCTTTTTTTGGTTTTTTTTTTTTAATTTGAAATAATTAAGTAGTTAAAAGATCAATTCAAATGTCTCATATATAATCATGTTTTATATAAGAAAAAAAATTCTATATTTGAATAAATGTCATAAATAATAATGTTCTATTAATTTCAATTTCCAGTATATTGATGTGCATGAAATATAGATAATAAAGAATTGTCATATCTACATATTTGGCCTTACTTTTATTTTTTTGTGATTAATTATATATTATAGTTGTGTTATAGGTAATTAGGGCTTTACATTCCCATCAAAAAAAAAAAAAAAAAATTAGGGCTTTACATGCAAAGTGAGGTTATGTCAATTGCTAAGCCAACTTGAAGAAACCTGGAAGTAAAAGTAAAAAGAAAAGAAAAGAAAAGCAAAACAAGGAAAAGAAAGAGAAGAATAAAAGAGACAAGAAGAAAGCCGGTAGAGCAAAAGAAAGAAAAAAAGAAAAGTAAAGATAGGGAAATATAAAAGTTTGCTTTAGTAAGAGATGTACAAATGTACAATGGGCTTGATTGCATGTTTGACGTGGCCACCTTATTTCTTCACCAAAACACGAACCTGGGATGGGAGTTCTTACTTTTGGGCCGCGTTGGGATTTTACTAATTACTAAGAAGGCTTTAGGTTAGTCGCATGTGATGGATTACAAATGAGCAAATCAAAGCAATGGTAAGTAGGCTAATCCGATTTGTATTAGGAGTGGCTTCTCATATATAAACCTTTGGTCAGTTTGTAAAACTGTGGAGAGAAAATAGAGGCTAGGGATGAAGGTGTAGCATGTAGAGGCGGCCACATGTGGCTTTTCTGTAACTTTTCTCCATGATAGTATTATGATTATTTCTTTCTCTATTTTATTTGTAGTTTAATGCTTAGTATTTTATTTCAATTACTATGAGTTGCAAAATTTTCAATTAAGTTACGAATGTACTCTTTTTTTTTTTTTTCAAAAAAAAAAATTACCAAGCTAAAACATTCATTTTCAAAAGCAATTATCAAAACCAAGTCAAATTCCACTATCAAAGGCACTAAAGGTCCAAAGAAAACTCAATGAATCCATCAAAAAGCTCCAAATTCAAATGCCATGCAAGTGTTTAAAAAAGAAAAAATTGAACATAAACTCAAAATCTACGCACCTAGAACAAAATGAAACTGCAAAACTCAATAGAATGAGAAAATTCAACCTGGTCAAATCTCATATATCCAACCAATCAATCATGGCAACCATTTTAATTGCATGCATGAACCAGTAATCAAAACTCAAAAAGCCCTAATTGATAAGTTCTCATCATATAAAAAAATCCAAAATTTATGAAAAATTGGATGAAATTAAATCAAAATGAGAAATGAGAGTGGATTTAGATATAGATATTGATCCTGGAGAACCTAACAAATGTGTTTTCAACTTAAGATTTAATTTTTTTTTTTTTTTTGTATAAATGTGTGTAACAAACACTACCAAAAAAAAAGAGAGTAAAATGCTATTTTGGGCACTAAACTTTGCCAAAGTTTTTTTTTTTTTTTTCATCCCCAAACTTTGAGAAATTCATTTTTCGTCCCTAAACTATTAAAAAGTTCATCTTTAATCTCTAAACTATTGAAAATGTTTTATTTATGTCCTTAAACTTTATTAAAAGTTTGTTTGTCATCCCTAAACTATTGAAAAAAGTTCTATTTTCATCCCTATTTTTGTCTGTTAACTATTGAAAAAATTATTTATAAATTTTAGGGATTAAAAAAAAAAAACTTTTTAAAGTTTAAGGAAGAAAAACAAATTTTTGACAAAGCTTAAGAACCAAAACAATATTTTACCCAAAAAGAAAGACCCATTGATTACTTTAAACTTTAAAGTAGGGGTGTAAAAATAACTGACCAACCGATTGTACTGAACGAAATTTTAATATTTTAAGAATCATAAGCTTTGATTAGGGTTTAACTGAGAGAATAATAATATAACATATTTGTTCTTTTCCAAAATATTAAAAGGAAAATTGTTTGATTCTAAAGTTTAAGGAGGAATTGTGAACTACCCCAAACATAAAGGATGAAAAGTGTGTTTTTTATTTTTATTTTTTTTTTGTAAAAATATGTGTTTTTACTTAAAATGGTGCGTAAAAATAAATGTAGGGGTAAAGGCCCAAAGCCACATATTGGGCCTTGGGCTTGGTCCGAGGACATAGGTTGGTCCGAAAAGGGACAAATAATCATGGAGAACTCCAATTTTAAGGTTTCACGAGTAAGGAGCGAATGGAAGGTGGTCCGAGGAGGAACTCCTCCTCGAATATGACAAGCACGGCCCAAATCTGTATTCCAAGGATCAAGGTGATCTTCTAGGAAGCTCCAGCAATAAGGATGGGCATCATACGCATGTAAAGAGTGATGGGAATCCAGGAAGATCTAAGGAAAAGTTGCTACCTCCACATTAAATACACTGCAGCTACTTTTTTGGTAGCATTTATGTAGAGAAGACCTCTAAACAGTGTTTCCTTGGCCATCGCAACTCACAGAGAGCCAGAATGGGTGTCTAATGGGATGGGCACTCAAGTTGTGGCTTGGACGATTGACAAATGGAGGGCTCAAATTGCCAAGAAGGAGGTATATAATGTGAGAGACCCCTAAAGAAAAAAGAGGAAGAAGGAAGGAAAAAGGGAGGAGAGAGAAGGAACATGGTGGCAACCAGTGCAACACTTGTAATCAGTTCCATTGATCCATACAAAAATTTGCCTCCTCGATCAACACCTTCATCCAATCTTGTGCTTTTTGATTTTTCATGATGGTCTTTCAAACCCATCCTAGCCATTGTTAGATTCACTAGGACCTAGTTCTTTGACCCACTCTCTACAAATTTATTGTACTGTGCTTATTAACCCACAATCCCATGCATATTGGGCTTAGGCTGTAAACCGTACCCTTACAATAAAAAATACAAAAAAGTCAATCCAAGGAAACTGTACGTGAAATAGTGAATTTTGGCTCAATAAAGTTGACTAAACCAAAAAAACATTTCTAGAAACACAACATAATGGTACAACATTTTCGTAATGCTTTTATAATTTTGTTATATTCTATTTTAATTCATAAAGAATTGACACTTTAGTAATTGTGAAAATATTACAATCAAAACAAAATGTCTTAATATTTTCACAAGAGAAATGTTATGTTCACAATATTTTCATAACAAATCATAAAGTAGTAGGTTGTTACGGGTTGTTGTTGGTAGGGAAAAAAGTAATTTCATTGGTAAGTTTAAATTAGAACCAATAAGAATTTACCATCTATGATTTGTTATGAAAGTGTTGTGGATAATGCACTTTTTTTTTTCACAATACCTTTATTTTTAGTTGTGGTTAGTTCCAGTATGATATTTTTTTAATTTTATTTTAGCCTATAAAGAATTAACACCTCAACAATTGTGAAAATATTGTGGCAATTTGTTGTGATAATATTTTATTCTTTTAGGGTAATAGCTCATATGTAGATAAAAAAAAATTTTAAAAATAAAATAAAAAGCATGTTCAATAGGTGATAACCCCCCCCCCCCCCCCAAAACGCTAGTTTTCACAAAAGATATGTTATATTCACAACATTTTCACAACAAATTTTAAAGCAATAGGTTGTTATTGGTAGGCAAAAGAATATTTTCATTGGTAAGTTTAAATTAAAACCAATAACATTTTACCATCTATAATTTATTATAAAAGTGTTGTAAAAAATGTTGTGGATGTCTCACTTTTTTTTTTCACAATACCTTTATTTTTAATTGTGGTTGGTTCCAATATGCTATTTTTTTTTTTTTTTTTTAGCTTATAAAGAATTAATATCTCAACAATTGTGAAAATATTGCAGCAATTTGTTTTGATGATATTTTATTCTTTTAGGGTAACGACTCATATGCAAATAAATAAAATAAAAAGCGTGTTCAATCAGTGATATTTCCAAAAAAGAAAAGAAAAAAGAAAGCCAGTGAAATAGTTTGGATTGAATAAAGAAAAACTACTATAGATTTGCTCCTGTAGCTTTGATCATTGACCCTTTTTATATAGAGAAGTTTAAATTAGAACCAATAACAATTTACCACCTATAATTTGTTATGGAAATGTTGTAAAAAATGTTGTAGATATAGCACTTATTTTTCCACAAAACCTTTATTTTTAGTTGTGGTTAATCCCAATATGATATTTTTATAATTTTATTTTGACCTAAAAAGACTAAACACCTCTAACAATTGTGAAAATATTGTAACAATTTGTTATTGTAATAGAGTTCAACAGGCGATGTTAAAAAAAAATAAAAAAAATAAAAAAATAAGGCCCAACGAAACAGTGCCACTTGAACAAACCAAATGTATGGTTGCTTTACTCATTTACACTTTCTATATATAGAAATTTAAATTAGAACCAGTAACAATTTACCACAATGATTTGTTATAGAAATGTTGTGAAAAATGTTATAAATGTAGCACTTCTTTTTCACAATACCTTTATTTTTAGTTGTGGTTAGTCCTAATATGATATTTTTATAATTTTATTTTGACCTATAAGGACTTAACACCTCTAATAATTGTGAAAATATTGTGACAATTTGTTATTTTAATAAAGTTCAACAGGCGATGTGAACCAAAAAAAAAAGGACCAACGGAACAGTGCCACTTGAACAAACCAAATGCACAGATGCTTTACTCATTTACATTTTCTATACATAGAAATTTAAATTAAAACCAATAACAATTTACCACTATGATTTATTATGAAAATGTTGTGAAAAATGTTGTAGATGTAGAACTACTTTTTCTACAATACCTTTATTTTTAGTTGTGGTTAGCCCCAGTATTATATTTTTATTATTTTATTTTAACCTATAAGGACTTAACACCTCTAACAATTATGAAAATATTGTGATAATTTGTTGTTTTAATGCAATATTAACAACAACAAAAAAAAAAAAAAAAAAAAGGGGGCCAGCGAAACAGTGCCACTTGAACAAACCAAATGCACAGTTGCTTTACTCATTTACACTTTTTATATATAGAAATTTAAATTAGAACAAATAACAATTTACCACTATGATTTATTATGAAAATGTTGTGAAAAATATTGTAGATGTAGAACTTTTTTAGTTGTGGTTGGTCCCAGTATGATATTTTTATTATTTTATTTTGACCTATAAGAACTTACACCTCTAACAATTGTGAAAATATTGTGATAATTTGTTGTTTTAATAGAGTTCAACATGCGATATTAACCAAAAAAAAAAAAAGGGCAGCGGAATAGTGCCACTTGAACAAACCAAATGCACAGTTGCTTTACTCATTTACACTTTATATATATAGAAATTTAAATTAGAACCAATAACAATTTACCATTATGATTTATTATGAAAATATTGTGAAAAATGTTATAGATGTAGCACTTCTTTCTCTACAATACCTTTATTTTTAGTTGTGGTTGGTCCCAGTATGATATTTTTGTTATCTTATTTTGACCTGTAAGGACTTAACACTTCTAACAATTGTGAAAATTGTGAAAATTTGTTGTTTTAATAGAGTTCAACCCCCCCCCCCCCAAAAAAAAAAAAAAAAAAAAGGCTAGCAAAACAGGAACAGTGCCACTTGAATAAACCAAATGCACTGTTCCTTTACACATTGGCACTTTCTATATATAGAAAATTGTTGTAGATGTAGCACTTCTTTTTCTACAATACCTTTATTTTTAGTTATGATTAGTCCCAGTATGATATTTTTGTTATTTTATTTGGACCTATAAGAACTTAACACTTCTAACAATAGTAAAAATTGTGATAATTCATTGTTTTAATAGATTTCAACAGGCTATATTTAAAATTTATAAAAATTTAAAAATTTTAAAAAAAATTAAAAGAGAGAGAGAGAGAGAGGCTAGCAGAACAGAAAGAGTGCCACTTGAATAAATCGAATGCACTGTTCCTTTACTCATTGGCACTTTAAGGACGTGACAAGTTATGAATAGGCGCAGCAATAAGATTTACATGGGTCTACCCTTACATAACTTATTTTCAAGCACATAAAGAGTTATAAACAAAAATGTGATAAAATGGTGTATCCACACCAAAGACTCATTGACTGAGAAGATGGTTTATGCTAAGACTGCTGGGTGCTGAGAATAGAGTGTGATCTTCAGTTTAAGACAACCCATCAAAATATTACCTACCTAAAAGTTTAAAGGGGGTGTTAAGAAAAAGGACAAAGGAAAAACACAAGGGTAAATTATGATTGTTTGAAAAGAAACTTTACAACTTCAAAAAGAAAGCTATCATCTATATATATATATATATATATATATATATATATATATATGAAATTGAATGTATAAACATAAAATCAGTATTTAAAATAAGTAAATAGAAAGTAAAAATGAATGAAATGTTGCTCTAGACTTCTAGAGACAAATGACAATCAATTGAAGACTTACATGTCTATGCCATCTGTGGGGCCTGTTATCTAAAAGGATATAGGAATCATAGGAAATGGGCTTGGGGCCCAACGGCCCAGTCCGAGGACATTCACTTATCCGAGGACGGTTAAAGAAATGTATTGTGGGACCAGGATAAGAAAGAGGGATGGAAATCATATATAAAGGCCCAAAATGCGTCTGAGGATAAGACTCACCTCGGATACCATGGTCCGAGATCTATGTAACTATCTGACTGTTCAGGGCAATCCGCAAAGTTGTGTTAGAACTAGAGATTGAATGTGGGACGAAAGGGGAACCAGGAAAGATAATAAAAATCTTCTGGAGCTGCTACCTCCACATTAAATGCTTCCCATCTAACTCTCTAGCCGCATTAATGTAGAAGTGATACCTGAACAGTAACCAAGCAGCCTTATGGCTACTAAGCAAAGGTTCCGGGAGGTGCTGGATGGGACAGAAAGGGGTCCTAGGAATAGAGCCTACACGTATACGGTGAAAAGAAGGTGATGAACGTAGTATATAACCAGGAAGTGGGTGACATTAGGGGGGATTTTTCAAAAAAGAAAAGAGAGGAGAACGAGAGAACTCAAAGAGATACCCCCTGAAACCTAGCCGAGGAGAGTGTTTATCATACAGTCAGTTTGAAACGTCTTTTACCGCACAATAACCTTGACCTTTTTTATGAAGTAGAACTAGTTCTTTCACCCACGCTCTAAAAATTTATTGTTTGGGCTTGTTAGGCTAGAAACCCATCCCTCTTCTAGGTCCAATCCAATTTGAGTCCCTACAATTGGCGCCGTCTGTGGGAAGAACTTGATCTACTGACAAGGAAAGGCAAGTGCAATGTTTGTGATGGAAGGAGGAGCACCGCAACAACCAGTGGCGGGCCCGCAACAGGTGGATGCTAGTCCACACCAGGCAGAGTCTAGGGGCTCTCAGCATAGTAATCCGTTGGTAGTCCATGAACATGGGGGGGATCGTGAGCGAAGCACCCAAACCACCCATACAAATAGGAGTCACTCTCAGGGGAAAGGTCACGCTTCCCACGTAAAGAACGAAGGGGACTTGCAACGTGAGATTAACAAGTTGAAGAGGGAATTGCGACATGAGCGATGAAGGCGCATGGCTCGTAACTCCGGACAGTCCTCTGAGGAGTCAAATGACACCAGTTACAGACAGAGGTCAAGGACTCCACCCAGTGAGTCTTTTTCGTATGATGAGGAATACCACCGCGAGCGAAAGCATAAGAATCCACCTCGTCAGGGCTTGGGAAATGATGCTCTGAATAAGGCATTGAGTCAAGTCTCCAAATCGCCCTTCACGAGACGCATTGAGGATGCGAATCTTCCTCGGCGGTTCCATCAGCTTGTGTTCACCATTTATAACAGTAGAACAGACCCAGTAGAACACGTTAGCCACTACAGTCAGAGAATGGCCATTCATGCTAAGGATGAGGCCTTAATGTGCAAAGTTTTCCCATCTAGCTTGGGTCCAGTGGCGATGAGATGGTTCAACGGCCTAAGAGCTAATACTATTGACTCTTTTGAAAAGCTCACCCAGGCTTTTGGTGCCCGTTTTATCACCTGCAGAAGGGTTGTTCAACCCTTGGGATCGTTGTTATCCATGTCTATACGGGAGGGGGAAACCCTGAAGGTATATTCTGACAGATACTGGGAAATGTTCAACGAGGTAGACGGAGCTCACGATGACGTGGCCATTAATACCTTTAAGGAAGGCCTTCCAACCGAGCATGGTCTGAGGAAATCTCTGACTAGTAAACCCGTTACCAGCGTGCGCCAGCTTATGGATCGGATTGACAAGTATAGAAGAGTAGAGGAGGATCAAATACAGGGTAGAGGAAAGTCTAAGCCAGTCCCTCAGGAGATGAGGGATTTCAGGTCAAACCGGTACAATAACAACCGGCCTCGGAGGGACTTTAGAGGGCAATCAGGATCTGCCAACTCCCAGGTGGTTAATGCCGTGTTCCGAGAACCAGTACAACGGGTTCTGGAGAAGATAAAAGATGAGCCATTCTTCAGATGGCCCAATAGGATGACAGGGGATCCCTCGAAACGTAATCGAAACCTTTACTGCCAATACCACCAAGACCATGGACATACTACTGAAGATTGTAAAAACTTGTGGGATCACTTGGAACAGCTGGTCCAAGAAAGGAGGTTGACCCAGCTTCTACACCATTCCAGCGGCCAAGGAGGCCAGGCAAGTTCAACATTTCGGGGGAATGCTTCTCCCCTTTAGGCACGATAAACGTTATATTTGCTACCACAGGGAGAACTAGGTCTTGCCCTTCCAAGGTAATGTCTGTGTCTCAATGCTTGGAGGAGGGCTCCAGTTCAAGGCCGAAGAGAGCCAGACTGGACACCTCAATGGTGTTAGGCTTTTCAGAGGAAGATAAGAGAGGAACTATACAACCACATGATGACGCTTTGGTGGTTACAATTAGGATTGGAGGGTATGATGTGAGAAGGGTGATGGTTGATGAGGGGAGCGCAGCTGAGGTAATGTATCTTGACTTATTTAGGGGGTTGAATTTGAAACCCGAGGATCTGACAGCCTATAGCTCCCCACTGGTGGGTTTCGAGGGTAGATCGGTCGTTCCGATAGGTATGATTAGATTTCCAGTGCAGACTGGCTCAGATATGGTGGAGGTGGATTTTATTGTGATGGATGTTTTTTCTCCATATACGGCTATTTTAAGTAGGCCCTGGTTGCATGCCTTGGGGGCTGTTTCTTCCACTCTTCATTAGAAGGTAAAATATCCATCAGGAGGCTAGGTCTTAGAAATTTTGGGAAATCAAGCCATGGCCAGGCAGTGCTTGATAATGGCTATCCAACATCGGCCAGGGGCAGGTACTACGGCCACGGCCGAGAATGAATTGTAGCAATCATAGACTCCGGCAACCCTCTTAGGCGCATCTACTGGTGAAACATAGTGAGAATTTGGAGAGGGTGAGTGTTGGTGATGATCCAGAAAAGTACTTTCAGGTTGGAGCGTAGTTACCTTTGTTAGAGAAGGAGTAGTTGGTTGAGGTCCTCAGGAGAAACGTTGATGTGTTTGCATGGAATGCCTACGAAGTCCCAGGGGTGGATCTAGATTTCATTTGTCATCATTTGAACGTCAATCCTTCTGTTATTCCAAAGAAACAGCCACCTCGGCGTCCATCCAAAGTACATGCCGAGGCTATCAAAGACGAGGTGACTTAGCTCAAGCAGGCAGGGGCTATCAAAGAGGTGTTTTACCCCCAGTGGTTAACCAATATGGTCATGGTGAAGAAGAAAAATGGAAAATGGCACGTATGTGTTGATTTTACGGATCTTAATAGAGCTTGTCCAAAAGACCCTTTTCCTATGCCCCGTATAGATCAGCTGGTGGATGCAACAGTGGGCCATCCTCGGATGAGCTTCCTAGATGCCTTTCAGGGCTATCACCAGATCCTGCTGGCATTGGATGATCAGGAGAAGACCGCTTTTCTCACTCTTACTAGAAACTATCACTACAAGGTAATGCCCTTTAGCTTGAAGAACGCAGGGTCTACTTACCAGCGGATAATGACGAAGATGTTTGAGCCACAACTGGGCAGGAGCATTGAGGTCTACATTGATGATATGGTTGTAAAGAGCAAGGTAGTGGCCGAGCATGTGACAGACCTCACCAACACTTTTGAGATTTTAAGGAAACACAAATTACGACTGAACGCATCCAAATGCTCATTCGGGGTAAGCTTAGGGAAGTTTTTGGGCTACATGGTGACTCACAGAGGGATTGAGGTGAACCCTGATCAAATTAGAGCCATAAACAGCTTGCAACCACCTCGGAATCCTAAGGAGGTCTAGAGGTTGACTGGGATGACTGCTGCTTTGAACAGATTCATATCCAGGTCGGCGAATAGGTGCAGACCTTTTTTCCTGCTACTCCACAAGTGAAAAGGATTTGAATGGACAGAGGAGTGCGCCATGGCATTCCAGCAGCTTAAAGAGTATCTATCTCGGCCACCTATCATGTCTAGTCCTGAGGTGGATGAGGTCTTTTTTTCCTACCTGGCGATAGCCACTTATGCGATCAGTTTTGTTCTGATACGAGTAAACAATGGAGTGTAGCGGCTAGTCTACTACGTGAGCAAGTCGCTTTATGAGGCTGAAGTACGTTATCTGCCGTTGGAAAAGGCTATTTTGGCGGTGGTGCATGCTACAAGGAAACTTCCCCACTATTTCCAGGCACACACTGTGGTTGTCTTAATCCAGTATCCAATCAAAGCAGTACTTCGGAGGGCAGACTACACTGGCAGGGTTGCCAAGTGGGGTACAATTCTAGGGGCTTTTGATATTAAGTATATGCCCCGTACCTCTGTGAAAGGTCAGATTCTCGCCGATTTGGTGGCCGAGTTTGCTGAAGGCCTTGAAGAAATAGAAACAAGTCCACAGGGCATGGATGAAAAATCAGTTGGCCTTATCTCCGCGCAACATATCTCACCTTGGAAAGTTTATGTGGATGGAGCAGCAAACTAGCGGAGATCAAGAGTGGGGCTGGTTCTAGTATCTCCAGAAAAGGTCGTTATCGAGAAGTCTCTAAGGTTGGGGTTCTCAGCCACTAATAATGAAACAGAGTATGAAGCTTTGTTAATGGGGATGGCGATGGTTAAGAAACTGGGTGGAAAAACACTGGAGATGTTTTCGGATTCTCAGCTGGTTGTGGGCCTGGTTAAAGGAGAATTGGAAGCTCGGGACACCAGGATGCAGGAGTACTTGGGCCAAGTTAGGCGTCTGCAAGTAAATTTTGAATCTTTTGAAGTGACCCATGTCCCTAGGAGCGAAAATGCCCACGCAGATTCTTTGGCTACCCTTGCTACCTCCTCGGCGCAAAAAGAAGCACAGGAGTATGTTAGGAAATGTGATCAATGCCAAAGGTTTGCACCGAACATTCATCAGCTAAGGGGAGTCCTTAATCCTCTTTCTAGTCCTTGGCCTTTCTCTCAGCGGGGCTTGGACATCGTTGGCCCTTTCCCTAAAGCAGTAGGAAATAAAAATATTTGCTAGTCGACACAGACTATTTTACGAAGTGGGTAGAAGCTGAGCCTCTGGCCAATATCAGGGATGTGGATGTCAAAAGGTTTGTTTGGAAAAATATTGTTACTCGGTTCGGAGTTCCCCAAGCTCTCATCTCGGATAATGGTCTCCAATTTGACAGCAAGGCTTTTAGGGAATATTGTTCCGATCTGGGGATAAAAAACAGATATTCTACTCCGGCCTATCCACAGGGAAATGGACAGGCCGAAGCCGTCAACAAAGTCATAGTGGGCGGGTTTAAAAAAAGGTTGGATGATGCAAAGGGAAGGTGGGTGGAGGAGTTGCCACATGTCCTGTAGACGTATAGAACAATGCCTCGACGATCAACAGGGGAGACCCCATTTTCAATGACTTATAGGGCTGAGGTTGTGATTCCTATTGAAACGGGCTTTCCAACGCTGAGAACCAGTACTTTCACCTCGGATGGAAATGATGAGCTGTTGAAGGAAAGTTTAGACTTGATAGACGAACGACGAGAGAATGCAATGGTTCATTTGGCCTACTACCAGCACAAGCTAAGGCAAGGGTATGATGCAAATGTAAAGCTGAGACCATTAGCACCAAGAGATTTGGTAGGGAGAAAAGTTTTGGGGACAACCAAAAACCCAGCCTGGGGAAAGTTAGGGCCTAATTAGGAAGGGTCATATCGTATTACATCGGTGGCGGGGATAGGTGCTTATTATTTAGAAGATTTAGATGAAAAAACTGTACTTCATCCCTGGAATGTAAGCAACCTAAAGAGGTACTATTATTAACAACAACGGTTCTGTTCTACTTTCTTTTACAATTTATCCTAATTCTGCAATGTGTGTTTTCAAATCTACTGAAGTATTAAACAAAAACTAAGTCATATCAGGTCCTCGGACCACAACTTAGTGGAAATTAATACACTCAAATCTACTGAGGTATTAAACAGAAACTAAGTCATGTCAGGTCCTCGGACCACAACTTAGTGGAAATTAATACACTGAAATCTACTGAAGTATTAAACAGAAACTAAGTCATGTCAGGTCCTCGGACCACAACTTAGTGGAAATTAATACACTGAAATCAGTGGAAATTAATACACTGAAATCTGCTGAAGTATTAAACAGAAACTAAGTCATGTCAGGTCCTCGGACCACAACTTAGTGGAAATTAATACACTCAAATCTACTGAAGTATTAAACAGAAACTAAGTCATGTCAAGTCCTCGGACCACAACTTAGTGGAAATTAATATACTCAAATCTACTGTAGTATTAAACAGAAACTAAGTCATGTCAGGTCCTCGGATCACAACTTAGCGAAAATTAATGCCCTGTGACCTCAAGTGAAGTATTGCATAGAGGCTGAGGTATGACAAATTGTTTAGACAACAAACTTAGTTGGAATCAAGGCCCCTTAAATGGGATCCGTGCAATTAAAATTGTATATCAAAGCAAATGCCATGAGCATCACTTAAAGCATTTAAAGGTATTCAATACCTCCCTGGGTTAAACATTTTGAATACCATCTTAAATACGGACAATGCTTAATAAATTTAAAGCAAGACTTTGTAAGGCTGTAGAGTTCACTGTTATAATCTGCTTTGGTTCCCAATCAGTGTATATAAAGTTAAGTTTTACCTTATAGCATCAGATTTTATTCTTCTACAGCCTGGGGTCATGTAAAAGTAAAGATCATTCGAGCAGGAAATCGTACAAGTGATAAACAAAACCACAATATCTCATGTAAACTTGGAAAGGAAAATACATATTACAATTAGGAACGTCCTCAAAAAGCTTTAAAAAACGAAATAAAAGGGAAAATAAAGGGAATTTAACTACATTAACTATTTGTTTAATTTTATCTGGAGCTTGGGCTGAGGGGCTTTGCCAGTTGCCTCAAGAGGAGCATCTTTCTCCTTTGCCTTTGGATCTTCTCCAACAAATAAGGTGGTTGAGGCTAAGGCTTGCTCAAAGATTTGAGAAGCTGCTCCATCCTTAGGCCCTTCTGCTCCTTTGTCTGAGGATATGTCCTTCGCACCTTCAAGCACTTCAGGTTGCTCCTGCTAATTGAGAGGGGGAGGAGCCTGAGTTTGAGCTTCCTTGGCTGATTCAACGGCTGTAGAGGATGCCTCTTCTTGTTGGATGGAAGGACCTGGGGCTTGAATAGCTGGGGGGAAATAAATGTTTTCAGGCCTTCTCAGCTCGGATGAAGTCTCGACCCCAGCTCGGTTGAGAGCTTCTGCCCAGGTCAAAGCACAGTATGCTCGGCACACGACAGGAACCTCAGCCTGAAAATTTTCCTCGGTTTCAGCAACGCCGACATCGTAGCCATGTTACTCGGCTGTGTCTCTTTCTTTTTCAACCTCAGCTTTGCCTTTTCAACCTCAGCCTTAACTTTTTCAGCTTGATCTCTAAGCCTCTGGGCTTCCTCCAATTGTTTCTGCAGAAATGATATCTATTCCTTGGAGGTTGCCAGCTGGGTGTTAGCGTCACGCAAGAATTTTCGCTGGTCCTCGGCTTGCTTTTGAGTGTTACCCAAAACTGACTCAGCACTCTTCTGAGCATGTTACTCATCGGCTAACTTTTTCTTCAGCTGCACGTTGGTTTGTTCAGCAGTGGTGAGTGTGCGCACAGCTGTGGCCCGCTTATTCCTCTCATCATCAAGTTGCTGATAGCAAGAATTGGTTATCTTTTCCAGCCTGAATGGTTGCCCTTTCCACCACACGTTGGGATCCATGGGTAACTTTTTGCTGCTTCGCAGCTCGTTGGTCCTCGTCTTCATGGGTTGGGCGAAATCTCCCAGGCTCCACCACCTCTTTGTCCTTGGGCTCTCTCCTTCTCTTCGGGTCACTAGGTTCGGTCCCATGTGGTTGGGGTGGCTGAGGAGGAGGAGGAGGGGGGAGGTTGGGTTGAACTAACTTCCCCGGCGCCCTCCTTCCGGGCTGACTTTCGATCACATCCATTAAGCTCCTCTGGCTTTTCCTTTGGATGCCCATTTCTTCAGAAGTCATCTCAGGAGATTGAGGTTGGTTGAAGACTTCAAACCCGTTTGCAGAATCCAACAGTTCTACAACTCCCTCTGAAGTTGGTTCTTTTTCTTCTTCTTCTTCTTCTCCTTTTTCCTCTTCCTCCTTCACTTCCTGAGGAACGATGCGTGATGATGAAGCTCCTACAGAGGAAATGGCCTTGGATAACGGCTCAGTGAAAGAAACACCTTCAGGAATCGGAACACCCTCAGGAACAATAAATCCCTCAAAGGCTACACTGATACGGTGAAGCTGAGGATCTTTGGCCCTTATCCCGCACTTAGGAGCTTGAAACGCCTGGGAAATTGGCTTGTATCGAAGGATTAGGTGGGCTGCACTCAGTTGACCATCCGACAGGTTTACATACACCTCGGGCCGCAGGATTCTATCTAAACTTTCCCTATTAACCAGTCTGAACTAGGGTTTGGTAGTGCACTTGTCTGCAAAATCATTACAACAAAAAAAAACTTTTTCAGAAATAAAGGTAACTCAAACTAAATAACACAATCCATATTATAGGGGCTTATAGCCCAGGAACCCCACTTGGTTTTCCCTCTTTAGTCGAACAAGGTAAACCATCATGCCATTCCATGGAAAAAATAAGGAAATCGTTTTTTAGGCCCTTGTTCGATGTGGGAAGACACTAAATCAACCTTACTTCGAGGAACCTAGCTTTCAGATAGTATCCCTGACCCTTCAAATGATTGAGATTGTACACCCAGTTCACATCATGATGGGTCAGACCTAGGTTCATCTTTGCATTTAGGACTTCTATACTCCCTAACACCCTGAATATGTTCGAGGCGCATTGTGTGGGAGACAACCTAAAGAACCTAAGATAACTTCTAGTAAGGCTACCCATAGGGATAATCGTCATCCCCTCTATAAAGGCGATCATAGGGATAACCACTTCCCCTGTTTTCCTATCATTTAACCACGTTTCAGTGGAGGCATATCTCATACCCACTGTTGGGGGAATCCTATACTTAGCCCTAAATGTCTTTATACCCTCCTCGGACTCAACTAGACGCTTGAACCTACCCATTTCCTAAAAGTGTGAAGAAAAATTAGCGAAGAGGATTGAAGGCTAAGGAGGGTTAAAGAAACTTACAGGTTTGGAAAATGAGCTCCTCGGACAGACTCCCAGTACTTATGAGATCGCAGAGAGGTGAGAAAGAGAGGCAGGTTCAATAAATACGTGCTAGGACGGTGCGATTTTTGTAACTGAAAAGAGAGTTGATTTGAAAAGCTCTTTATAGTGGCGTAGAAATTGTAAGCGGGAAAAATCCCGCCCATAAATACTGAAAGTCCCCCACCGTTATATTCACATCTTGCCGTTGAACGTGGGGGACAAAGAAGCTGTCATCATTTAATGATGGAGTGCTCCTAACGCCGAAACGTCAAGTGCGTGCCTTGGGCAAATAAAAAGGCGCTCTGAAGGCTAGGAAAGTCCACAAAGAAGGTGAGGGCAAGATATCAAAATCTCCCTTTTTTCGAGATGACAAAAAGCGAGATTTTGAGGGGCTATTGTGGGGCCTGTTATCTAAAAGGATATAGGAATCATAGGAAATGGGCTTGGGGCCCAACGGCCCAGTCCGAGGACATTCACTTATCCGAGGACGGTTAAAGAAATGTATTGTGAGACCAGGATAAGAAAGAGAGATGGAAATCATATATAAAGGCCCAAAATGCGTTAGAGGATAAGACTCACCTCGGATACCATGGTCCGAGATCTATGTAACTATCTGACTGTTCAGGGCAATCCGCAAAGTTGTGTTAGAACTAGAGATTGAATGTGGGACGAAGGGGGAACCAGGAAAGATAATAAAAATCTTCTGGAGCTGCTACCTCCACATTAAATGCTTCCCATCTAACTCTCTAGCCGCATTAATGTAGAAGTGATACCTGAACAGTAACCAAGCAGCCTTATAGCTGCTAAGCAAAGGTTCCGGGAGGTGCTGGATGGGACAGAAAGGGGTCCTAGGAATAGAGCCTACACGTATACGGTGAAAAGAAGGTGATGAACGTAGTATATAACCAGGAAGTGGGTGACATTAGGGGGGGATTTTTCAAAAAAGAAAAGAGAGGAGAACGAGAGAACTCAAAGAGATACCCCCTGAAACCTAGCCGAGGAGAGTGTTTATCATACAGTCAGTTTTTAACGTCTTTTACCGCACAATAACCTTGACCTTTTTTATGAAGTAGAACTAGTTCTTTCACCCACGCTCTAAAAATTTATTGTTTGGGCTTGTTGGGCTAGAAACCCATCCCTCTTCTGGGTCCAATCCAATTTGAGTCCCTACACCATCCATTCCCACAATACTGATTTTGGAGAGGGGGTGGGGGATTTAGTACAGCCATACTTTGAATCACAGTTTCTTTTGTTTGCATGAATTGCAAAGACCAGACAATAAGTACACAAAAAACAAGTCATCCCAATGTTGAGAGAAAGTTCAGAGATTTTATGGTCCTTTCTTTTAATAGGTAAGTTTACAGATTTTATCCAAAAAAAAAAAAAGGGAGAAGGTAAGTTTACACATGCACCCAGAGTGCTTTGAACCTATGACCTTATCCTCAATCCTTTTTTTTATGGGGGAAGGAGCTGTTGTTTGAATTATAGCTCATTGACCTATATATTTTATGGTATATAATAATTTCAATGAACATAACTCGGACTTATTTATAACTCATCTCCTGCATGGGGCTCATCTAACCCAACGATGTGATAATTTCTACCAGTGTCGAGAAGAACATTGATAACTTATTCTCAGGAAAGCAGGAGCAGAGCAAGTAAATTACAGAACAAAATTGGATCACAAGGCGGTTGGTGGTTTTGCATAAAATCATGCCAAGGCAAACCAAGCGTTGTATAGCTCGAAAAGAGCATCAGCAAATGAAAATTTGATAATCTGGAGTTGCATCTCCTACATCCAAGTAGTTCACATCAACTGCAACATCTCCAAGATCATCTGGCAAACATCAACCAAACTTGCGTTCATTTATTCCTTCCAAACCAAACTTAATCAACAAATATAGTTAAAATGTCTAAATTTTCAAAACCATCGTGGTATAGAAAAGATGAGCAGAAACTCAAACCTTCATATATGGTCCTTGCAAAATTTACATATTCAGGAATGAGATCTCTATATATGATACCTTCTGGGCGGGCATCCAGCACCACCAGGA
Source organism: Quercus ilex subsp. ballota (assembly GCA_032727855.1). Taxonomy (NCBI): domain Eukaryota; kingdom Viridiplantae; phylum Streptophyta; class Magnoliopsida; order Fagales; family Fagaceae; genus Quercus; species Quercus ilex. Next base: position 27,763,213 of record CM064910.1, on the reverse strand, counting down.
CACCTGTAAAATCAATATCAAAGTCAAATTAACTATCTTTGGTGACAAAAGCAATGATGTTTGAATTCACTTGAGTTGCATGGAACACAGAAAAGGAGATCATGCTTCCTTTGAAATCTAAGAAACTGAGGATACATCTTCCTCCTGACCCCCCACCTCCAGGAATAAAAAAAAATGAACGCATATAAACTCAAAGATACCTATTTATATAATCCATAAGGATGTTTAAAAAACGAGGCTTAAACAAAAATATTACATATGGCAGTGCAGCGTAAAGAACCGAGTCAACTATTAAATGATTTTGGACCAAAATAATCTATGAAATGCACATAACTACCAGAGTAACAGAGAATGAACATTTCTGTGCACATAAGCATCTTGCTAATAAGCATTGGAAAAACTCATAATCTGGACATTGTTTTACTAGCATAGTTTTGGCTTCTTGGGGATTGGATCCCTGTTGGTGTTACTTCAAACAATTGGAAAAATACATGATAAAGTTTTTGTGTTTATAAGCTACAAAAGTTGTGGTTATCAAGGACTGGAAATGCATTTGTTGATCAAATGCAGACATGACAAACTTTTTTCAGCTTTGGTTAAGTTGGGAAATGTACCTGGTGCGACCCAAGATTTAGTGGAATTGCTTGGCAATGGAGCCAGCCATAGAATATTTCGCAAGTTCATTGAGTCATCATATTTCACATTAGAACCTGAAAGATTACACTGATATTAGCACAACCTCACAAAAAGGCAGTAATTTCCAAAGTCTTATGTTTTAAAGTTTAAATATTAAAAGTTTAGCAATTATTCATCTTTTGCTAGTGACATGGTCTACGAAAGTACAAATTGATTTGACTGATTGTAATTGTTTTAACATTTGAAGAAATGTACATAAAAAGTACCAACAGAAGAACAATGATAGCTTTGTTTTAAAATTGTATTTTTAAATCTCCCTTTGCAAGAGAGAAAATTTAATGATTCTAACAATTTATACTGAGCCAATATAATAAAGTAGCAGATTCGAAAATGATGCATGCAATGAGACTCTAATAAGAACATTGATCAAATGTGTTAAGCAGCAACTCTAACCTTCTTGACAAAAACCCATATTGTATGGAAACACTTCTTTATCATATGCTGGGTATTCTTTGGCATGAAACCTGACAAACATAAAGTTCTGATGTTATAAGGTGTATCATCATTTATGAAGTTTGTTTATACCAAAATTACATCTTATTTAAGCTCAACCATTTTTGGCACTAAAGTTGTAAAAAATGGCGTGATAAGAACAATGACAACTTACAATATACCAAGTCATCCTGTGTCTACGGCAAGAAAGAGGTGGCCGTGAAAGAAATCGTAGCTGTTTAGGGATATGGTCAGCCCAATGGTAGGACCCCGGGCAGCAATAACTTCAAATAAAAATTGAAGATACAAATTCAACTCCTGCCATTTAATTAAAAAAAAATTCCAGATAAATTAAAAAATTAGGGGACATTTTTTGTGCCTATGATCCTGTAAAGCAATTGAAATATTATTACTGCAATACAAACCTCACTTATGAAGCGTCTCCCATACGGTGTTCTGGTCAACTCCCATCGGTTCTCTTTTAATCCTTCAACATCAGGAACCTATTAAATCTAAAGGAATTAAGGTTTACTCATCAATCTTCTACAGATTCTTTCAATTTTAGCAATAACCAAGACGAACAAAAAGAAAATGACTTCAAAAAAAAATCCTTTACCAGTTTCTTAGATTACCATCATACACACATACACAAATTTATACATTTGACACTGACCCAATTGAGAATAAGCCAAAAACTTTATAAAACAATATCCACATTACCAAGCAGAGTCAAATTCAAAGCTACAAACAGAACCCATGAAAAAGAACTCACAGCAATCATAGTGGGATCAAGAGCTCGTTGAATAGCAGCAGGGTCACCACCAGAATCAACAGCAAGGCGAGCAAGCTCGAGAACCGGCTCTGGGGGCCACCAAATGAGCTCATCTACCTCTCTTCGATCCGATGCACCAATTTTTGCCAAACCCAAATCTTTTTTAGTTGTCAAACACTTTCTGGACCGTAGTTTGGGACTTGTAGGAGTGAAGGGAACGAGGAATTTGAGACAGGAATTGAGGTCGTGGGCAACGAGGGGTTTGATTTTGGAGGACTGGGATTTGGGTCCAAGGACTGAGAGCAAGTCTGAAGGAGTGGCTTTGCGTGGCTTTACCGATTTGGCTTTTTGGATGGTTTATGGGTTATGGGTGGCTGGGTTTATGGGTTGTGGTGGATGGCTGGGGATGTTTTACGAGTCTTGGTGGTGGCTGAGTCGTGGGTTTTGGTGGGTAGCTGAAATGAATTTTGGTTGGGACTCTGTTATGGGTTGCAGTGGGTGGTTGGCCATCTTTTTTCATTTTTTTCCTCTCCAATAGGTGGATATAATTGGTCAAGTGTTGGATTCAAGCCACTACGGTGGTGGTTTGGGTGGTTTTCTTCTTGTGCTATTGAGTTCTGTTTCAAGCATTTTTTGAGGTTGGTGTGCCAGTGGTTTTTTTTTTATCTCATTATTTGTTCTTCCTGGCAGCTGAGAAGCAATTGTAGACCATCTGCAAGTGACAATGAAGAAGTGTGAGACGGTGCACTTAATTTTAAAATTTGAGGAAGTACCAAGTCGATAACTGACTAATTACTAGTGGTTATTATGTCATCTTTATTATGCCTAATGTTTTGGTAAATTTTTTTACAAATTGAAAGTAATTAGAGCGTACCTATTCTCCAGTGATTCATGTATTGGTGGTGGGTTGGTTTTTACTGATCTGGTGGTGGTTCTTTGGATTTGATGGGTTGTGGGATTAAGAAATTTGTTTCATTTTACATTTTTTTTTTTCCATTTTCACGTAGACAACCAAACACCTTAAAATAAAAATATTTTCAGTAAAATATTTTATATTAAAATATTTTCAGTAAAATATTTTATATTAAAATATTTAAAAATATTTTACTTTGAAACAAATGCAACATTAATAGCTTTTATGCTAAACCTGTAACAAAAAATTAAAAATTATCTTATTTTAGTTTGGCTAAATTTATAACAATAAAAAGACTAACACAAAAGGCAACAAAAAATGATAGATAACAAGTATTATATTCCATCAACCAAAATTTGTTAGGTTGTTAACATGCCAAGTATTATAAATTTAGGATTATTCATTTCATCTTATTTCAAACACGAGTTTAGATGAGATCGAGATCATCAACAAAGTAGATTGTGTATTTAAGCTTGACTTATTTTATAGTTGAACTGCTTAAATTTGTTCACAAGTTAATTAATTAAATTATGCATTTTCATATAACAAATTCTAAGAGTCTATGACTAAATTGTTTGTAACATTACAAAACTATTTTAATAATTAATATATAAATCATAGTGGAAATTATATTATTTGAACTACTTAGATAAAATGATTTCTTTTATAAGTTTATAAAAATTAGATTCACCAATCTTTTATTGTTGAAATTTATATATACCTTTTCTTCAAAAGGAACTATTTATTTTATGAATAAATTACAAATAATAATATGATATCTTATGAAAAGAACAAGCATATAAGAAGAATGCTGCTTAAATAAAGCACGCATATTCCTCATATTCAACTCTTGGCATATGGTGTAGCTTTCTATTTTTTTTTTTTTTTTTTTTATAATTTGATACAAACACTTCCTCAAAACCATTAACATTTTCCTCTTTTATCACTTTATTTCCCCTTTGTTCTTGGTTGTGCTTTCAAATGGCGTGGTTAGGTGTTTTGAACATGTGCATTTTGGTGGTTTTGATTGCCGCCTATTTGATTTTTTTTTTTTTTTTTTATAGAATAATTAATGATTCAAGTGCAAATTCCTTTTCTTTTCTTTCCTTTTTCCCTCTTTTAAAAATGATTTTGATGCTAAATATTTCTTGATTTTTGATAGACAATAAAATACTAGAGACATACAAGGATAGCAAGTTAAAAAGAAATACCTTGACTTGGTTGCTAGAACATGATTTGTGTAATGAGGTAGAATAATTACATTGTTTTTTGGGAGAGATGAGGCAGTATAAATTGGAAAAGTACTGTGTTAGAAAAATTTTTGTCAAGAACTCTCTTTTTCCATGTATCTTAATCATATAATTATTTTCCCTTTGCTTATGGTTGTTGGTTATTTCAATAAAAGTAAGGATATAAAATACCAGTCGAAAAACACATCACTTCCCCAAAAAAAAAAAAAAAAAGAAAGACATCACTTGGAAACATTAACGCTATTAGAAAAATATGGTAAATAATCATGCATGTTGCTTGCAAACACTTATTGCAGAGATATAGATGAGTATTGAATCATTTTTATGAATTGCCTTGTTCCTCAAGATCATTTCCTCCTTTGAGAGAAATTAGGCTCTCAACATAAGTAATCATTTGCATCGGTCGTCCATCAATTTGAAGATTAGTAATTTTTTGGGCTGAGGGATTATACAAGAGCAATTGCCCCTCATTATCTCTCAAAAACAAGCTTTCATTCTTCCAAAATCCTAGTGGCTTTTCAATCCCCATAAGAGGTCCAATAGTGAATAGCTTAGTCCAAGACTCCTTGCCACCAAATTCAAGCAATGACCAAATGTAAAAACAATTCTCCAATTGTGCTCTATCTTTACCAAAAGTAACTAGAGAAACCAATTCATTAAGCACAAAAAAAATTCTCCAAGTACCATTGGGATCCTCCAAATCGCCATCTGGTAATGCTGTTGTTAGGAATACCTCATTGCTCATATCAAATGATAAAATGCCCGGAAAGAAATCAGGATAATCACCAATTCTTGCACTCCAAGAAAACATCCCTTTCGTGTATGTCCTATAATAACTACAGTTTATAAAATTACTGGGCCCAGAAGTACTAACTGTCCTCCATGAACCAGTACTTAAGCAATATACCTCAGCTGCATAAAAAAAAATTTAAATCATAGAAATACAATTCAGGATCTGGGTCATAAATTTCTAACAGGTTGACCACCTTGTAGTCATTAGTTTTGAAGTCGAAACCAAATCCAATATCTCTACTTAAGGCTCTACCTTGGGGGTAGGATATACCGGACTTGGGAACAACTTTTGTTTCATTTGTTGCTGGATTCCATAGAACAATATCTGTGTTTCCAGCATGAAGATCCAGACAAACAAGACCATTAATTGAGCTCACTATGTTAATTTCTAAATGCTTAGGAATACCAAAATACTGTGAAGGAACAGCTTGTGTTGATAATATTTCAAGAGATTCATATTGAAGCTTGGAGAAAACATGATCATTGGAAGATTTTTGGCGTTGGATAAGGAGGAAATGTGCATTCCTGTTCTTGTTAGAGGTGGTCTGGTTGTGGAGAAGGTGCTTATTGATGAAGTTTTGGCCATTAATGAGAGCATACCATGATTTACAGACACACTTGAATCGTAATAAAGACACCACCGGCAACCATAGCAAAATTTGTATAATCAAGTCTTCAGGCAGTACTTCATTAGTTGTAAACATTGCTTTTCTTCCTTTAATTTCCTGGGTTACACACAGAGGAAAATGAATGATCAACAAACACAGAGATGAGAAACTGTTTGGTCTTGGATGGAAGGATTTTAGACGAATAGAGGAAGAAAATTATATATATATATATATATATATATAATATTTTAGGGAGAAATTATTTTCTGGTAACTAGAAAGTACGAAGTTGAAAGTATGATCTATTCGTTGTATTCTGTTGTACACAACTCACCCAAAAATCAAAAGGAACATTTCGAATTAAGATATGACCTTATTGGGTTGGAATTAAGAACTATGGGGGCCGATTGGGTAGTCCGACCCACTTAGCCAAAGTGCCAAACAGCAGCCTCATGCCTATCGAAATTCTTTAACCCGATTTGTGATGTAATTTAAGAAACAGGAACCAAAAAAGAAAAGAAAAATGTAGAGAGATTTTGGATTTACCCTTGAGTTGGTTCTTCTTCTTGGCTGGATTTTCAGGTTTCTGCTCCTCTGCTCTTGATTTTTGCGGGGAAAGTTTTTCTGGGGTTTTATTTGATTGTTAACATGGGGAATTTGCAGTGAGATTTTTGGGGGTGATGGAGAAAATGAGTTTTTTTTTTTTTTTTTTTTTTTTTTAAAGGAGTGTGGGGAAGGAATTCGATGGGAGACGAAAGTTTTAAGGGGTTGGTCTGTGTTTATACATACCATTTTGATAAAAAAAAATAAAAAAAAATAAAAAGAAAGAAAAAAAGAAGAGCAACTGCTGAAGAGAAAAAAGGGAAATGATATGTTTACAACATTTTTACAATATTTCTACAACAAATCCTAAGTGGCAAGTTGTTACTGATTGTTATTGTTGGGACAAAAAAGTAATCTTAGTATTAGTTTCAAATTTGAACCAATAATAACTAACCACCTGTGATTTGTTGTAAAAATATTGTAAAATTGTTATAGACGTAGCATCCCTCGAGAAAAAAATAAGATGCGGCTGGAATATAACTAGGGTTTTAAAAACTTAAAACTTTTAAAAACCTTTTTTAAAAAAAAAAAAAAAAACCTTAAAAGCGGTTATAAGCAGTGGCTAGAACAAGAGAACTCCTGGCCGGCTCAACCACGTTATACAACCAAGCTACAGCCCCTACATTGCTTTAATTAATTAATTAATTAATTAATTAATTAAATCGGTTCGGTTTGGTCAAAAATCCAACAACGCCACCAAACTGAAAACAGAAAAAATTATATATCTCAAACCAAAATCGAACCGAAGTAATAGAAAACTTATCGAAACTCTAAAATTTTGGTCAATACAATCAGTTGGTCGGTCATTTTTACATCCCTACTTTAAAGTTTAAAATAATCAATGGGTCTTTCTTTTTGGATAAAATATTATTTTAGTTCTAAGCTTTGCCAAAAATTTGCTTTTCGTACTTAAACTTTAAAAAGTTTTTTTCTCATCCATAAACTTTATAAAGGATTTTTTCAATAGTTAACAGACAAAAATATGAATGAAAAAAGAACTTTTTTCAATAATTTAGGAATAAAAACAAACTTTTAATAAAGTTTAAGGATATAAATAAAACAAATTTGGGGACGAAAAATGAATTTCTTAAAAATTGGAGAAGAAAAAAAAAACTTTTGGCAAAGTTTAGTGACCAAAATAGTGTTTTATCATTTTTTTTGTAGTGTTTGTTACACACATTTTTTTTAACTAAAATCTTAAGTTGAGAATGCATTCATTAGGTTCTCTAGGATCAATATCTAGATCTAAATCCACTCTCGTTTCTCGTTTTTATTCAATTTCTTCCATTTTTTCCCTAAATTTTAGTTTTTTTTTAATATGATGAGAACTGATCAGTTAGGGCTTTTTGACTTCTGATTGCTGTTTCATGCATGCAATTAAAATGGTTGTCATGATTGATTGATTGAATATGTGAGATCTGACCGAGTTGAATTTTCTTATTCCGTTGAGTTTTGCAATTTCGTTTTGTTCTAGGTTTGTAGATTTTGAGTTTGTGTTCAATTTTTTATTTTTTAAACACTTGCATGGCATCTAAATTTGGAGTTTTTTTATGGATTCATTGAGTTTTTTTGGACCTTTATTGCCTTTGAAAGTGGAATTTGACTTGGTTTTGATAATTGCTTTTGAAAATGAATGTTTTAGCTTGATAAATTTTTTTTTTGAAAAAAAAAAAAAAAAGAGTACTGTCGTAACTTAATTGAAAATTTAGCAACTTATAGTAATTGAAATAAAACACAAAAATAAAATACTAAGCATTAAACTACAAATAAAATAGAGAAAGAAATAATCATAATGCTATCATGGAGAAAAGTTACAGAGAAGCCACACGTAGCCACCTCTACATGCTACACCTTCATCCCTACCCCTATTTTCTCTCCCTAGTTTTACAAACTGACCAAAGGTTTATATATTAGAAGCCACTCCTAATACAAATCAAATTAGCCTACTTATCGTTGCTTTGATTTGCTCACTTGTAATTCATCACATGCAGTTAAGAGCATTCACATCTGCTCGGCTAAAGTCTTCTAAAATAGAACTACAGTGCAAATTTTACATATTTTGAGCAAAAAAACACCCACATCAGTGGGTGTAAAACTCTGTAAAACAGTGTATATATTTCCATGAGCTACAATATCAATGTATATTTACACGGGTACTGTAGCTCGTGTAAACGATTTTTTTAATTTATTTTCTCTCTCCTCTCTCAAACTACCTCTCTTCTCCAACCATTACAACAACCCAGCGCGCCAGATTGACTACCCAACCACCAAACACCGCAATCTAGCATAGAGTATTAACCAAAATCAACTGAAAATTAACCCAGAATCAACCCGAAAATTAACCCAAAAATCAACTGAAAATTAAGCCAAACACATCCACACAGACAAATCAACACAGAGATACACTTGCTCAAAAGAAAGAAAAAAAAACACACACACACACACATACAAAAAGATACACAAACAAACCCAAACGGACAAACAACAAAGAGAGATTGGTGCTTATCGGAACTGTGGATCAGAGCTGTGGGTCTCGCTTGATTGGAGCTCGTGGGTATGGGTCTTGCCTAATCGGAGCCTGATCGGAGCTATGGATCAGAGCTAGTGGGAGCTATGGATCGGAGTGTGGATCGAAGCTGTGGATTGGAACGTGGTCGGAGCGATTGTCCGGAGCTGTGGATCGGAGCTCGTGGGAGCTGTGGATCGGAGCGTGTGGGAGCTTGGATCGGAGCAGTGGTTCAGAGCTGTGGCGTTTGGTGGCATAGATCAGCTCGTAGATCAGATAGATCGGTGCTCATAGATCAGATAGATCGGTGCTCGAAGATCGATTTTAGCGTTTGGCGTTTAGTGGGTTTCAGCTATTGAGATCGAAGATTTTTGGTGGGTTTTGGGGATGTGGGTTACTGGATTTCAGGGGTCGTTTGGGGGAGATGGTGGTGGTGGTGGTGGGTCGTTTTTCTTGTGGTGGGTCGTGGGAGTGGGTGACGGTTGCGGTGGGTAGTGACTGTGCAGCTGAGATTTGGTGGTGGATCGGATTTGGTGGGCCAGGATGAGTGTGTGGTTGAGATTTGGTGGTGGCTGAGATTTTGTGATGGTGGTGGAAGAGGAAGGTGGATGGGTTTTGTGATTTGGAAGAGGAAGGCCAGAGAGATGGGTGTAGAGAGAGAGAGAGCAAGAAATCAGAAAAATGGGTAGAAAGAGAGAGAGAGCGCGTATTAAAGAGAGGTAGTTAGAGAGAAATAATTAAAAAAATGGAGTATAATGAATATTTTATTGAAATATCTTGTAAAATAGATGAATTGATGTGGGTGTTTTGTAAAAGTGAATGTGTAAAATAGAAAAAGTAGGTTTTAGTGTAAAAATGGATGTGTAAAATACACAGACTAATGTGGATGCTCTAACCTAAAGCCTTCTTAGAGCACTAGCAATGGGGGGTGTAAACCCCCTCCCCCCCCCCCCCCCCCCCCCCAGTTACTATTTTAACAACTAAGACCCAAAAACACAGTTGCAATCGGGTATGGGAATTCCAAATTCTTGCATCTGTGAACAGTAGGTGTCTATATTTACGACCTACTGTTCATCAGATTGAAAACCAATGATAATATATTTTATTCCTCTCTTCTCTCTCTCTCTCTCTCTCTCTCTCTCTCTCTCTCTCTGTGTTCTACGTTCTCTCTCCCTTTTCCCTTTTCCCTTCTCTCTTCTCTCTTCTCCTTTGGCCCCTTTCAGTCTCTAAATCTATCTCCTCTCTCAGCTCATAGATTGCTCACTATAATAGAAATAGATCGTTGTGGTTGTTGTTTGGTGGGTTTGGGTTGGCGTTTGGGTCGAATTTGGTCAGCGTGTGGGTCTGATTAGGGTGGCATTTGGGTGGTGTTTATGTCGGCATTTGGGTGGTTGGATTTAGGGCCGGTGTTTGTGATTTTTTCTGATGGGTTGGGGGATTTGTTCCTATGGGTTTGATGGTGGGTTTCAGTGTTTGCTAGATTTGTTTGGTAGTGGGTTTCAGTGAAGATGATGATGATGAAAAGGAAGAGTTGGTGAGAACAAATGGGTTTGGGATGAATAGAGACGGCAACGGTAGAGGTAGGGGATGGCAACGGTGGCGGTGGCGGCTTGAAGACTGGGTCGGTGGCTGTTTGATGGTTGTTTGGATCGGTGTTTGGCCAGATCGGCCTTGGGTGGGTGGGTCGTTGTAAATCAGCTTGTCTATCTTGGATTTCGGGTTGTGGGTTCCTGGTGGGAGTAAGGTGGTCATGGGGCCTTGGGTGACGGCTTTGGTGGCTTCAGATAGGCTGTGGGTGGATAAATGGTTTTTTTTTTTTTTTTTTTTTTTTTTTTTTTTTGTGTTTGGTGGTGGGTCTTCTAGTGGTGCTATGGCGGTGGTTTGGTAGGTTTGGTGTAAGAAAGTTTAGTCTGTGGTGGTGTTTGGTATGGGTTTGTTGGGTTGTTTCTGAATTTGCTAGTTGAATATGGTTTTTTATGGTGGTTTACTTGGTCAATAGTGGTGGTGGTTTGCTGGTGGTTTTGACCGGTAGTGGAGGAAAGAGATAAGAAAGAAACAGATTTTTTATTTTATATTATTTTATTTTGTAGTTATATTATTTTAATCAGTTATATATAACAATAAAATCTGAAATGTAAGGTAAATTGTAAAGTGAGTTGGTATGATAGATAAAGTAGAATTTTAGAGGGTAAAATGCAACTTTTATGCCATCCCCATTACTAATGCTCTTAGTAATTAGTAAAATCCCAACGTTGCCCAAAAGTAAGAACTCCCATCCCAGGTTCGTGTTTTGGTGAAGAAATAAGGTGGCCCTCATCAAACATGCAATCAAGCCCATTGTATATCTCTTACTAAGGCAAATGTTTAGGATATGTTTGGTAACTGTTTTTTCTCTTTATTTTCTGTTTTCAAAAACAAGTTTCTATTCTTGAAACTAAAAAATTTGTTTGGCAACCTAAAATGGACAGAAAACTAAAATTGTTTTCAAAACTTAATTTGTGAAGAAAACTAAAAACATGCAAAATGTTGTTTTCAATTTCTAATTTCAAAATTTAATGAAAATACATATTTAATTTAATGAATCTGTTTCATTTAATAAGTTAGTATTAGAGTTCAAATACTAGTAACAACATATTCTCGTATTTTCTATTTTTATTTTCAAAAAACTATTTTTTTTAATTTCAACTAACCAAACATGTTTTTGATTTAAAAAATACAATAAAATTGTTTTTTCCTTATATTCCCAAAAATAAGTTTTTGAAAATAGAAAATACAAACTGTTACCAAACATAACCTTATATTTTTCCCTCTTTACTTTTCTTTTTTTCTTTCTTTTGCTCTCCCAGGTTTCTTCTTGCCTCTTTTATTCTTCTCTTACTTTTTCTTGCTTTGCTTTTCTTTTCTTTTCCTTTTACTTTTACTTCTAGGTTTCTTCAAGTTGGCTTAGCAATTGACACAGTCTCACTTTGCATGTAAAGCCCTTATTACCTATAACACAACTATAATATATAATCAATCATAAAATAACATAAAAGTAAGGCCAAATATGTAGATATAACAATTCTTTATTATCTATATTTCTTGCACATCAATATACTGAATATTGAAATTAATAGAACATTATTATTTATGACATTTATTCAAATATAGAATTTTTTTTCTTATATAAAACATTATTATATATGAGACATTTGAATTGATCTTTTAACTACTTAATTATTTCAAATTAAAAATTAAAAAAAAATTAAAAAAAAAAAAAAAAAACCTTATAACTCATAAGTAAAGATGTAAATAAAATGGTGCGATTCAGTATTAATGAGGAGAATATAACTAAACTCCTAGCCAGGTGCGGCAGATACCTGATGCTGTTAGGAATAATTTAATACAATATTGGCCAAACATGTACGGTCGAAATGAAGATTTTTGGGGGTATGAATATCAGAAACATGGGTCATGCGTGGATCCATTTTACTCAAATCAGTTGACATATTTTGCAACAGCTCTTAAAAGTGGCGACTTCTATTGACTTGTATAGCATACTTCAAGCAGCAGGTTCTTTATATTTTGTATTGTATAAAGATAATTTAGTTCTTGCTAACATTTTTATAATTTATATATTTTACTGAATAAAAACTAACTAAAGTTTCCCGAAACCCCTTTTTGTAGGCATTTTATGTGGTAACCCAACCACTGTCGGAGCCGTTCGAACCGCAATTCATGCATCAACTGGATTTTGGCCCACCGTGCAATGCAACAGGAACATAACTGGAACTCTCCAATTGTTCCAAATATATCTTTGCTTCAACAAAATAACCAACGTGCCGATGGATTGCCCAGTGGTTCAGAAAGGGTGTATTAATCCAATTGACTACCCTCGGCCTTAGTGTCAACTGGAAAGAGTGAGACTTAAGGCTGTGTTTGAATTGGGAGTAAATCATTTCCGGAAATGGTTTTCCACATTTTCGCGTGTTTGGCTGTTCCGGAAAATTCTATTTTCCGGAAAATCACTTCCAAATTTTCCGTTACCCAATTGAAATCATTTTCAGTACCTATTTTCACTTCAAAGTGTTTCCGGAAAGAGAGAGAGAGAGAGAGAGAGAGAGAGAGAGGAAGGAAGAACCAAACCAAGCGAGAGAGCGAGAGAGAGAACGAACCAATGCCACAGCCCATCACTGGCGTTCACGAGCCTTCGACTTCGCCGGCGCCACGAACTCACGAACCCACGAACCGCGCCATCGCACCGGTCTCGCACCTCGCCATCGCACCGCGCCGATCAATCAAAGGGAAATCGCAGCACCGCGTCGATTGCTCCAACGCCGCTCGACCCAGACCCATCGCCTCCTCGATCGGGCCATCGCACCGCGCCATCGCACCTCATCGTCGACGCAGACCCAGACCCAGACCCGTCGCTCCCTCTTCCTCGATTTCTCAGTTTTTTTTTTTTTAAAGTTTGATTGTTGTTGTTGATGATTTTTTGTCTTTGGGTTTTGTATTTTTGTGGCTGTGGACTGAGGAATGATGTTAATATTTGTTTGGGAGCTGAGGAATGAAAATTGTTGTTGTTGTTGTTGTCGCAGGAATTTGTGTTGTTGTTCCCGGAATTTGCGTTGTTGTTGTTGTTGTTGTTGTTGTTGCCGGATGTTGTTGTTGTTGTTGCCGGATGTTGCCGGATGTTGTTGTTGTTGTTGTTGTTGGCGGATGTTGTTGTTGCTGTATTGTTGTTGCCGGAATTTGCTGTCGGAAAAAATTGTAGGAAAATAGCATTTTCCTAATAGAACCAAACACATGAAAATATTTTCCACAACAATTTTCATAATATAACCAAACACTTGAAAATATTTTCCTTTTCTGGAAAATAGCATTTTCGGGAAATAAGTATTTTCCGGAAAATATTTTACGGGAACCAAACGGACCCTAAGTATAAGAATAAATATCTCTTATATGAGGGATCCTTTTTTTTTTTTTTTTTTTTTAAATTTTATCAGTGTAATGTCTCTTTTATATATGAATGAAATTATTAATTAGCGGTTAATTTTGGTTTTTTTTTTCTCCCCCACTAAAAATCCATATCAATTTCGTGTCTTTTCATGTGTCGATCGGCTTCAGTTTTTACATTATTCATATATCTCAAGTTATTTGAAAAACTCGACAATAAAGGGGACTTCAAAGTTTTTACTAATTGGCAGAGAAATTTTCCCTTTGACTATAGCTTGGTGGTCACCTTATTAATTTTATGTAAAAAGTGTAATTCCACATGAAGAATGGAGTATTTGACACGTCTAGTTTGAGAACTTAAGGGTTAATTTAAGAGAGACTTTTTAATGTTTAAAAATCAATTAAATAATAGTTATTTAAAATTTTATATCATAATTTTTCATCTCTCTCTCTCTCTCTCTCTCTCTCTCTAAAAGGTGGCCATAAAAGCTTTATGTAAATTTTTTGAAGGAGGGGGGTCTTACGCCTCGATCTGCTAAGTAGCCTAAGTCTAGAGCCAACCTGGATTAATGATATACCATATATGGAAGACTGAGAACGTAGAAATGCATGGTCAACCAAATAAAAGAGCTAAAATGCCCTAATTTTTATTCTTTCGTAAATATCTCTGGTATTAAAAAAATTGACCCAATCAAGGATGCTCTAGCAATAATTTGGCAATATCAACATTTTCCAGTCTACTGAGAACTTGATCAGGATTCGGTATGTGAGATTGTTGAAATTAAAAGGAGAAAACCAGGGAAAAAAATGTTAATGTATAAAAATTCTTGTCCTATGTTGAATTTGGTTGTCTTGAACTAATTGTTTGTAAATTTTAGACTAGAAAGAACGTGACTTGGAATTTTCTTATTCTTTTCTTTTCTAGGCGGCTGTACGTACTACGTAACAAAAGTATTGTAAATTAATTAATTAAATAAAATGAAAAATATTTCATGGCATATTGGCATGTGAGCCAATTGAAAATCTAGTTTTGAAGTAGTACATCATGATCGAAGACTTATATAAATATAATATATATACATCATGCCAAGCAAGAACATAATATGATTGATGTCAACATTGTTTATTGACAATGGCATTACTTCTTAAACAAATTCTAACTTCTATTTTTAGTATTAATGTAACTTGCACATCGAAACAACCATTCAATTAAGAAAAGTACTAGCAACTCATCCATGATCACCAATTACAAAGTGTCAAAATCTATTAACAAATGGATCCTATTGATTTTAACATAATGTAAAATGTGCATATGATTAAAGAATTAGCTTGCAATCCATTTTGATTTGAAATGCCCATGAAATAAATGACTAAACTTGGTCATATTTTTATTTAACAAGACACCTCAATTCAAAGGAACATGCATATTGTCACCAATTAGCCATTAACAATCTTTTGAACAAATTTACTTTCACTATTAATATTTTAACTTTTACACATCCTAGTTAAAATCGATATTGTATTATTCTATGGTAATAATCATTTATTACAACGGTTTTAATCTTAGCATTTTATTAATTTGTTAAGAAGATAAAAATATGGTTATTATGGTTTTTAAAAATATAAATCAAATACAAATATATATATATATATATATATATACTTATAGGTTTAGCCTGCTCAGTCTACTCCATTCTATTTTTTTGCAAATTGGGAACCGGGACAAAAACACAAGAATTTTAAAACTGAGGACCAATCATATTGAATCTATCAGAAAATCAAACCAAGCTTGATTTTTGGTCCAATCTAGTTGATTAGTTCATCCTATATGGTTTTTTTTTTAACAATCCTAAGAAAAAGGGTCACTCCTTAATTCTCACAAAAAATAAGAGTGGGATCAATAAAGTTAGTGACTAGCCTTCTTTATTTTGGGAGTATTGAAAACAACATTGTCCCAACTACTCTACCATATTAATCTAGAAATGCATCTCATATTTTTTTAAAGGAAAAAAATGCATTTGTCCCCTCTTTATGTTTGAGAGGTAATTCACAAATTTTCTCATAATTTTGAAACCAAATAATGTCCTCTCCTATATTTTAGAAATGAGCAATTACTCCCATTTTATTACCCTCCATTAAACTTACTAGAATCTTTTCATTTTAAGAATATTCCTTTGTGCAATGTATAAAAAGCCTAACTAATAACAAAATCCCAAAAATACTTTCATAAACAAACCCTAGTAAACACAATTGCACATGTAATTTTGAAGAATAATAATAATAATAATAATGATAATAATAATTATTATTATTATTAATGTTCTTGGGTATAGTTATCCTAGATGCAGTAGGTGCTGTTATGGCAAGATGATGTTATAGAATCTCATGACCACGTGTTCATGGGTGATTAACTTCTCCAAAGAAATTTAGTAAATTTAGGACCACAAATTTTTTTATAATTTTTTTGTCACAACTTTGACATGGTAGATTGTGAGTTGTTAATCATCATTTGCACATAGACTCACAATTTTTTTTTTACCAATTATACTCTGCCATACCATAGTTGTGGCAAAAAAGTGTGAAAAAAAATTTGTGATCCTAAACTTGTCCAAAGAGATTGGGATTTTAATTTTTAAATGAGGCAACTCACACTAGTGTTGTTTTTAAGCTGCTTTTGGCGGCTGATGCAACTAAGAGTGGAATTACGGTGTTGTTTGGATAGATGAATAACAGTGTTGTTCTTTTTATTTTCAAGTAAAATGATAAAAAGAGAAGAGAGAAGAGGAGCAGCACCTGAGAGTGGAGTGACTGGTAATTGATTGCGGTTGTGTATCGCTGTTGTGGATCTTGCCATTTTTTTTAAAGCAGCACATTAATATGATTTTTTAAAATTAAAAAAAAAATTACGTGTAGGATTGGATTTTTTGATTCCCAATTAATATCATTTTTGCAAAATCATGTATATAAGTTTAGTTAGCAGATTGTGTTTTCTCACGTTTGGTTATGAGGGTATTTTGGAGTTTTACTATTAGTTGGCATATTATAGAAATTTCACGAAGGAATATTCTAGAAAATAAAATATTTTGGTAAGTTTAAAAAAGAGAGTAACAGAGTGGGGTTTTTCTCATTTCCAAAACAGTAAAGGACATTGCTTGGTTTCAAAGATCATGGGAGAAATTATGTACTATTCCAAACATAAAGGGAAAAAATGTTTTTTCCATTTTTTAAATTATTCCGTTTGGATACAACTTATTGTTGCTAAAACTGAAAACTGAAAATGTTGTAGCAAAATAATTTTTAAATGTGTGAATAGTATCGTGAGACCTATTTTTAATAAAAAGTTGCTAAAAGTGTAATTTGTAGGACCCGTGAACAGTGCACGGGTGCACTGTTCACAGGAAAGGTAAATGTTAACGGCTAAAAAAAAAAAGAAGAAGGACGCGTTTACTACGTGCAACTGTAGCTTGGGTCCCATGCCCAAAACGCAAACGCTGAAACGCAGTAAACGTGGAAACCAAACTAACACTAAAGGTCTTTTTGGTATCTTGTAATTTTTTAGTAGCTTATTTACTAAATATGAGATCAAATATATAGTTTTCAATTACACTCTATTTATTTTGAAACAAAATATTTTCAAGAAAATATGTTACCCATTTTACGGTGTTTATTTTGATGTAAAATATGGTACACTGTAAAATATTTTCCAATTAAAGTGAAAAATCAGGCCTACCACCTGTAAAATATTTTACACTTAAAAACAAGTGTAAAATATTTTACAAAAGTCACTCGGTCATCTCTCCCTACTCTCTCGACACTGTGCTTTCTCAATATCAAAGTTTCCCTTCCACAAACCAGACCTCCATCGATCCATTCACCAGCCATCGATCCACTCATCGGCGCCACTCATTACCACCGCCATCAGCACCACCCATTGATTCATCTCCCTAAGTTTTTTTCTTTTTTTCTTTTTTTCTTTCCGTTATCCTCCATCAGCCCTACTGTCTCTTGGCTACCTCCACTGTCGTTGATTCATTTTTTTTAATCTCAGTTTTGGGTCTTTTTATTTATTTATTTTTTTTGTTTCCCTTTATTGCTGCGTGTCTTACCAATTTGGGTTTTCGGATGGTTTATGGGTCATGGGTGGCTGGGTTTATGGGTTGTGGTGGATGGCTAGGATGTTTTGTGAGTCTTGGTGGTGGCTAAGTTGTGGGTTTTGGTGGGTAGCTGAAATGAATTCTGGTTGTGACTATGTTATGGGTTGCAGTGGGTGGTCGGCCATCTTTTTCATTTTTTTCCTCTCCAATAGGAGGATATAAGTGGTCAGGTGTTGGGTTCAAGCCACTACAGTAATGGTTTGGGTGGTTTTCTTCTTGTGCTATTGAGTTTTGTTTCAAGCATTTTTTTGAGGTTGGTGTGCAAGTGGTTTTTTTTTTTTTTTTTTTTTTTTTTTTTTTTTTTTTTTTTTTTTTGCAGCTGAGAAGCAATTGTAGACCATTTGCAAGTGACAATGAAGAAGTGTGAGACGGTGCACTTAATTTTAAAATTTGAGGAAGTACCAAGTCGACAATTGACTAATTACTAGTGGTTATTATATCATCTTTATTATGCCTGATGTTTTGGTAAATTTGTTTACAAATGGAAAGTAATTAAAGCGTACCTATTCCCCAGTTATTCATGTATTGGTGGTGGGTTGGTTTTTACAGATCTGGTGGTGGTTCTTTGGATTTGATGGGTTGTGAGATTAAGAAATTTGTTTCATTTTACATTTTTTTTTTCCACTTTCACATAGACAACCAAACACCGTAAAATGAAAATATTTTTAGTAAAATATTTTACTTTAAAATATTTGAAAATATTTTACTTTGAAACAAACGTAGCATTAATAGCTTTTATGCTAAACCTGTAACAAAAAAAATTAAAAATTAGCTTATTTTCAAAAAGTTAACTAGTTTGGCTAAATTTATAACAATAAAAAGACTAACACAAAAGGCCAAAAAAAAAAAAAAATTGATAGATAACAAGTATTATATTCCATCAATCAAAATTTGTTAGGTTGTTAACCTGCCAAGTATTATAAATTTAGGATTATTCATTTCATCTTATTTCAAACACGAGTTTAGATGAGATCGAGATCATCAACAAAGTAGAGTGTGTATTTAAGCTTGACTTATTTTATAGTTGAACATGCTTAAATTTGTTCACGAGTTAATTAATTAAATTATTCATTTTCATATAATAAATTCTAAGAGTCTATGACTAAATTGTTTGTAACTTTACAAAACTATTTTAATAATTAATAAATAAATCATAGTGGAAATTATATTATTTGAACTACTTAGATAAAATGATTTCTTTTATAAGTTTATAAAAATTAGATTCACCAATCTTTTATTGTTGAAATTTATATACAACTTTTCTTCAAAAGGAACTATTTATATTATGAATAAATTACAAATAATAATATGATATCTTATGAAAAGAACAAGCATATGAGAAGAATGCTGCTTAAATAAAGCACGCATATTCCTCATATTCAACTCTTGGCATATGATGTAGCTTTCTATTTTTTATTTTATTTTATAATTTGATACAAACACTTCCTCAAAACCATTAACATTTTCCTCTTTTATCACTTTATTTCCCCTTTGTTCTTGGTTGTGCTTTCAAATGGCGTGTTTAGGTGTTTTGAAAATGTGCATTTTGGTGGTTTTGCTTGCCACCTATTTGATTTTTTTTTTTTTTAATAGACTAATTAATGATTCAAGTGCAAATTCCTTTTCTTTTCTTTCCTTTTTCCCTCTTTTAAAAATGATTTTGATGCTAAATATTTCTTGATTTTTGATAGACTATAAAATACTAGAGACATACAAGGATAGCAAGTTAAAAAGAAATACCTTGACTTGGTTGCTAGAACATGATTTGTGTAATGAGGTAGAATAATTACATTGTTTTTTGGGAGAGATGAGGCAGTATAAATTGGAAAAGTACTGTGTTAGAAAAATTTTTGTCAAGAACTCTCTTTTTCCATGTATCTTAATCATATAATTATTTTCCCTTTGCTTATGGTTGTTGGTTATTTCAATAAAAGTAAGGATATAAAATACCAGTCGAAAAACACATCACTTCCCAAGAAAAAAAAAATGACATCACTTGGAAACATTAACACTTTATTAGAAAAATATAGTAAACAATCATGATGTTGCTTGCAAACACTTATTGCTGAGATATAGATGAGTATTGAATCATTTTTATGAATTGCCTTGTTCCTCAAGATCATTTCCTCATTTGAGAGAAATTAGGCTCTCAACATAAGTAATCATCTGCATCGGTCGTCCATCAACTTGAAGATTAGTAATTTTTTGGGCCGAGGGATCATACAAGAGCAATTGCCCCTCATTATTTCTCAAAAACAAGCTTTCATTCTTCCAAAATCCTAGTGGCTTTTCAATTCCCATAAGAGGTCCAATAGTGAATAGCTTAGTCCAAGACTCCTTTACACCAAATTCAAGCAGTGACCAAATATAAAAACAATTCTCCAATCGTTCTCTATCTTTACCAAAAGTAACTAGAGAAACCAATTCATTAAGCACAAAAAAAATTCTCCAAGTACCATTGGGATCCTCCAAATCACCATCTGGTAATGTTGTTGTTAGGAATACCTGATTGCTCATATCAAATGATAAAATGCCTGGAAAGAAATCAGGATCATCACCAATACTTGCACTCCAAGAAAACATCCCTTTCGTGTATGTCCTGTAATAACTACAGTCTATAAAATAACCGGGCGCAGAAGTACTAACTGTTCTCCATGAATCAGTACTTAAGCAATATGTATACCTCAGCTGCATAAAAATAATTTACATCATAGCAATACAATTCAGGATCTAGGTCATAAATTTCTAACAGGTTGACCACCTTGTAGTCATTAGTTTTGAAGTCGAAACCAAATCCAATATCTCTACTTAAGGCTCTACCTTGGGGGTAGGATATACCGGACTTGGGAACAACTTTTGTTTCATTTGTTGCTGGATTCCATAGAACAATATCTGTGTTTCCAGCATGAAGATCCAGACAAACAAGACCATTAATTGAGCTCACTATGTTAATTTCTAAATGCTTAGGAATACCAAAATACTGTAAAGGAACAGCTTGTGTTGACAATATTTCAAGAGATTCATATTGAAGCTTGGAGAAAACATGATCATTGGAAGATTTTTGGCGTTGGATAAGGAGGAAACGTGCATTCCTGTTCTTGTTAGAGGTGGTCTGGTTGTGGAGAAGGTGCTTATTGATGAAGTTTTGGCCATTAATGAGAGCATACCATGATTTACAGACACACTTGAATCGCAACAAAGACACCACCGGCAACCATAGCAAAATTTGTATAACCAAGTCTTCAGGCAGTACTTCATTAGTTGTAAACATTGCTTTTCTTCCTTTAATTTCCTGGGTTACACAGAGAGGAAAATGAATGATCAACAAACACAGAGATGAGAAACTGTTTGGTCTTGGATGGAAGGATTTTAGACGAATAGAGGAAGAAAATTAAATATATATAATATTTTAGGAAGAAATTATTTTCTGGTAACTAGAAAGTACAAAGTTGAAAGTATGATCTATTCGTTGTATTCTGTTGTACACAACTCACCCAAAAATCAAAAGGAACATTTCGAATTAAGATAAGAGCTTAGTGGGTTGGGTCTAAGAACTATGGGGGCCGATTGGGTAATGGTTCAAATTTTTTACGGGTCGGACTGATCCTCCGACCCACTTAGCCGAAGTGCCAAACAGCAGCCTCATGCCTATCGAAATTCGTTAAACAAAGCGTGTGATTTGTGATGTAATTTAAGAAACAGGAACCAAAAAAGAAAAGAGCAATGTAGAGGGATTTTGGATTTACCCTTGAGTTGGCTGGATTTTCTGGTTTTTGTTACTCTGCTCTTGATTTTCTGGTTTTTGTTACTCTGCTCTTGATTTTCTGGTTTTTGCGCCTCTGCTCTTGATTTTTGCTAGGAAAGTTTTTCTGGAGTTTTATTTGAGTGTTAAACAGGGGGAATTTGCAGTGAGATTTTTGGGGGTGATATTAAGGAAGAAAGAGAAAATGAAGAATAGTGTCACTTTCTCTGCCTTTTTATTTTTTAGGAGTGTGGGAGAGGAAGGTTTTAAGGTGTTGGTCTTTGTTTATACGTAGAATAGAATTGCATAGGTAATGAGTTTTTTTTTTTTTTTTTTTTTGGAGAAACAACACTATGATTTTATTTATGAAACCAACGTGGCAAGGATTACAATGGATAGGTGTGGAGGAACATCCTCTATCCACACTGTATACTCACTATTATGTCTCGCATGTCTAGCAATTTTATATTCCAAAGTTTTCCACCGTCTTGGAACAAAACTGAACTCTATTGCTACAAACCTTTCTGCCAACATCTTGACCTCCTCTAATAGATGTCCATAGTCAGCCAAAGTAGGGAGTCCACTCTACATTGCCTCAATTGCAAATTTTGAATCTCCGTCAAGGATGATCGAGTTGTGGCCGAGCTCCATTGCAAGTTTGAGAGCTTTGATAGTAGCTATCACTTCGACTGCCACTATAGAATGAGGAAAAGGGAATCTATCTGCCATTGAAGTCAATACCAAACCGTTTGTCTCGAATCACCGCTGCTACACCTGCTAGATTCAGGTCTTGAAAACATGCGCCATCGAAATTAACCTTGATGTCTGGTGGGGGTTTGCCGATTGGACTTGGAGAGTTTGGAGTGGTTTGGTCTGGGGGTTTTGGGAGTAAAGAGCGCACAAAATTTGCCCTGAGTGACCTCACCATTTGCTGGATTTGCTGGACTGGGAATGGGATTGGGCTGGTTCGTACTGCATTCCTTCTGTGCTGAACTGTCCACACAATTGTATGGAAGTGAAACCTAGTTATGGCTTGCAAAATGTCAAAAATACATTTAATATAATTAGATAATCAATATTCTTAAAAAATAAAAATAAAGTTAAAATTATAATTTAACAAAATTAAATAAAAAAAACCAAATAAACTTTTTTTTTTTTAAATTTGGACACTCTTTATTTGAATATCTTTCACACACGTGTAATATATTTTTTCTTAAATACTAACACACATTAAACGCAACAGTTTACTTATTTTTAAATCTTAAATTTTAGTTTTTTAAAAATTCATTCATCTGTAACTTCACTAATAATAGATAAATTCAAATTAAAAAGTTAAATTAAACTCAAAATAAAAAAAAATAAAAAAACATTCATCGCACAGTATAATGAAATTAGTTGTAAATAAAAATAAAAATAAAAATTGATAAGGACGGTGACAAGTATTCATCTCACCCCATATGTGGTAGCTGGTCCTTTAATCTATCATGAATTGCCACGTGACATATGGGTTGCCAAGAGCATTATCATAGTAATTTATTAATGCTGATGAGATAAAGATGACATAGGAAATTTTCTTGGATTTCAAGAAATTATACACATCCATTAGTCTATGTTCAGTGAGATGTACCTGAATCAGATAAATGTTTTTTCTCAAAAATAAATAAACAAATAAATATCAACATAATTTTAAGGTGCAAATGGACTTGATAAAAATATCACATTTTCCATGAAAAACCAAATAATTCTCAAGATTAAAATGTAACTTGATGTCATGATTTTTTATTTTTTTTTATTTTTTTAATACAAGATAGAAATTCTACTCTAGCCTAATCTAAGTGTATATGTGTGTAAAGCTCCTTCTGGAAAACTTGAACCCCGGCCTTTGCTCCCCCCCCCCCCCTCACCCCACAAGTATTAGTGACTATTGCATCAAGGATGTGCGGTGGTAAGTCATAGTTTTTTTTTTTTTTTTTTTTGTAAAATATTATTTTGGTTCTTAAGTTTCGCCAAAAAAAATTTTTTGTCCCTAAATTTTAAAAAGTTCTTTTTTCATTTCTAAACTTTGTAAATAATTTTTTTAATAGTTAACAAACAAAAATAGGGATGAAAAAAGAACTTCCTTCTTTTAATAGTTTAGAGATGAAAAAAAAAAACTTTTAGTAAAATTTAAGAACATAAATAAAACATTTACAATAGTTTAGGGATAAAAAATAAACTTTTTAATAGTTTAGGGACGAAAACTTAACTTCTTAAAATTTAGGAATGAAAAAGAAACTTTTGGCAAAGTTCAGGGACCCAAAATAGTATTTTACCCTTTTTTTTGTAGTGTTTGTTACACACATATTTTAACTGAAATCTTAAGTTAAAAACACATTCATTAGGTTCTTCGGGTTCAATTTCTAGATCTAGATCCATTCTCATTTCTTGTTTTGATTCAATTTCATCCATTTTTTCTTAAATTTTGGATTTTTTATTCGATGAGAATTGATCAATTAGGGTTTTTTGAGTTTTGATTGCTTTTTCATGCATATGATTAAAATGGTTGCCATGATTGATTAAATGGATATATGAGATCTGTCCAGGTTGAATTTTCTCAATTTGTTGAATTTTGTTGTTTCGTTTTGTTCTAGATTTGTAGATTTTGAGTTTGTGTTCAAAACACTGCATTTGAATTTTGAGCTTTTTTTATGGATTCATTGAGTTTTTTTGGACCTTTATTGCTTTTAAAAGTGGAATTTGACGTGGTTTTGATAATTGCTTTTGAAAATGAATGTTTCAGCTTGATAATTTTTTTTTTTTTTTTGAAAAAAAAAATAGAGTACTTTGATAACTTCATTGAAAATTTAGCTTCTCATAATAATTGAAATAAAACACTGCAAATAAAATATTAAGCATTAAACTGCAAATAAAATAGAGAAAGGAATAATCATAATACTACCATGGAGAAAAGTTACAGAAAATTCACATGTGGCCGCCTCTAAATGCTACACCTTCATCCCTAGCCTCTATTTTCTCTCCACAGTTTTACAAACTGACAAAAGGTTTGTATATGAGAAGCCACTCCTACTACAAATCGAATTAGCCTACTTACCATTGCTGTGATTTGCTCATATGTAATCCATCACATGCGGCTGACCTAAAGCCTTATTAGTAATTAGTAAAATCCTAGGGTGCCCCAAAAGTAAAAATCCCATCCCAGGTTCGTGCTTTGGTGAAGAAATAAGGTGGCCATGTCAAGCATGCAATCAAGCCCATTGTACATCTCCTACTAAAGCAAACTATATTATATTTTCCTCTCTTTACATTTTTTTTTTTTTAATACTTTTTCTTCATGATTTCCAGGTTCTTCAAGTTGGCTTAGCAATTGGCATAGCCCCCACTTTGCATGTAAAGCCCTTACCTATAACACAATTATAATATATAAATTAAGGTCAAATATGTATATATGAGAGTTCATTATTATTTATATTTCATGCATATCAATATACTGAATATTGAAATTAATAGAACATTATTGTTTATGATGTTAAACATGATTATATATGAGACATCTGAATTGATCTCTAGACTACTTAATTACTTCAAATTTAAAATAAAATAAAATAAAATTCTTAAAACTCATAAGTAAAGACGTAAATAAAAGGGTGTGATTCAGTATTAATGAGGAGAATATTACCAAACTCCTAGCACTATTTAGTTATATTCTTTATTCAGTAGAGAATTTTTCATAACATTCAAAATTACAACAACAAAAAAAAAAAAAAAAAACCATTCCATGCCATTGCCATGTGAGTCAATTGAATATCTACTTTTGAAGAAGTACATCACGGTCTTTTTTTCTTTTTCTTTTTCTTTTTTAATTTTATATTTTTTGTTACCACAAGTAAAAGAAGATTGGGTTTTTTGCTTACCACAAGTAAAAGAGGTTGACTTAATCAAAATTGTGAAGGTAATAATATTGAAACACAATATTCTTGACTAATATGAAGATTGATTCTTGACTAATATGAAGATTGATTGGCATTCTTTTTTCATGAATAAGTTATTAGATGATGCCATCTTGGGTACAAATCAGTACCAAATCCTTTTATTACCAAAAAATAAACATATAATATGAAGTGCATCCTAACAACCATTGAATAAAGACAATTACTAACAATGGTTATGACTCATCCTCATTCATTAATCACTAGACGTCTTCTTCTTCTTTTTTTTCTTTTTTTGCTACAAGTGATGTGAGACTAAAGCCCCAAACTAATCACTAGATATCAATCCATTTATTTATTCAAAAAGTAGATGTCAATCCATTAACAAAAGGAATCTAATTAATTGTGCATCCTTGTTAATGAAGGACTTATTTAGCTTGCGTAAAATTTGAAAATGTATACAAAAAAGAAAGAAAGAAAAAAAAGAGACTAAACTTGGTCTTATTCCAGTTTATTATTATTATTATTATTAGGTAGTTGTTATGGCAAGATGATGTTATAGAATCCCACGATCACATGTTCATGGGCAATTAATTTCTCAAAAGAAATTTAGTAAATTTAGGACTATAAATTATTTTATAATTTTTTTTGTCACAAGTCTCAACTTTGACATGGTAAATTGTGAATTGTTAATCATCACTTGCACATGGACTCACCAATTTTTTGATTCTCAATTTATATCATTTTTGCAAAATCATGTATATAAGTTTAGTTAGCATATTGTGTTTTCTCATGTTTGGTTATGAGGGTATTTTGGAGTTTTGCTATTAGTTGGGATATTTTAGAAATTTCACAAATGAATATTCTAGAAAATAAAATATTTCGGTAAGTTTAAAAAAAAAGAGTAACAAAGTGGGATATTTTCTCATTTCCAAAACAGTAAAGGGTTACATTGCTTGGTTTAAAAGATTATGGGGGAAATTATGAACTATTCCAAACATAAAGAGAAAAAATGTTTTTCCCCTTTTTTAAAATTATTAAATGGTATCTTGTAGTTTTCTGGTAGCTTATATGACATCAAATATATAGTTTTCAATTTATAGCTTTTATGCTAAATCTATAACAAAAACTTAAAAATTAAATTATTTTCAAAAAATTAACTAGTTTGGCTAAATTTATAACAATAAAAAGACTAACACAAAAGGAAAAAAAAAAAAAAAAAAAAAAAAAACCCAAACGGAAACTTAGCCATTTAGTTGTGATTAATGAATAAAAATATGATAGATAACAAGTCTATATTCCATCAATCAAAATTTGTTAGGTTGTCAACCTGCCAAGTATTATAAATTTAGGATTATTCATTTCATCTTATTTCAAACACGAGTTTAGATGAGATCGAGCTCATCAAAAAAGTAGATCATGCATTTAAGCTTAGAACGAATCAACTGCATCATAATCAAGCCTAGAAACTGCCATCTGCTATTGTTCTAGCCAAAGATATTGGGAGCAATTCCTAGTGATTCCATATCTCTATCCAAATTAATGACCATAGAGTAATGCTTCATTCTTGCAATGGCACACAAAAATTGATTAAAATCCACAAGGGAAGGGAAAGGGTGCGTGTGAAGCATTGTATCAAACAGAAAAAGAATGAACCTCTCAAAACCATCTTTAGCGACTATACCAAATGGATTTATATTCATCCAATTCATAATTATTTAGGAATCAATAAAAATAACTGCAAATATTATTAGAAAAATCTCAAATAAATACAGCAAATGAAATGCTTAGAACAGAGGACAAACCCAAATGGTCCCTCCAATAAAGGGTTTTCCATCCTACATAAAACAATTTGATCTAGATGAAATGTTGTAACATGTCAATAGAGTTGTACATGGAATACGTACTACACTTTAATGGGTTACCATTTTCCGTCTGGTTGATGTGCAGTAGGATTGCAACTGCTACCAAAGTTAGCAAGCATATTGGCATAAAGTAATAAAGCTACATGAGTGTCCTCATTCAATGATCCTCTAGTAGAATTAACAATCATCATCCAAACCCCATATATTTTATATTAAAACTTTTGTTATAGAAACTGTACTACCATCATCATGCAACAATGTTCACACCTGTTCATGGATCAAATGTTTTAGGAGTGACCCTGAAAAGTCCACAAAGAGTTCTATTTTTTGTGAAAAAAATTTAAAATTTCAATGCTTATAATCCAGACCTAGTAGTGAATGCATGCAACTAGATGTAGCATAAATCCACCTAAGAATTGTTGACCATTACCATCTTTGTTGATTTAAGTATCTCGGTAGCACAGCATTCAAAGTGAAATAAAGTGATACAATGTGTTTAAGTAGTATATCTATATTACTATTTCATTTCCTCAGATAGAAAATTGTAATTGCCATGCCAATAGGCATACAACATGGGATTAAAATCCAAAACGGATGGAAAAAGGCACACGTGAACCAATTGATCAAACAACCCTAAGGCATTACCAAGATTCCTAAAGCTTTGAGATCTGCATTGATCTCTCACAAATTTCAAGAACCAATTGAGGTTTTCCACATCTTCACTGCTAATATACATGAAAAAAAACTCCTTATAGATTGACTAGCAAAGCATTAAATTATGAAACCGAGTACCTGATGTTGAAAGACTAAAAGCCTTCATACAAGTTGTTCTATATGTTGAAAAACTAATCCCTTGCTTATGCTAAATAACCATGCAACTATTTATCCTAACTAACTTCCCAAATGGACCAAATTATCCCTATACATGAGAACCCAATTCCAGCCATCAAAACAGTGTTCCCAACTTGCCAACACATATTAGAAACTATCAAGGAGGTGTTGTAGGAATACAGAACGAGATAGGTTGATCGGCACACAGCACTTTTGGTCAGAGCTTTTGTGTCGAATTGTCATTAGTGTCGTTTGGCACTGATATCCTGGACCAAAGCGTTGTTCAGCACTCTTGGTCAGAAACCCAATTTTCCAATCCCACCTTCATTCATCAAGTTAGTTTGAGTTTTGGGTTGAGTTCCTTTCAAACTCCATAGAGACTAAAGTTCTCCTTCATGGCTCTCTCATCCAATAATTCCTTATGAGGATCTACCATGATGTACCCAACAATAGTTAAGTTTATTTTTAGAGCCAAATCTTCAATTGCTTCTACTTGGAAACTCCAATGACACCCAAACCAAGTCATTCCAAGAAGTATATACCTTCGCCATAAATGAAGTTCCAAATGATTTACTTGAGGGCAACGACTTGAGCCTGGATTAATGACAAACTAATCCAACCCAAATAATTTGAGAGAATCTTGTTTTGTTAAAAATCCCAAACAAAAACAAAGTTTGAAAGGAAAGTTTACTTGAGCATTTGCCTTTCTATTTTAGCTAGAGAAAAGTTAAAAATATTTTTTAATCATAAATTATTATAGATATATTTTCAAATGTTTGGATATATTAATTAATTATTATGAAAATCAGTGTCACTTGCAAAATTCTAAGCAACAAAAGAATTTGTAAAATTCAACTACCTATAACTACAAACAAGCAGCACATTATATAATAGAACAATGTTAACAATATAGCAAAAGAATACCAATGGCAGGAAGGGTGGTCACAATCTCTCCCAATTTCAACTTGTACAAAATGGTAGTCTTGCCCGTTGCATGAAGACCCACCATTAGAGTACGCATCTCCTTGGCAAAAGGCCAGCTGAACAGCTTGGTGAAAGAGAACCCCATCTTTTATCTCAAGCTGAATTCCCAAAATCACAAGTCAAAGGCCTAATCAACCTAACAAGAAAACACTCATACATAATAATTATCTCATTATAATGATTTTGCAGTAACCTACAACACGACTTTTATAAACCTTGTTGTATATTTCACAAGACCTATGGGATTATCTATCTTATACTTGACCAAACATGACATCACTAAGTTAACCTTGTGTATTTCAAAAAGATTGGTTTTCTTTAAGCATAACATCACTAACTAAAACTAGGAAACCTAACCTAAGTTAGCCTAGGAAATCACAATCTACATGCAACAAAATGAAATTACAAAAGCTCCAAAAGAATCAGCTTTTTGTGTCCATGAAATGTAATCAATCACTAACAAATGAACTATTCTTCAACTATATGATCGCAAGTTGGGAGTTTCCAACTCAATTTACATTAAATTGTAAACGTCAAAATGATTATACCATGAAGCTAATTTTGTATTGCTCTACAACCTAAGTAGTTGCTTCTCTCTTAGACAATTCAAGGAGAAGCACATACAAAATTATTAGCTAACTCCTTGAGTTGATAAACCAACCAAGCTAGACTAACAAAATTTGACTGGGCTCGAGTCCACTACACAATAGCACCACAAGGCTTCTAAGAGGGGGAAAAAAGGGAAAGAGGGAGGGGGGGGTGGGGGGGGGGGGGACTCAGTTTGCATAAATGCAACTCCAAAACTTAATTTCATTGGAGGGAACATTTATTATCATTAATTCCACTGGCTAAGGATGTATAACCACACACAAAAAAAAATGCCAGATTTTTAGAGCAACAATATTTAGCATTAATCTTAAATAAGAAAAAATTTTGAAACAGCTAACCAAGCAAATAGGTTCAAACTTCCAAGCAACAACATGAGTGCACAATGAAATCACGACAAAAGATAGAACAGTTAAAGGTACAAACAATCATGCATACATAAATGAAATAGAAAATCATATTTAGAAACTATAAAATTTACCTGAAATGATACACATCTTTTAAAGATTGACATGTGATAGATTAAATATGAAACTTGTCCTAGATGTTGAGAAACTAAAAAACCTTCACACAAGCTTCTGGAGAAATTCTTGAATGTTCTTATCAACTTGATTAGATGGCAGCAAGTCAAATAACGTGCTTGCAACTGTCGCATTTGCTGAAAAACCCTTGTCAACCATTATTTCAAGCTATTTCATTGCCCTTGATGTCTCATTATGTTGCAGTAACCCTTGGATTATTGTGTTATATGTGCAATCGTCAAGTGAACAACCACACCCATCCATTTTCTCAAACATCTCACTTGCTTCTTCTAGTAGTCCCTCTTTGCAAAGCCCTTTGAGCATTATGGTGTAAGTTCGAGCATTGGGTTGCAATCCTTTCGCACGTAGACTATAAAAGAGTTCTCTTGCAACTGTAAGATTCCCGACATTACACAAACCATCAATCAAAATGTTGTAAATCACAATATTGTTGCCCAATGTTTTGTCTTCCATCTCATGAAACACTTTTATTGCCTCAACAACT
Organism: Quercus ilex subsp. ballota; assembly: GCA_032727855.1. Classification (NCBI taxonomy): domain Eukaryota; kingdom Viridiplantae; phylum Streptophyta; class Magnoliopsida; order Fagales; family Fagaceae; genus Quercus; species Quercus ilex. The sequence goes on along the minus strand of CM064910.1, from coordinate 27,732,573 downwards.
TGTCCATTCTTACATAGGCCGTTCAACAAGACAGCATAAGTTTGAGGATCTGGAAGTTGGCCACAAGCCTGCATTTTATGGAATAACTCTAGAGCAGCCTAGTGTCTCTCCACTCGACAAAACCCACCTATAAAAGTGTTGTAAGTCACAACATTAGGAGTTACTCCCTTGTTGGACATTTCATTAAAGAGATTCATTGCCTCATCAATTTTTTTATTTTTACAAAACCAATTAATCAATTTGTTATAGATAACAACATCAGGTGAACAGCCCCTCTCAACCATCATGTTCAATGCTTCGATGGCATCATTCAATTTATTTTGCAAACAATATCCATCAATTAAAGAATTATAAGAGACTACGTCAGGTTCAATACCTTGTTGAATCATCTTATCAAAAACTTTTTTCGCCTCTGTCAACATCCCCTCTTTGCAAAGTGCGTCCACTAATATGTTGAAGGTCCTCACACTTGGCACGATCTTCCTTTGTGCCATCTCATTCAAAAAAGTAGTAGCCTCTCTCCGCCCACCGAAATTGCATAGGCCTTGAATAAAGGAATTGTAAGTGATAAGGCCGGCTGAATGCCTTTACTCATCATTTCAAACAAAAGGTTCAAGGCCTCAGTTACCAACCTATCCTTACATAAACTGTCAATGATTGTGTTATACACCTCTAATTTAAGCTCAAAATTTCCTTCTTCCAATTTCCTGAGCAACCCAATAGCCATATCAGTCTTACCAATCTTACACAAAGCATTTAGTATCGTTCCACAAGTAAATGCATCAGGTTGATACCCTTTCTTCTCCATATCTTCTACCAACTCCACAGCTCCAGCAATGTTACCTTGAAGACAGAGACCCTTGACAAGGGTGTTTAGAGTAATAGAGTCTGGGTGATAACCAAGTTTCAAAATTGTTGCTAAGACAGAGAACCAAAAATCTACTCGAGTCAAATGGCAGAAGCAGTTAATCAAAATATTAAGAGTATAAACATCAGGAGAGATTCCGAATGATTCGATTCGTTTAATTAGAGAAATGACTACTGGGTAATGCTTCATTGTTGCAATGGCACCCAAAATGTGAGTAAAATCGTCAATGGAAGGCAAAGGGCGCATGTGAAGCATTGTATCAAACATGTCTAAGGCATGATCAACATTCCTAAAGCTTCTAGATTTGCACTGATCTCTAACAGACTTCAAGAATTGATTTTGATTCTGATTGTGATTCGGGTTTTTTTTAGCACTAACAATACCAGTAGCAGCAGCAGCAGCAGTAAGAGTAGAATAACAATAAGAACGAAAACAAGTGTGGGAAGTACGAAGCAGCGTACCCATTTTCCTGAAGATCCAGCAAACAATTCGGCAGCCGAAATCAGAACGAAACGATAGAGTTTGAGAATTGAGAGAGAGATAGAGAATCGGTTCGGGTTGGTTTTGAGGGCAGTTTTCTTCCTTTAATTTCCTGGGTTACAAAGAGGAAAATGAATGATTAACAAACACAGCCTATATGTAACAAAGTTGAAATTATGATCCATACGTTGTAAGTGGGTTGGGTCTAAGAACTATGGGGGCCGATTGGGTAATGGTTCAAATGTTTTACGGGTCCACTTAGCCAGAGTGCCAAACAGCAGCCTCAGGCCTCTTCAGGTTCTAGATCGAAATTCTTTGGTCTGAGGAACCAAAGCGTGCGCGCGTGCGTGCGTGTGTGATGTAATTTAGGAAACCGGAACCAAAAAAGAAAAGAAAAATGTAGAGAGATTTTGGATTTACCCTTGAGTTGGCTGGATTTTCTGGTTTTTGCTCCTCTGCTCTTGATTTTTGCTGGGAAAGTTTTTCTGGGGTTTTATTTGAGTGTTAAACAGGGGGCTTTGCAGTGAGATTTTTGGGGGTGATGGAGAAAATGAAGGATGGTGTCTCTCTCTCAGCCTTTCTATATTTTTTTTTTAAGGAGTGTGGGAAGGAATACGACGGGAGGCGAAAGTTTTAAGGGGTTGGTCTTTGTTTATACATTAGAATAGAATTAAACCATGAAAGAGAAGAAAACATACCAGTTAGAAAAGAATAAAATGGCGAGAGAAAAAACAAATGGGAGCGACGGCTAAAGAGAAAAGAATAACTAGGGTTTTAAAAGTTTTAAAAACTTTTAAAACCCTCAAAAAGCGGTTAGACGATGGCTCGAACAAGAGTACTCTTAGCCATTGAAGAAGAGAACACACCTTATATCACCAAGCTATAGACTGTATCATGCTTTTATGTTACGTATATATCTATATATCGGTTTCGTTCAGTCAAAAATCCATCAACCCATTGAACCGAAAACCGAAAACCGAAAAAATTATATATCTCAAACCGAAACCAAACTGAAGTAACAGAAAATGACCAAAACTCTAAAATTTCGGTCAGTACAATCGGTTGGTCAGTTATTTTTATTCCCCTACTTTAAAGTTTAAAGTAATCCATGGGTCTTTCTTTTTGGGTAAAATATTGTTTTGGTTCTTAAGTTTTGCCAAAAATTTGTTTTTCATTCTTCTATACTATTATTTAAGGGGTTTCTCCTGTTTGGATTCCTTATTTTATAGTTCAAAAATGCCCTTACAGCCTTATTTTAAAGTAGAGACAAAACTAAAGGATAATCCAGTAAAAACTATTTGGATTCCTCATTTTATAGTTCAAAAATGCCCCTACAGCCCTATTTTTAAGTAGAGACAAAACAAAAGGACAATCCAGTAAAAAGGCAACTCTAATTTCCATTAAAACATTGCCTAAAAAATAGGACCACTCCCCTATTAATTTCAAATTGATTTATTCACTTATAAATTAGATTTTTAAAATAAAAATTATATATATATATATATATATATCTATCTATACTATTATTTAATGAGCTTCCCCTGTTTGGATTCTTCATTTTCATTTTATAGTTCAAAAATGTCCCTATAGCCCTATTTTTAAGTAGAGACAAAATTAAAGGACAATCTAGTAAACTTTAAAAAGTTCTTTTTTCATCTCTAAACTTTGTAAATAATTTTTTCAATAGTTAACAAACAAAAATATGGATGAAAATAAAAAAAAATTTCAATAGTTTAGGGATGAAAAAAAAACTTTTAATAAAGTTTAAGGACATAAATAAAACATTTTCAATAGTTTAGAGATTAAAGATGAACTTTTTAATAGTTTAGGGACGAAAAATGAATTTCTTAAAGTTTGGGGATGAAAAAAAAAAAACTTTTGGCAAAGTTTAGTGACCAAAATAGTATTTTACCCTTTTCTTTGTATTGTTTGTTACACACATTTTTTTTAACTAAAATATTAAGTTGAAAACGCATTCATTAGGTTCTCCAGGATCAATATCTAGATCTAAATCTACTCTCATTTCTCATTTTGATTCAATTTCATCCAATTTTTCCTAAATTTTGGATTTTTTTTATATGATGAGAACTTATCAATTAGGGCTTTTTGAGTTTTGATTGCTGGTTCATGCATGCAATTAAAATGGTTGCCACGATTGATTGATTGGATATGAGATCTGGCCAGGTTGAATTTTCTCATTCTGCTGAGTTTTGCAATTTTGTTTTGTTCTAGGTGTGTAGATTTTGAGTTTGTGTTCAATTTTTTCTTTTTTAAACACTTGCATGGCATTTGAATTTGGAGCTTTTTGATGGATTCATTGAGTTTTTTTTTTTTGGACCTTTATTGCCTTTGATAGTGGAATTTGACTTGGTTTTGATAATTGCTTTTGAAAATGAATGTTTTAGCTTGATAATTTTTTTTTTTTTTTTTATAAAAGAGTACTTTCGTAACTTAATTGAAAATTTAGCAACTCATAGTAATTGAAATAAAATACAAAAATAAAATACTAAGCATTAAACTACAAATAAAATAGAGAAAGAAATAATCATAATGTTATCATGGAGAAAAGTTACAGAGAAGCCACACGCGGCCGCCTCTACATGCTCCACCTTCATCCCTAGCCTCTATTTTTCTCCACAGTTTTACAAACTGACCAAAGGTTTATATAATCAAAGCCACTCCTAATACAAATCGAATTAGCCCACTTACCATTGCTTTGATTTGCTCATTTGCAATCCATCACATGCGGCTAACCTAAAGCCTTCTTAGTAATAATTAGTAAAATCCCAATGTGGCCCAAAAGTAAGAACTCCCATCCCAGGTTCGTGTTTTGGTGAAGAAATAAGGTGGCCATGTCAAACATGCAATCAAGCCCATTGTACGTGCATCTCTTACTAAAGCAAACTTTTATATTTCCCTCTCTTTACTTTTCTATTTTTTCTTTCTTTTGCTTTCCCAGCTTTGTTCTTGTCTCTTTTATTCTTCTCTTTCTTTTCCTTGTTTTGCTTTTCTTTTCTTTTCTTTTTACTTTTACTTCCAGGTTTCTTCAAGTTGGCATAGCAATTGACATAACCTCACTTTGCATGTAAAGCCCTAATTACCTATAACACAACTATAATATATAATTAATCACAAAATAACATAAAGTATGGCCAAATATGTAGATATGACAATTCTTTATTATCTCTATTTCATGCACATCAATATACTGAAAATTGAAATTAATAGAACATTATTATTTATGACATTTATTCAAATATAGAATTTTTTTTCTTATATAAAACTTGATTATATATGAGACATTTGAATTGATCTTTTAACTACTTAATTATTTCAAATTAAAAAAACAAAAAAAAAAAACAAAAACTTAAAACTCATAAGTAAAGATGTAAATAAAATGGTGTGATTCAGTATTAATGAGGAGAATATAACCAAACTCCTAGCATTATTTAGTTATATTCTTTATTCAGTAGAGAATTTTTCATAATACTCAGAATTATGAAAAAAAAAAAAAAAAAAACATTCCATGCCATTGCCATGTGAGCCAATTGAAAATCTAGTTTTGAAGAAGTACATCACGATCTTTTTTTTTTTAATTATATATTTTTTGCTTACCACTAGTAAAAGGAGATTGGTTTTTTGCTTACCACAAGTAAAAGAGGATGCCAACCGGGGCTTGGTTGAGTGGGTAAGGTCCGGACACTTCGTGCAACACACCTAGGTTTGAGTCCCGCTGCCCGCAAGTTTCCGTTGGTGGGTAAACTTAGTGGTGAGGTGTATTCACAAATATGAGGTGACTCCCGCACAGTTTGGCAGGCGCGTACCTTCAGCTAGAAGGTCTATCAGCTGGCTCCCTGCCCGAGGGTGTAATATAGCCATAAAGGCCTCCATTTTTCCCTTCTCAAAAAAAAAAAAAAAAAAAAAAAAAAGTAAAAGAGGATGATTTGATCAAAATTGTGAAGGTAATTAATAATATTGAAACACAATATTCTAGACCAATAGGAAGATTGATTGGCTTTCCTTTTTCATGTATAAGTTATTAAATGTTGCCATGTTGGTTACAAATTAGTACCAAATCCTTTAAATACCAAAAAAAAAAAAAAAAAAAAAAAAAACCAATATAATATGAAGTGCATCCTAACAACCATTGAATAAAGACAATTACCAACAACAGTCATGACTCATCCTCATTCATTAATCACTATAGATGTCTTTGTTTCGCTACAAGTGATGTGAGACTTAAGCCCCAGACTAATCACTAGATATCAATCCATTTATTGATTCAAAAAGTAGATGTCAATCCATTAACAAAAGGAATCTAATTAATTGTGCAACCTTGTTAATGGAGGACTTATTTAGCTTGCATAAAATTTGAAAATCTATACAAGAAAGAAAGAAAGAAAAAAAAAAGGACTAAACTTTGGTCTTATTCCAGTTTGAAACAAAATGCAAGTAAATTAAATAGAATTGTATGTTGTCAACAGCTGGTTTTTGACACTTATACAAAATATAACTTCTATTTTCGTAATAATTTAACTTGCACATCGAAACAACTATTCAACTAAGAAAAGTACTAGCAACTCATCCATGATCACCAATTACAAAGAGTCAAAATCCATTAACAAATGGATCCTATTGATTTTACCTTAATGTAAAATGCGCATATAATCAAAGATTTAGCTTGCACTTCATTCTAATTTGAAATGCCCATGAAATAAATGAATAAACTTGGTCATATTTTGATTTAACAAGAGTGCTCAACTAAATGGAATGTGCATATTGTCACCAACTAGCCATTAACAATCTTTTAAACAAAATTTATTTTCATTATTAATATTTTAACTTTTACACATTCTAGTTAGAATCTGTATGGCACTATTCTATGGTAACAATCGTTTATTACAACGGTTTTAATCTTAGCATTTTATTATTTTTGGTGGTTTCGCTCACCACCTAATTGATTTTTTTTTCATAGACTAATTAATGATTCGAGTGCAAATTCCTTTTCTTTTCTTTTTCCCACTTTTTAAAATGATTTTGTGGGAGGGAAGGATCTAAACACAACATAGAGCCCATGGGCCCAGTCCAAGGATGGGCGAAGGTCCATTCGTGCACTAATCCAACCCGACGTATGGACTAAAGTTCAAGGATGGAGGACATAGAGACCACAATAATTCGACTTGACATGTGGACAAATGTCCGAGGATGGAAAATGGACAAACACATCGTCCAAGGAGCTTGACGAACGAATGCATCTCGAGAATGCCTCAGTTGGTCACTTGCACCAAAAGGCAGGGCACCGTGGAAGACATCAAAGATGTGTAAGTAAAGAAGAGAGGAAACATCCAGGGAAGGTAGCCATCACCTCCACATTCAATACACTGCACCAACTTAGCCGGCCACATTAATAAGGAAAAGATACCTGAACAGTAGTTTGACAACTTACAACACTTTCTACCACATTCAACAGGGTCCTGATGGGACAAGCATCCCAACTACTACCCAAAGACGTACAATTGGAGGGCTCAGATGTGTTAGGAGGGACTATATAAAGGAAAGGAACCCCTTCAGGAAAGGGGTTGAAACAATAGAACTTGAATTAAAAAGAAGAGAGTATCAAGCTGTACCAAGACTTAAGCAAATTATTTATGAACATTGCCTCCTTGGACTAGCTCGAGGAAGAGTTTTATGCTTGTTTTGTGTTTCTCCCTATCATATTACGAGCCTCAACCCATTAATTTTATACCTGGATCACACAGAGCATTATATTTGACCTAGCAAGCTCATTCTCTTATAAATTAATTGTGTTGGGCCAGAAATACCTAGCATCACTATTCTAAGTAGGTTTGGGGGCTGTCTTACCAGTGATAAAACCTTAGAGGAAAAGGTTTTTAACTTAAGAAGCAACCTGTAGACTACCATATGACTTGATAATAATATTAGGAAACTAAATATATCTATTCTAAAACTAGTAGATATTTTAAGTTTTAAAAAAAGTATACATTTTTTTTTTCTATACTTTCTAAAAATGAATAGTTATGACAATCAGGATGGCGGATTCGAACATTGAACATTTTCTTTAGAGATATCAAAAGTGTCAATTAACATAACTCGATAAAATTAAAAAAAAAATTTATTATAATTATAATTAGGGTTAATTACACTCACTTCCCTTGAAATTTAGAGAAATGACACTCCACCCAAAACCTATAGGGAAAAAACATACTCCTCCCTTGAGGTTTGAAGAAACTAACACTCCCTCCCTTTTTGTTTATATTAGTAATAGAATATGATAGGCCAAAAACGTATTGACCTCTTGTGATTAATTAACCAATTAATTTAGCCAAGTATATTAATTAAGTTTTTACGAATGGGGAAAACCTAACGGCAAAAACTCCACCGGGTAATTTTCAGGTTACCACTCCCGAAACTCCACTATTATCACAACAAGCGGTTACAAGTAAAGGAATCTCAAGTACCTTACCAACCTACAGTTGAACCCTTACCCCAATACCCAATTGGACTTGTTCTGTAGTAACAGCTTCCCCTTTTGATGCACGGCTCCCAAGTACGTGACTAACCAATGCGCGGATCCCAGTAAGCGACTTGAATACCAACTAGAAAGAGTTGCTGGCTGCAAAGTTCTTTAGTTCATCCTGCACGATGAAGATCAAGAAGATGCTTGGTCACAAAACCCTTTGGTGCAAATACACAGCAACTTCTTCAAGAATGATGAACTAGGGCAAGAACTTCGTCTCCAATCACAATTTGCTTGAACAGAGTTTTCTCAATACTTATGCAACTTGTGAACTCTTTGACGACCCTTAAAACAATCCTTTTATATATCTAGGGTTAGGAGAAAAGAAGGCCCAAAGACACATTCACGGATCCCAAGAAATCAGATTAGAATTTCTGATTTTATAAACCTCGACAGATAGCAAGGTGTCGAGCTTTAATAAATGTGCACTTCTTCAGCTTGTTTCTTGGACAGACTTGATGACTTCAACACTTGATCTTGAAACCTTGTTTCTTGAAGTATTAAAAACACCTAGAACTACCCAATTACAAGTTGAGTGGATTTTGTCAAAGGATTAGCCAATTACATAAAAGAATGACATATCTTCTTAACAATTGAACCACACATGTCCTAATAGAATATTCTAAATTTTTATAATAATTTATTTACAAAACTTTAACCATTGTTAGTAAAAAAAAAAATAACTAATAAATTTAGAATAAATTGCAAAATTTATCAAGCACCAAAACACTTGCCATAGAAATTCTCTCCATAACTTGTTGAAAAAAAAGAAAAAAATAATAATAAGCAAAATTCATACTTAATATTTTAAAGTACACTTTAATTAAAATATTAAAACAAAGAATTTTAATTACGAAATAAGATAATTTTGGAAATTTGTCCTTAAGCAAAGGGCGTTAGCATTCAACATTTTTTATATTAATTTAACAAAGTTTAGTTAATCGGATGTAAAAGGGGAAGTGTTTTTTTCTTCAAGTTTGGAGTGTAGTTCAAACCTCAAGGTAGAGGCTTGCTTTTTCCTTTTAGGTTTTGGGTGGAGTGACATTTCTCTAAATCTCAAGGGAAGAGAGTGTAATTAGCCCTAATTATAATTATAATTAAAAAATTTTTTAATTTTATTGAGTTATGTTAATTGACACTTTTGATATCTCTAAAGAAGATGTTTAATGTTCGAATCCACCATCCTAATTGTGGTATCTATTAATTTTTAGAAAGTATTAACTTAAAATATCTACTAGTTTTAGAATAAATATATTTAGTTTCCTATCGAAATTGTGGTACCATTTGGTAGTCTACAGATTGGTCCTTAAGATAAAGACCTTTTCCTCCAAGGTTCTCTATCCCTCCCATTGCATCATTTCTCTCTCCTCTCTCCTACTTTTTCTTAGAATTTCAACAATGGTATTACCAGAATCCGCTTCCTCATTTCCTCAAATAAGTTTAAACAGTGCCCATATCACAAATAAACTTTATTTTCTACAATATTCAACCAAAAGACTCCCACTTACTTCCCAAAAAATGGAAAAAATAGAAAAAGAAAAGAAAAGAAAGAAAGACATCACTTGGAAGCATTAATACTTTATTAGAAAAATATGGTAAACAATCATGTATGTTGCTTGCAAACATTTATAGCAGAAATATAGATGAGTATTGAACCATTTTTATGAATTGCCTTGTTCCTCAAGATCATTTCCTCCTTATATAGATGAGTATTGAACCATTTTTATGAATTGCCTTGTTCCTCAAGATCATTTCCTCCTTTGAGAGAAATTAGACTCTCAACATAAGTGATCATCTACATCAATCATCCATCAACTTGAAGATTAATCGTTTTTAGGGCCGAGGGATCATACAAGAGCAATTGCCCCTCATTATTTCTCAAAAATAAGCTTTCGTTCTTCCAAAATCCTATTGGTTTTTCAATTCCCATAAGAGGTCCAATAGTGAATAGCTTAGTCCAAGACTCCCTAACACCAAATTCAAGCAGTGACCAAATATGAAAATAATTCTACAATCGTTCTCTATATTTAACAAAAGTAACTAGAGAAACCGCACAAAAAAAAAATTCTCCAAGTATCAATGGAATCCTCAAAAACGCCATCTGGTAATGTTGTTGTTAGGAACAACTCATCGCACATATCAAATGATAAAATGCCTTGAAATTATGACATCAATGACCCCACAATAAAAGGAATGCGTATTGGCTAACATCAAATTGAAATATATTAATTTAAAAATTAAAAGAATCATTCATAACAATTATCATTGATTCAAAATAGTTACACAAGAGTTCAAACAACCACATGGGATTTCATCTTATGCTTGGTTTTTGTCAAAAAAGACATGCTGGTTCAAAAGTTATATACAATATTTTGCAAGACTTCAAAGACTTGAATTATTTGAACAAAGCTCATCTTTGAGACAACTTTGTAGGGAAAAACTATAATATTGTTTCTTGAATTCCTATTTTGTTTACCCCCAACTACAATGCAAAAATTACTCACCATTTTTGCTTTCACTACAGAAGTAACTGCAGATCCATTTTTATGAGTATGTAGAATTTGATATACTACTGCACGCTCTACAAGACATCCATTCGTTTTTGCCTACATTATGAACAACATATTTATGTAGTGACGAATATTGACTCCACATAAACTTAGGAGAAGTCAAAATCATATAAAAAATAGTCATAATACTTATTACCTATTTTGCAACGTGCACAGCATAGCTACAAGAACTAGCAGTATGTACATCATCCTGTTTAGAACAATGGTCCTTATTCTTCTTTGACTCTATCTACCTTCAACAAAATCAGATGTTCATATACAGTATGTTTTAAGTATCTAAAGCCAAAATGCTCAAAAATATCATTTGATATATATTGGAAGCCAAAGTAAAAGAATGAGAGGAACTGCATGCTAAAGGTAATAAGTTTTTGCTGAGCATCTCTAATCATGGAGTGAAGACACCCAAGTTTCCCATGATCTTTCATTTACAGATGCATAGCATGTCTATACCTTCCATTTGGACTAGAAGCTTAATGATTGATATAACTGTACTGATTTTAATGATGAATACTTTGGATAAATGAAAACAAGGCAATTTTAAGAAAGCTAACTCATTTTAAGAAAAATCATTATAGGCCAAAGCAAAAAATCTTAAAAGAAAGCTAGAACCTATTAAGAAAATCACTCCACACCACACACTTGCCTTTGTTTTTGAACCTTGACAAACCAACATTTACCACCTCCAAGACTTCTACCAAATTAAACAAATATGAAATATGAAACACAACTTCTCATATATACCAGTTTCACAAAAAGCCCACATAAAGGTTCTAGCTAATCCTATCTGAAAGCAATCCAATACGTATTCTCTCAATTTCTCAATAATCATTCTCCTTTTGGTATGATCCATGATGGAAAAGAGAGAGAAAACAAACTTATCACTGCATCGTCAGTATACCAATGATCAACAAGTATATCCCAATCTTTTGGTATGCATCCCTTGGGTCGATTGTTCTTCACTTGTGCTTTGTTTCTTGAATGCGGTATATAATGCTTAGTCTTCAGCCTACACTTATGATCCCTCCAAGCCTTCCCAATTTTTTGCAAGGTAAATGTTTTCAGAGCCGCATATGTAGTAGGATTAACAGGGACTTGGTATTTTTGCTACAATCAAATAGTTGAGTTATCAAATTACAAAATTTTTCATGCTAAAATACTTATGTAAAACCTAGTACAAAATGTCATAATTACAAGTATTATATCAAATTTTGGTCATTTTTAGGTTTCGGAGTTATTTTCATCAATTTTTAGACTTCAGGGTTATTTTGGTCATTTTTTAGGTTCCGGGGGATATTTTGGTCATTTTTAGGTTTCTAGGTTATTTTGGTCAATTTTAGGCTTCAGCGTTATTTTGGCCATTTTTTAGATTTCGAGGGTATTTTGGTCATTTTTTGGGTTTTAGGGATATTTTGGTCATTTTGTAGATTTTGAGGGTATTTTGGTAATTTTTAGGTTTTGAGGGTATTTTAGTCATTTTTTAGGTTTCGAGGGTATTTACGTTTTATTAAGCATTTTCTTGCACAATCATACACTCAAAAAAACTTCAGCCCCAAAACATTCATCTTAAACTGATTCTCCAACTCTTCTAGCTAAGACATTCGCAATCCTTCCTCTCTCCCTCTCTCTATTTTCCAAAATTATTAGAACTCTCTCTAACTCCATGACTAAGCATTGCCATCTTTGCTCTTTGCTCTTCACTCTTGGCACATATTGCTTTTCGATCCGCTCTCTTTATCTCTCACTTTTGCTCAAAATCTAACCCAAATATGTCTCAAACTCCTCCACTCTCATACTAACTTTCTCTCTCTCTCTCTCTCTCTCTCTCTCTCTCTCTCTCTCTCTCTCTCTCTCTCTCACACATATCAATGTCTCTCTCTCAAAGATCAATGTTTCACTCTCTCTTTTGCTCAAAACAATCTTTAATGGGTCGCTCTCTTGATGGGTCTCTCTCCTTCTGCCTCGTCCCTCCATGGTGGACCGTGGTGATTGGTGGGTGTAGAAGTGGTGGTTAGTTGGGTCCGGTGATGAGTCGTGGGGTGGGTTATGGACGTGTTGTTGAAAGTCACTCCTATATTCCCAGTAAAGCCTCGATGGCTGTTTTTGGGGCTTCAATTGGCTAGTGACGGTGGTGAGTGCTAATAGAGACAAACCCAATCTAGGGTTTGAGAGTGAGAATGCATGGCAGTGGAGGGAAGATCGATTGTTGGGTTTTGAGATCAATGACGTGAGATTTTAATTTGAGAGTGAGAGTGAGAGAGTGTGTGTGTGTTTTTTTAGAGGGAGACAAATGGATGAGAAATGAAAAGGTTGGGGTCTAAATTGATAGGTTTATGTGAGGGAAAGGAAAAAAAAAAAAAAACAGGGGGAAAATTGGCCTTTTGGGCAATTAACAGGTCTATTGCGGCGGTCGCTTAAACCGCCGCTATAACTTTATCAAACGCTACTAAAACTTATATATTGCGGCGGTTTTAATATACCACTGCTATAGCATGCTACAAAAGGGTATATTTATTGTGGCGGGTTTTTGGTGCGCCACTATAGCCATGTCTAACACCGCTAAAACACGTATATTGTAGCGGCTTATATAACACCACTGTAGTACGCCGCAAAAGGCTAGATCTATTACGGCGGTCCAATGAAACGCTGCAATATATCTCAGCTACAGTGACGGGCCAAAAAAGCGCTGCAATATGTGACATATAGTGGCAGTCTTCGAACCCACCGCAATAGCTCGATTTTCTTGTAGTGACTGGAGTTGGCGCTGGAATTGTTTAAATTAATGCATTAAATTTTTTTTCTTCTATCTTTTTCTACTCCAAAATGATTGCAGGAATGGGGTGTCATAATTACTTGGTACAAATTAATATGGAGGGTCCTAAGCTTGGCGTAGCAGTTGAAAATTTTAACAACTTTAATTTCAATAGAAATTTGATTAAAGCAAATGTAGTGGTAATTGAAATATGCATTTGTATATGTGTTATTGTGCTTATTTGGCTAATAAATTTGATGGTACAATTCTTTGGTTGCAATTTCTTATTTACTTATAAATTCATTAGTTTTTCCCCTTTAATTTTCTACTATCAATTAATTTGTTAGTTTTCTATATATTTTTAAATGAATCATTACCTTCTCTATTACTTTGTTTAGTAAAAAGATAATTTGGAACTCTGACAGTGACAACATTCAAGCGGTTTGAGATTCTTTTAGTAAAAAGACAATGCATGGGAGGATGACTTGCTAGGAGCATGCATTAAGTTTTCCTTCTATGGAAAATATGTTGACATGGTTTATAAATCTAAACTCATTTGCTATGATAGAAAAATCTGGATTGTGAGTCAGTAGATATATCTACATGAGTACTGGAAAATATGAATTAATTAGTAGTATAGTCCTAGTAGAAATACCTTATGAAATTATGGTAGTGTAAGATAAACACAAAATTTGAAATGTTATATTAACTTTAAGAATTAAAAATTATACTTCTGTTAAAAACCCCTAACAAATAGATAGTTTTTCAATTTTTTTTTTTTTTTGGAGGAAAAGATAGTTTTTAATTTGAATCCGTAGGATCACTGATTTATTACAAATGTTAGTTCTCACTTCCACCTAATTATATGTGTGTGTGTAGTGGCCAATCACATTCATTTTTAAGTGTGCTAATCACTTTCTTTAGTTCTTTAGTTTCATATTGCTCTCGTTTTTTATAAAACAAAGCTGCTGGCAGGCCCCTAACTACACGTTTAGCTATATTTGTAAGAGTTGATACCACTTAGCGTTTAATTATTATCTCCCAATCAAATATCTTAAGTCTTAACTTCTTCCCGCATACTTTCTTAGTTTATACCATTCACACATACATGGAAATAACATTACAAGAAAAAAGACCTGTTGCAACAAGTAATATTGCAACAAAAATAATTGGGATAATATATATACTATTGCATCTGTGGGTTGTCTTTTGTTGTAATAGTAACTTAAATTAATTACATCAATTAAGATTGTTGCAAGAATTACCTTGTTACATCTAAATGTGTTGTTGTAATAACTAAATCTTATTTTATTTTGAAATATGTTGTTGCAATAAGTAACTACTTATTTCACATCAAAATATATTGTTGTAAAAGGTGAAAAAAGACCTGTTACATGTGTTTGATCATAAACTCATCATGTTATGTATATATTTGTGTTTTTGGACATATTAATTTGATGGAGTACATTGACTTTTGCATTTTTTAATTTGTATCTTTAATTTTTTATTGTAGTTCCTCAATATAATGTTTATATTGTCTTATAATATGCAAATTACAAGACAAGGTAATAGACAAATTAATAATAATAAAAAAAACACTCAACCTATTTTAATAAGGTTGTTTGTAATAAGCTATGACATTTTTCACGTATTACTACAAAATCTTTGAAGTAGTAAACTATTGCCACAAAATTATTTGTTGTAATGAAGAAGTTATTGCATCAACCTGTTTGTTGCAATATGTAGAATTTATTACAACGAGATCTTTGTATTGCGTAAACTTATTGCTTCAAAGTTTATTACAACGGCTCACAACAACTTTTTCGACATTGCAATAACACCTTATTGCAACGACTTTGTAGTTATTGCAATAATTTTTCCTAACATGCCTTTTTTCTTGTAGTGTAACCACTAGGCACTTGAACATACATTTTGAAAGAAACAAAAAATCAATTTTAATGCACAACGATGCCCTCCACTCTCATTGATTATTTCTTCCTGTAATATTTGTTTTATCACCTGTGTCTTAACTTTTATATAAACTCCTACCTCATTCTCATTCTCCAAGCACCTGCCTCATTCTCCACATAATCAAAAATGAAAATGAATGTGCTCTTAGTAGCTATGGTGGTCAGAGCTGCTTCCCAACCACCAAACCCCACCCTTCTTCGAGGTCTCCCTTATGACTACTATTTCGTGGTCCTACATTGGCCAAAGTCTATCTGCAACACTAGCAGGTATCAATAGTAGTCTCCCTTATGACTACTATTGCCACTAAATCATTTGTTGTAATTTAGAAGTTATTGCATCAACCTGTTTGTTGCAATATGTAAAATTTATTACAACAAGATCTTTGTGTTGCGTAAACATATTGCCTCGAAGTTTATTACAACGGTTTGCAACAACTTTTTTGACGTTGCAATAACACCTTATTGCAACAACTTTATAGTTATTGCAACGATTTTTCCCATTGTAATAGGCTTTTTTTCTTGTAGTGTAACCACTAGGCACTTGAACATACATTTTGAAAGAAACAAAAACTCGATTTTAATGCACAACAATGCCCTCCATTCTCATTGATTATTTCTTCCTGTAATATTTTTTTTATCACCTGTGTCTTAACTTCTATATAAACCCCTGCCTCATTCTCATTCTCCAAGCACCTGCCTCATTCTCCACATAATCAAAAATGAAAATGAATGTGCTCCTTTTCCTATTCCTAGCAGCTATGGTGGTCAGAGTTGCTTCCCAACCATCAAACCCTACCCCTCTCCTAGGTCTTCGTTATGACTACTATTCCGTAGTCCTATATTGGCCAAAGTCTATTTGCAACACTGGCAGGTATCAATATACAAAACCAATACCTGCTTATTTCACCCTACATGGCCTACGGCCTCAACGTAATAATGTTCAATGTCTTGTTGACTGCACACTGTACAACGAATATGAAAATTTTGATAATATTTCGATATTGTATATTCCTCAATAATCCTTTTTTTTTTTTTTGGTTATAGGGAAAATAATATTACACCTGTGTTTTACTATTTTTTTATTATTTTATAGGCTATCAAGGTGCCAAGCAAGAACATAAAAAGATTGATGTCAACATTGTTTATTGACTATGGCATTACTTCTTAAACAAATTATAACTTCTATTTTTAGTATTAATTTAACTTGCACATCGAAAAACCCATTCAATTAAGAAAAGTACTAGCAACTCATCCATGATCACCAATAACAAAGTGTCAAAATCTATTAACAAATGGATCCTATTGATTTTAACTTAATGTAAAATGCGCACATGATTAAAGAATTAGCTTGCACTCCATTCTGATTTGAAATGCCCATGAAATAAATGACTAAACTTGGTCATATTTTGATTTAACAAGACACCTCAATTAAAAAGAACGTGCATATTGTCACCAATCAGCCATTAACAATCTTTTGAACAAAATTTACTTTCACTATTAATATTTTAACTTTTACACATCCTAGTTAGAATCTATATGGTATTATTCTATGGTAACAATCGTTTATTACAACGGTTAAGAACATAATAAGATTGATGTCAACATTGTTTATTGACTTTGGCATTACTTCTTAAACAAATTCTAACTTCTATTTTTAGTATTAATTTAACTTGCACATCGAAACAACCATTCAATTAAGAAAAGTACTAGCAACTCATCCATGATCACCAATAACAAAGTGTCAAAATCTATTAACAAATGGATCCTATTGATTTTAACTTAGTGTAAAATGCGCACATGATTAAAGAATTAGCTTGCACTCCATTCTGATTTGAAATGCCCATGAAATAAATGACTAAACTTGGTCATATTTTGATTTAACAAGACACCTCAATTAAAAAGAACGTGCATATTGTCACCAATTAGCCATTAACAATCTTTTGAACAAAATTTACTTTCACTATTAATATTTTAACTTTTACACATCCTAGTTAGAATCTATATGGTATTATTCTATGGTAACAATTGTTTATTACAACGGTTAAGAACATAATAAGATTGATGTCAACAATGTTTATTGACTATGACATTACTTCTTAAACAAATTCTAACTTCTATTTTTAGTATTAATTTAACTTGCACATCGAAACAACCATTCAATTAAGAAAAGTACTAGCAACTCATTCATGATCACCAATTACAAAGTGTCAAAATCTATTAACAAATGGATCCTATTGATTTTAATTTAATGTAAAATGCGCACATGATTAAAGAATTAGCTTGCACTCCATTCTGATTTGAAATGCCCATTAAATAAATGACTAAACTTGGTCATATTTTGATTTAACAAGACACCTCAATTAAAAAGAACGTGCATATTGTCACCAATCAACCATTAACAATCTTTTGAACAAAATTTACTTTCACTACTAATATTTTAACTTTTACACATCCTAGTTAGAATCTATATGGTATTATTCTATGGTAACAATCGTTTATTACAACGGTTAAGAACATAATAAGATTGATGTCAACATTGTTTATTGACTATGACATTACTTCTTAAACAAATTCTAACTTCTATTTTTAGTATTAATTTAACTTGCACATCGAAACAACCATTCAATTAAGAAAAGTACTAGCAACTCATCCATGATCACCAATTACAAAGTGTCAAAATATATTAACAAATGGATCCTATTGATTTTAACTTAATGTAAAATGCGCACATGATTAAAGAATTAGCTTGCACTCCATTCTGATTTGAAATGCCCATGAAATAAATGACTAAACTTGGTCATATTTTGATTTAACAAGACACCTCAATTAAAAAGAACGTGCATATTGTCACCAATCAGCCATTAACAATCTTTTGAACAAAATTTACTTTCACTATTAATATTTTAACTTTTACACATCCTAGTTAGAATCTATATGGTATTATTCTATGGTAACAATCGTTTATTACAACGGTTAAGAACATAATAAGATTGATGTCAACATTGTTTATTGACTATGGCATTACTTCTTAAACAAATTCTAACTTCTATTTTTAGTATTAATTAAACTTGCACATCGAAACAACCATTCAATTAAGAAAAGTACTAGCAACTCATCCATGATCACCAATTACAAAGTGTCAAAATCTATTAACAAATGGATCCTATTGATTTTAACTTAATGTAAAATGCGCACATGATTAAAGAATTAGCTTGCACTCCATTCTGATTTGAAATGCCCATGAAATAAATGACTAAACTTGGTCATATTTTGATTTAACAAGACACCTCAATTAAAAAGAACGTGCATATTGTCACCAATTAGCCATTAGGCGTAAATACGCTTTTGGTCCCTACATTTTGGGCAATTTCTCAATTTGGTCCCTAAACTGATTTTGCTTCTAGGTCAGTCCCTGAATTTTTAAAATGGTCCCTACCGTCAACCCAGTTACGGAAAAAGCTGAGGTGGCAAACAGCGTGTCCTATTTGCTGATATGGCGCTGACGTGGATATTAAAATATTATTAAAAAAACTTATTTAACATTTTTAAAATGCCACGTCAGATTTAAATTAATAAAAAAAAAAAATCCACGTCAGAAATTTTAAAATAAATAAATATTAATTTAATTAAATTAAGAAAAAAAAAAGCTTTTTCAATTTAAAAAATTCCTATCCCAAAAAAAAAAATTTTAATCTAATTTTTTTTTAAAAATCTTAAATCTTTTTTTTTTTTCAAAAGAACATGTTTTTTTGTGTTCTTCCTCATAATATGATTCATATTCTTAGCAAATTAATATTTATTTTCTTATCATTTTCTGTATCTTTCTTGTGCTTTTTTTTAATTCCTTTCATTATTTTTTCTAAACATGTTCTTGTTCTTTGTTCTTTGTGTTCTTCCCCGTAATCAATCTCCAGAGCAAAGAACCAAACCCCAAACCCAGATCTCAACCAAACCTTAAACCCATATCTCCAGCAATCAAATCCACAAACCCAAGCAACCAGCAAAGCAACACCATCGAATCAAATCTTCCTAAATCTTCCAAAATTTCCCAGCAACCAGCAACCAGCAAAGCCTTAACATCAAATCCACAAAAATCCTAAGCTAAAAACTTCCAAATCAACCTTAGAGAGAGGAAAAGAGTGAGGGTGAGGTAGAGAGAGGTGTGAGAACCACTAATCTGGGCTTCACAACAACAAAAAACCACCACCGATCTGGGCCTACAGCCTGACTTTGGTCAGAATGGAAACCCGCGTGAACAACCACTACACAAAACGTAGCAACTGCTACCAAGCTAAATCCAGTAACCACCACCAAGTTAAACCAAGCAACCACCGATCCCAACCCTCAACCCACCGATCGCAACCCATAACCCACCGATCCCAACCCTTAAAAACCCAATCCACTGCAACCACTGCACAAAACACCAATCGGAAGCCACAAAACCTCCGTGATAGATCGGCCCTTTCTCTCCCTCTCCTGTGTCAGATCGATGAAGAAGAAATAATATTTATGTGACGAGAAAGGTGAAGAAGAAAGAAGACTGAAAAATTTGTGTTTGCTTCTAGGTTCCAGCGTAGAAGAAGAAAGAAGAAAGGAAGAAAGAAGAAGAAAATAAAGAAAAAAAAAATGATTTTTCTGACTTAATTTTTTAAACTGAAAAAGCTTTTTTTTTCTTTTCTTAATTTAATTAAATTAATTTTTATTTATTTACTTATTTTAAAATTTATGACGTGGATTTTTGTTTTAATTTTTTATTAATTTAAATCTGACGTGGCATTTCAAAAATGTCAAATAAGTTTTTTTAATAATATTTTAATATCCACGTCAGCGCCATGTCAGTAAATAGGACACACCGTTTGCCATCTCAGCTTTTTCCATAACTGGGTTAACAGTAGGGACCATTTTAAAAATGATTTTAAGAATTCGGGGACTGAACTAGGAGCAAAATTAGTTTAGGGACCAAATCAGGAAATGGCCCAAAATGTAGGGACCAAAAGTGTATTTACGCCTAGCCATTAACAATCTTTTGAACAAAATTTACTTTCACTATTAATATTTTAACTTTTACACATCCTAGTTAGAATCTATATGGTATTATTCTATGGCCACAATCATTTATTACAACGGTTTTAATCTTAGCATTTTATTAATTTTTTTAGAAGAAAAAAATATGGTTATTATGGTTTTTAAAAATATAAATCAAATACAAAAAAAAAAAAAAAAAATTATATACTTACAAGTTTGGCCTGCTCAATCTACTCTTTTTTTTTTTTTTTTTTTTTTTTTGCAAATTTGGAACGGGAACAGAAACCCAAGAATTTTAAAACTGAGGACCAATCATACCCAATCCATCAAAAAATCAAACCAAGTTTGATTTTTGGTCCAATCTAGTTGATTAGTTCAGCTTATATGGTTTTTTTTTTTTTAACAATCCTAAATAAATAAAATTAACCTTCTTTATTTAGGGAGTACTGAAAACAATATTGTCCCAACTACTCTACCATATTAATCTAGTAATGCATCTCATATTTTTTTTTTTAAGGAAAAAAAATGCATTTGTCCCCTCTTTATATTTGAGAGGTAATTCACAATTTTTCTCGTAATTTTGAAACCAAATAATGACCTCTTCTATATTTTAGAAATGAGCAAATAGTCCCATTTTTTTACTCTCCATTAAACTTACTAAAATCTTTTGATTTTAGGAATATTCCTTTGTCAGTTAAGAAAGAAAAAAAATACTGTCTTGCTGGAATTAAATTTATTCTATCTATTGGAATTAAATTCTACTCAATAATTATTACTTTTATTGAGTAGTTTCTTTATTGTGATTTCGTAGAAAGGTTGATGATTTCGTAGACAGGTTGAATATAGCCGCATTTGTAGACAGGCATTTGCCATTTTCCCAGGAAGAAAAAAATATATATATAGCCGCGTTTTAAAAATATGCCTATAGCCAAATAATTTTTTTTTTTTAAAAAAACAAAAATGCTATAGCCTCGTTTTTAAAATGTGGCTGCAAGCTAAGGATCTAGAGCTGCGTTTAATAAATGTGGCTAATGTACACCCTATAGCCGCGGTTTTAAAAAGCGGCCTAAAGATAAGACCTATAGCCACGTTTTTAAAACGCAGCTATAGCTATCCCCTATAAAACGCGGCAAAAATATGTCCTATAGCTGCATTTTTAAAAACACGGCTATAAGTCCCAGCCTATAGCCACATTTGCAAAAACGCAGCTATAGACCTGTCAGCCCTATAGTTATAGGTTTTAGGCAATGGCTGAAAACGCTGGTATAAAAAATGCAACTATAGACCGATTAACCCACAACCACATTTTTAGGAGCTATAGCCACGTTTTTTGTAGTGAATCCTATGACCACGTGTTCATGGGCAATTAACTTCTCAAAAGAAATTTAGTAAATTTAGCCTCTGTTTGGATACCAATGAAAAATGAAAATTATTTCACTATTCAGCTTATTTTTGCTACCATTTATGGGTCTCACTACACTTTTTAATACTATTCATGGGCCCCACTGTACTATTTAGGCTAACTTTTACCTTTATCTACAGTATTTTCAACAGTAAGTTTTCAGTTTCCGCAAAATAAGCTGTATCCAAACAGACCCTTAAGACCACAAATTATTTTATAATTTTTTGTCACAACTTTGACATAGTAGGTAGAAATCATTTTCCAAGTCGATACAATCAAGCCTCCCCGCAGGTTTCCAGAGTTGCATGATCCTGGAGTGCAAGAAGTGGTAGCCTACTGTTCTCCTGAAGACTTTCACAATGAGGGAGTGATTCCATTTAGCTCGGATGTTCATCTTGGTCCTTTTGGATAGCTTAATGGCAACGGTGCCCTCAGGGGGGTCATCCATCTCTTCATCAAAGAAAGGCTCCTCTTCATCATCCCCATGGACCTTAAAAGCCTGGGCATAGGCACCAGGTATGTCTCCAACCAGCTTGGCCTTATAGGACGAGGTCCCACGAACGTCGCCACTCCCTGTGAGGAGCCAAGAGGCTGATCCTCCTTGACTTTTTTTGTACTACGCTGTAGTTCAACATCCTCTTCACCAGACCGCTCACGAGACTCAAACTCACACTCCATTCATGTAGAAAACCTTATGTTGTGCTTTTTGCTAGTCTAATATTTTTGATTTCATAAAATAATTAAATAAAAATTAAATATAATTAACAACAGATGGATGAAATGTTAACAGAAGACTAAATTGAAGGGAATTAAAATTTAGAGGACTGAAATGACAAAATGTAAACTTACAGGACTGTAATGAAAAGTAGTTAAACTTAGAGGGTGAGTTTTGTATTTTGGCCTAAAATTTATATTATAAAGTAAAAAAATTATGTATAACATTGTACATGTTTCTTTAGTATATAATGTATGAATCAATCTTACATTGTAAGAACAAAAATATACAATGTAAACTAAAATTTTCATACCTTTTTTCAAATTGATATGAAACAAATTGTAGGGCATAATGAAGGATTTGCTCCATTTTCTATCTGTATCTACTAACCACAAAGTGTCAATGACACTTTCTACGGTGCTTTGGTTTAGTCAAGTGCCTTGTCTCTTTTTGTAAGCACTACAAAAAAAAAGTTCTGTGGCCACGTTTGTAAAACGCGGCCTTAGGTCCAAAAAACGTGGCCATAGGCCGATTTGGCCTATAGCCGCATTTTTTCTGGCCGCGTTTTCAAATGTGGCCCAAACCCCGTGACTATAGGCCAGAGGGGGTCTATGGCCGCATTTCCAAACGCGGCTTAAGACCAGGTCCTATGGCCGCGTTTCAAATGCGGTCTAAGGCAATAGACTATGGCCGCGTTTTGAACGCGGCCATAGCCTCTCACCTTAGGCCGCGTTTGAAACGTGGCCATAGGTGAAAGCTATGGCCGCATTTTTTAAGTGTGGCTGTAGGACATATTTTTAGCCACGTTTAAAAATGCGGCTATAGCCTTTTTTTTTTCCTAGGCCAAATGGCTTAAGAAGGACCTCCACACCTGAGTTTCTTGCAGAGTAAATGTACTATAGAACTCAAAAAAGATGCATAGAGTTCATGTATTTGCAAAACAAGTAAAATAAACGAAATCCTATTTATAAACTTAGTGTAGATCAAATTTGACTCGGATACCAACCACAATTTTAAGTTCTAACAGTTAATTAATATGATTTTTTAATTATATGAACTATTCTCTTACTCAAAACACTCTGCCTGAATTTCTCCTGACTTCATCTTTTTATAGGCACCTACATTAATAAATCAGATGCTTGCCATACTGAACCTTCATATAGAAAGGACCCTCTGTAGGTCTTCTTATCCCATACTTGGTCAGGTCCCCATAAAGAAAAGAAAGGGAAAAAAAAGGACATGTACTCCTAGTCATAAAAGTAGTTTTAAAGATTCTAAAAAGAAAGAATCTTACCATCCATGAATCATCCACCATCAGAGGATATGTAAGCTTTAGTTATGATAAGGTTAAGGTCAGTAAGGACTTGTACAACTTCGAGAAGTATTCCATGTTTGTTTGCACTGTCAACCTGCATCATACAATGGAATAAGTACCAAAAGATTCTAAAAATAAAAAAATAAAAAGGCCAATAAAGTACAACAAAGAGAAACAAATTTAAAGCTATATCCTTATATAAAGCATATATTGAAAGCTTTACCTGAAGTTCTCATCCTCAAAATAGACTTGTTTTTTAGGCTAATCCAACACTCTCAGGAAAATAACTTATGTAGACAATATCCCTCATAGTAACAGTCCCTTTACACTTTCCTAATTCTTCTACATCATGATCTCTCACTGTAGTCATCAGCAAACAATTTAACAATATTTGTGTTCCCATAACTGGATACCAAAGTTTTAGCTAAAAAAACAATGAATACCAAAGATTACAGGTGTTAATCCTAGTTTCATTTATTTAAATAAAATATAATTAGTCTATGAATTATGCCATTAGATTTCAGTTTCATCCTTAGGCTCTATGCTAGTCTCCCAAAATCAATATTTAAATATTTCTATTTATCTCGTGGTTTTTTTATTTTACCAGAATTTTGTGATTTAAGGACACATATATAGTAAATGTGTATCACATTAGCAATTACTGTTCTCATATAGGGCTAATAATTAATAAGGGTCCAAAAACATAGTTTTGACCTCAAATTAGCAATTGTCATTCAATTTTAAAATTTTAAAGACTAAATTAAAACAATTGATAACTTAGGAACAAAAATGCACTTTGATACATAGCTCACTGACCAAAATCATAGTTAATTTTCTTCTAAAAATAATCATAGTTAATTTAAAACTTTTATTTTGGCTTCTTGACCAAAGTGGGAGGACAAGTTGATAGAAGCAGACATTGGAAGTGTGGTGAGGCTGTGGGCCTCCCCTATATATGCCTAGAGTGATACAATACAACTGGGGGTTGTGATTTTGCTTCAGGAATGAAGATAAGAACGAATTAATGTGGGTTGTTGATACCTAGCTCCAAGAATTAATAAATAAATAAAATAAAAAAAGAAGAAGCTAGGTAAGAATTAGTTTGCCATCTGGGAAGGTACTTTACATCCTTACCAAACAATTTACTTCCCATCCTTACCAAACAATATAGTGAACTCTTTTCGCTTATTAGATTGTTGTTTTAATTAAATTACAATTTACTTAGTCTAAGACTCTAAGTTTAATTTATTTTCAATTCAATCATTTAAGTATCATTTTTTTTCTTTCATTTCAGTTATTTAATTTTAATGTGTTTTCAATTTAATTTTTTCATTTAGTTTGTCCAATTATATCTTTAGTTTTAGCTTTAGTCTTTTATATATATATATATATATATATATTTTTTTTTCCCCAAAAGGACATTGTTTTGGTGTAATAAACAGTACAAATTGGACAGAATGACTGCATTAGTCATCAATGGAAGTTAAAGGAATGGATTGAAAACGGGTACAATTAGATGTAAAGGGTGTAATTTTTAATTTAGCTTTTGATTTCATATAATTATCTTTTGAGAGTGAGAGATCGGAGGGCGGAGGGCGAGGGTGAGAGCTATAGGTTTTTTGGTGAATAAAAGGCTGATCAGTTTTAGGTCGTTCAATTCCTATTTATACAAAGCCTAAAGCCGCGTTTTTTACCTGCGGCTATAGGCAAAATCTGAGGCCGCGTTTAAGAAACGCGGCTGTAGCTCAAAAAAACGCGGCTTTAGACGTGTTCTATGGCCCCGCGTTTGAAACGCGGCTTTTTTTTTTTTTTTTTAAGCCGCGTTTTTAACGCGGCCCAAAAAACGGGGCCTAATACCCCCGTTTTTTGTAGTGAAGTCCAAGAGCGTTACGTTTTGCTGCAAAAAGCAAGACTTTCCTTTTCAATGATAGACCGAAACAAAACTTGATGTACTACGGCATGTCTATATAGTGTTTTTAGCTGAGTCAATTTGGTGAGCAAAAAACTCACAGTTTCACGACTTGTAGCCTCTTTTTTTTTCTTTTTTTTTTAAACACCTATATGTGTAGTGCTACAAATCACCATTTATACCAGTTTCTTTTGAGTTCGGTTCCATTTTTATTTTTGAATATTTATAGCAGTAATACAGTGTTTTGATTAAGGAGTATTATACTACATAATAAATTGTCACAATATTTTTACAATTTTCAAAGTGTCATGTCTTTATAGGTCAAAATAAATATAATAAAATAACAAACTATCATACTAAGACCAGCCACAACTAAAAATAAAACTCTTGTGAAAAAATTATGACATTTTGGTATTGTCACAATATCATATTAGGATGTGTCCAACTTAAAATAAAGGTATTATGAAAATGTGACATTTTGTTGTTATAGTATTTTTAAAATTAGGTGTAAGAAACTTATGAACAACTTAAGTTTCTTAGAGCATTTGTATCAGCTCATGCAAAATGGTATAAAAGCTAATTTTGCCATTCAGCCCAAAAAGTCACACACATCAACTTATGCATTTATTGTGCAAAATGCATTTTAGCTATTGTACTTGTGCAAATATACATAGGCATTGTTGTTGTGAATTTCAGTTTTTATAATTTCTTTTTTTCAAGGATGAAGGAAGAGAGTGGATAATGGTTTTGTTATTGTCACAATATTTTTACAACTGTTGAGTTATCAGTTGCTTTATAAAAAAAAAAAAAAAAAAAATGTTATACAAGGACCTACCACAACTTAAAATAAAGGTATTGTGAAAATGTGACATTTTGTTGTAACAATATTTTCATAATTGTTGAGGTGTAAGTTTTTTATAGGTCAAAATAAAATAAAATAATAAAATATTATACCAGGGCTAACCACAATTGAAAATAAAGATATTGTGAAAATATTGTGACATTTTGTTGTTGTCACAATATTTTTCACAACTATTAAGGTGTAAGTTTCTTATAGGTCACCATAAAATAATAAACTATTAGACCGATACCCACCACAACTAAAAATAAAATTATTGTAAAAATATTATGATATTTTGTTATGTCTCTAAACTTTTTTGGTTTAATCAATTTATGTGAGCCAAAAATCATTGTTACACCATTTCTATCTTAAATTTCTCACTCAAGGGACACCATGTGGCTTGCACATGCTACCCAAACTAGTTTATATATATAAAAAGAGCCAATAGGTTATCCACAGTAATTTTTGGTTTGTTCAATCACTAAGGCAAAACTCACCGCTTGACACTTTTATTCTGCCTTCTTTTTTTCTTTTTTCTTTTTTCTTTTTTTTTTTTTTGTCTTTTTAAATGCCCAAGTTTGCCACTTTTGTTCTGACTTCGTTTTATTTTTTTGTCTTTATAAATGCCCAATTTGGTTTGAAAATATATATCTATATATATGAGCTACCACGGTAGTCTTCTAATTTTAAAATAGTAAAATGTACACAACAAATTTTCACAATATTTTCTCAATTTTTGAGGTGTTAGTTCCTTATATGTAAAAGTAAAATAATAAAAATATCATACTGGAATCTATTACAGGAAAAAATAAAAGTCTTGTGAAAATGTTGTGACATTTTTTTTTTTCTTGTATTTCTCGAAATTTTTTTGTCAATTTTAATGAGCTAAAATTTACTATTTCACACATAATTTTCTTGGATTAAATTTTTGTATTTTTGCTTCTTTTTTTTAACATGATGTTTTAAGTAAAAAACACATAGATTTTTTAACCAAAAAAACAAATGGATTCCCAAAAATCAAACAAACAAACATAGGGAAAAAACACTTTCCATCTTTTATGTTTTGGATAGTTCACAATCCCCCCCCCCCCCCCCCCTCAAAATCAAGCAATCTTCCCCTTAATATTTTGGAAACAAGCAAATACTCCATACTTTACTATCTCAATTAAACCCTATTGAAATCTTATGATTCATAAAATATTTCATTGTATAATGTCTAAAATACACCCAATAAATTTTAATATCCCAAAAATTTTCTTAATGTATTTTGAGTTTAAGGTGGTGGTAATGCTTGGAAAGTTGGAATTGTGATCTAGGATGTTTTATATGTTACCTAAAGAATATTGGTTCGTTTGATTTAAATCTTCTAGACATATGATTTTCACTAATGGAAAATTCGATGAGACTGCCTTTATTATTTATTTATTTTTAATTTCTTTTCTTGCTTAAAATGGGTGTTCATTAAAAACTAAGTAAGCTAAACATCACACCTATGCTCATAAATGTAAAGATAAACGAGTATGAATATCACAAAATTTTCTTTGTGGATGATTGCAAGTATTGGACGAAGAGCTTCAATTGTAACATATAACATTATTAATTCATTGCAAAAAATTAAATATTGTGACAATGTTTTAGCAAAACTTAGTTGATTATTATTTGAAGATAATGATATTCGTAATCATTTTTAGATGTTTTTAGTAAGTGAATATTGCCTTCAGCAATTAGGTATGAAGAAACTTTTATAGTAAAATATATATTCATATGTGAAATAGCTACTCTAACTTTGTGTAATCAAAATTCTTATAAAAATGAGATTAACATTATATAACATGCATATTTTATTTACATGATTTCATACTTTTTCAAATAGAATTTTATCTTAATTTTCTTGCTCAAGAGGCAGCACATGCCTTGCACGTGTCTCCTAGGCTAGTACATGTAAATGAGCCAAATTTAGAAGGGGGAAAAAAAAAAAACTTTATGTTTGTCTAGTTAGCAAAGGAGGCAAGTTCAAGCCCAACTTTAGGCTTAATAAGTCAAATTCAAACAAAATAATGTATTTGTGACCAAGATTGTGAGTATGAGACTTGATTTAAATAAATATATATATATATATATATATATATTGATACAGACTTTATATTGGATTTTGTGTAAGTTTGCGAATAACTTCATAAGATATCATATTATTATTTGTAATTTATTGATAATATAGACAGTTCATTTTTTAGAAAAAGTTATATATGAATTTCAACAATAAAAGGCTGGTGAATTTCATTTTTATAAATTTAAAAAAGAAATCATTTTATCTAAGTAGTCCAAATAATATAATTTCCACTATAATTTATTTATTAATTATTAACATAGATTTGTAAAGTTACAAAAAATTAATCACATAGATTCTAGGCAATCTTTTGTGTGAGTTGCTGATTAAAATCCCAATTTATTTTGAGAAGTTAATCGCACATGACCACGTGGTTGTGGGATTCTATAACATCATCCTGTCATAACAGCACTCACTACATTTGGGATAATTATACCCAAGCACGTTAATATAATTTTTTTTATTATTCAAAATTATGTGTGTGATTGCGTTTACTAGGGTTTAGTTATGGGGGTATTTTTGGGATTTTGGTATTAGCTAGGTTTTTTTAGACATTACACAAAGGAATATTCCAAGAATGAAAAAATTCCGATAAGTTTAATGGAGAGAGTAAGAAAATGGGAGTATTTGCTCACTTCCAAAATATAGAAGAAGACATTATTTGGTTTCAAAGATTATGCGGAAAATTGTGAATCACTCCAAACATAAAGATGGACAAGTGCATTTCTTTTTTTCCTTTAAAAAAATATGAGATGCATTACTGGATTAATATGGTAGAGTAGTTGGGACAATGTTGTTTTCAATACTCCCTAAAAAAAGATGGCTAGTTGCTAATTTTATTGATCAAACTCTTATTTTTTGTGAGAATCAAGGAATGACCCTTTTTCTTAAGATTGTTAAAAAAAAAAAAACTATTTAGGCCGAACAAATCAACTAGATTGGACCAAAAATTAAGATTGATTTGATTTTTTGATGGATTCGGTCTAATCGGTCCTCAATTTTAAGATTCTTGGGTTTCTATCCCGATTCCCAATTTGCAAAAAAGAAAAAGAAAAAAAGGACGGAGCAGACAAAACCTGTAAGTATATAACTTTTTTTTTTTTTTTTTTTGAATTTGATATATATTTTTAAAAACCATAATAACATAAGTACCTAAGTTTCTTAGGGTATGTTTCGTTCTGACATCACTCATATCTCAATTTTCATGACTCAGTACTCGTTCTCATATCTCATATTTTATTCTCTCTTTTTCTCTTAACTTGTTACCCCAACATGTTTGGCTGTAGCTTTCCATCTAAAAATACTCATCTTTAACTCAACATAGTGGTCCCACAAATCTGACTAGTCAAAACGGTAACAATACTCACAAGTCATAATTCTCCTCCTCCTTTCCTCAGCCACCACTACTCCTCATCCTCCTTCCCTCACAAACACACCAAGTTGTGTCACACTACCAAGATCCTCTTCCACTCTGCCTCCTACCACCACCGACAACCATTACAACCCACAAAAACTCATTGATCCCAACCCCTAAAAACCCAACACAAAGCACCCAACCACTGCACAAAACACAACCCTTGTCCCACCGATCTCACCATCAGAACCCACAACCCACTCCATCTCTAACTTGCTTCTTCATTGATCGGTCTCGTGGTGGAGGATCTATTGAGTTGGAGCGGTGGAGATGAATTGGAGGAGATGCAAGAGAGAGGGAGAGATGAGAGATGTGAGTGTTCTGGACTAAGAGATAAGAGAGAGAAAACTTAGTAAATATAAATAATTTATTTCTGACAGAGACAACTCAACCATATGAGTCCCACTCATTCGTTATATTTACAAAATTGCCATTGTAACTCAATTCTCATAATTCGAAAGAGAAAAAAGTTGTTTTAGTTTCCGTAACTCTTTTGTGAGACTCTCTCACTCACAGACAACCCTTTGAGTTACGTAATTAAAATTGAACTTAAGCCTTTTGAATCAATTTTATATTTCTTTAAAAAAAATCGCCCAAAATTATTTGCCAAAAGCCCA
Source organism: Quercus ilex subsp. ballota (assembly GCA_032727855.1). Taxonomy (NCBI): domain Eukaryota; kingdom Viridiplantae; phylum Streptophyta; class Magnoliopsida; order Fagales; family Fagaceae; genus Quercus; species Quercus ilex. Next base: position 27,702,053 of record CM064910.1, on the reverse strand, counting down.
AAAATTGGAAGGGCAATTGTGCAGGCCCAAGACTAAAATCTGGATCAAACTGACTTGGACCTATTTGACTAGGACCAGTTGAAATTGGTGGCCTATCCCTAAAAGTTTAGTCCAAGGTTTTAAGAAACTGAACAGACTGATCCAATCCTAAAAAATGTAGAAGACCGATTAGACCGAACCGTTTTCACCCTACTTTTTCCTTAGCCAAAAAGTTAAAAATGTAACTTTGCTTGTTCTATTTTTTCAAAGAAAACTACCCGTTTGTCACTCATGATTATTAGTGGGGAATTCTCATATGATCAAAAGGCTTTTTAATCTGGGACAAATTTTAGGTACAATTATATTGTTGTATTGACCAATAAAATAAAAGGCATTTTATTTTTTCAAGGACAATTAAAACTAAAACCATGTGATTTCATTAGCCAATATAAACATGTTATTAGATTTAAAAATCTATGGTACTCTGCACACCATATTTAGTAATTACAATGATTGATATTTTTTTACCACTCCATAAATTTATGTTATTAATCGAATGAACATATTTACTAAATAACTTGACATAGGTAAACTTTTTCTTGGACTTAACCCGAACAATTTAGATTTGTTGAATACCATAACTATGAGTGGGCTAAACTTTGTTTTGAATAAAGTTTGACATTACAAGAAAGCTTAACATGGTCTGAGATAAATGTTAAATAAGTAAGTTTCAAAATAAAATGGCAAAGCGCTGAAGGAATTCTAGGAATCAAAGGAAAGAATTATGTTTAACCAAGAAGCGCATGATGGTATTAATTGAAAAGCAATACAATGCAAGGAAGGAAGAAGAAAAGAAACAGAGAAAAAACTAGAGAGAAGGATTTGATGAAAATGAAATTCTATTACTCTTCATTACTGTAATTCTAGTACAAGCCCCAATATATATAAACCAAAACCACCTCCGCAGAGTGTGGAACAAATATAACCAACCCTAATTCACTCATACCAGGCACTGACACGTATACACAAACTTATTAACTAACTCCACCCTTCTCACCTAATTTAAGCTATCTATAGTTTTACCTATTGTATCTCTACTACAAGTTGTTTACCAGCAGCTTTGTCATCATATGCCTTTACACGCCCCCTCAAACTGAGGGGAGGAACTCCTATCAGTTTGTGAGCAAGATCAAGAAATCGTGGAGAAGAGAGAACTTTGGTAAAAATATCAGCTAGCGGATCAAGAGTGGAGATAAAATTAACCTTCAATTCCTTACCAAGAACTTTCTCCCTAATATAATGATAATCAACCTTAATATGCTTGGTCCTAGCATGAAAAATGGGATTGGAAGTCAAAGCCAATGCAGAGACATTATCACACCAAAGCATAGGAGGCAAAGTCAAGAAAACGCCCAAGTCTTTAAGAATTATCCTAAGCCAACTCTACCCTGCAACAGTGGTAGCTAAGGCTCTATATTCGGCTTCAGTTGAAGATCTAGCCACAATAAGCTGCTACTTAGCAAACCAAGTAATAGGAGAGTTACCCAAGAACACCACCATACCAGTAATAGACTTTCTAACAAGAAGATCACCAGCCTAGTCAGCATCACAATAAGCTGAAGGACCAAAGGACCAACCTGAAAATGAATTCCATGATGCAATGTACCCTTGAGATATCTAAGAATTCTCTTGGTTGCCACTAAGTGATGTTGAGTAGGATGACTCATAAATTGACAAACCTGCTGGACAGAGTAAGCCAAATCAGGCCTGGTAAAAGTCAGATATTGCAAAGCCCCAACCATGCTCCTAAAGAAAGTAGGTCCAGGAAGCAAAGAGCTATTCTGAGAGTTGACATGAACTGTAGGAGAGCATGGAGTAAGGCAAAGCTTGCAGTCCAACATATTGAATTTGGTAAGCAAATCCAAGGCATACTTGGACTGATGTACAAACAAGCCTGGAGAAGTATACTCAATTTGAAGTCCAAGAAAGTAAGCAAGGTTGCCAAGATCCTTCAAATCACAGACAGTAGCAAGTCTTGAAACAAGATGATCAACAAATGGAAGACTATTACCAGTAATAATGATGTCATCCACATAAAGGAGAAGATAAACCACAGAGGAACCATGACGTAGAACAAACAAGGTACAATCTGCAGAAGAAGCTTGGAAGTCAATATGAAAGAGCTGAGAAGTAAATTTATCAAACCAGGCCCTAGGTGCCTGTTTAAAACCATAAATGGCTTTATGCAATTTAGAAACATGATCAGGATGAGCAGGATCCACATAACCTGGAGGTTGAGACATAAAAACCTCCTCTTGAAGCACCCCATGAAGGTAAGCATTGGACACATCTAGCTGCTTCAAAGACCAATGATTCTATATAGCCAATGCCAAAATGATCCTAACAGTGGCAAGCTTAACAACAGGAAAAAAGGTCTCCTTATAGTCCAAGCAATATTGCTGCAAAAAACTCTTAGCAACCAACCTTGCTTTATACCTAGCAATGGACCCATCACTGACCCGTTTAATTTTGTACACCCATTTACATTGAACCACATTCTTACTGGATGGAAGGGGGACTAAAGACCAAGTATTTTGTTTTAAGAGAAAATTATACTTAGAATCCTTAGTTTCAACCCAGTGTGGAAACCTTGAAGCAACATGAAATGTAGGAGGCTCTTCTTGAACATAATTTCTCACAACTACATATGCTTTGGGCTTGAAGATACCATGTTTGGATCTAGTAAGCATGGGATGAGTATTTGGAAGGGAAGAAGAAGTAGATGGAACAAATGGAGTAGTTTACTTAACTATGGACTCAGTAGCAGCAAGAGGTGGGGACTCAACTTGACCTGAGGAGGAAACAATAATAGAGGAAGGTAAAGTAACATTAGTTGAAGTGGCAGGGACACTAGAAGACTCACTAGACATAAAAAGGTGAAATGACAGAAGGAAAAGCATCAGAGACAGCAGATAAAGAAGGAGAGGAAGAACTGGGTAAAAGGGTATAGATCCGAAGGTCCAAAGGAGGACTGTCAGATGAAGAGATGCCAGAAGAATTAGATAAGGCTGTAGGAAGATTAGGGAATTTAGATTCATGGAAAATAACATGGGAAGTGATGTAAATCTTTTGAGTATGAGGATCAAAACAGATATACCCTTTAGATAAAGGAGGATACCCTAAGAAAATGCATTGAGTATACTTAGGCTGAAGCTTGTGATCAATATAGGGCTTAATAAGAGGAAAGCAAACACAACCAAAAGTATTCAAAGTATGCAAAGAAGGAATAGAGTGAAATAACAATTCCCAAGGAGACTTAAAAGCTAAAACTGAAGAGGGAAGCCTATTGATCAAATAAATGGCAGTGATAAAAGCATAACACTAGTAAGAAGAGGGAAGATTAGATTGATGAAGCATGGAAAGACCACTCTCAACTATGTGCTTATGTTTTCTTTTAGCAACACCATTTTGCTAAGGTGTGTCAGGACATGACAACTGATGTTGAATGCCATGATCCAAATAAAAAGACATAAAATGATTACTAGTATACTCACCCCCACCATTAGTTCTAAATGTTTTGATTTTAGACCCAAATTGATTCTCAACAATAGCTTTAAAATGCAAGAAAACAGTAAACACTTCAGATTTATGTTTAAGAAGAAATAACCAGGTGAATCTAGTGAAGTCATCAACAAAAATGACATAGAATTTATAGCCAATAATAGAAGTAACAGGAATAGGGCCTCAAATATCACTGTGAACAAGTTGTAAAGGAGAAGTATTGGATATAATATGCTTTGGAAATGGAAGTTTGTGCATCTTAGCACTTATACAAGATTTACATTGAGAACAAATGTCATCATGTACAAAAATTTTAACATTGTTATTGAAAGAAGATAAGGCAGAGTGAAGAAGCTTGGAACAAGGATGACCAAGCCTTTGATGCCACAACATTGCTTCATTGGAAATAGGAGTATTAACAAAAGACTTGAAAGCAAGAGATGTAGAAATAGCAGAATTAGCAGAGAGTTGTGAAGAAAATGGAATGGGATACACACCATCCTTACTCAGGCCTTGATAAAGAACCTTCCCCGTAGGCAAATCCATAATTAAGAACTGAATGGCATCAAAATAGCAAAAGGCATTATTTTGTTAACAGAGTTTATGGACATATAATAGATTTGAAGCTAAATCTGGAACCCTAAGGATATTATCTAAACGAAAACAATGAGAAGGTGTATGAAGCTTACCATTACCAACATGAGTCACAAGCAACTCTTGCCCATTGCCAATAGTAACAGTTTCATGACTAGTAGTAGCGTGAGATGTTAGTTAAAGCTAAGAGAGATTAGGTGTAACATGGTCAGAACAACTTGTATCAGTAAGCCACTTTGATGTATTTGCTGAAGCAGAATTAGTAGTTGCAGTTGCTGCCATAGAACTAGCTGCCATAGATGCTAGCTTGGTTGGTGCATGTTTGCCTTGATAGGAAAAATTCATGTGATGATAGCAATCTAAGGCAATGTGACCATTCTTGCCACAAATTTGACAAGTAGGTCTTGAAGTCTGAGATTGACCTTGAGACTAAAATGAAGGAAAACTAGAAACACTCTTGAGCTGAAACTGTGTTCTGAAAACCAGGAAATTGAGAGGTAATAGTTGCATTTCCAGAGGACTGACCATTATTAAATCCAAAATTAGGGCCAAAATTATTGAATCCTTTGCCACGACCCCTTTGATTGCCATTTCTGCCTCTACGTCTATTATTATTCTGATTAAATCCACTCTGAAGGATCATGGCCATAGTTGTATCCCTAGTTTCAGATTTCTTCTTAATATCTCTCTTTTCAGCATTCAACTTTTCTATAGTAACCACATCATTACGAGTCCTTATTGCAGAACAGAATGCACTAGATTCATTGGATAAAGCTTCTAAAACTAAATGTATAAACTCTTCTTCATCAATGAAAATAGCAACAGAACTCAATCTATCCCTAGCCCTAGCTTCTTTAATTCTTTGAAAGAAATTATCCATGCTTTTAGAACCTTTCTTAAAACTCAGCAATTCATTTCTCAAACTTAAAACATGAGAGCAAGATATAGAAGCAAACCTCTTTTCAAGCACCTTCCAGACTCCTTTCGTATATTTCTAACCCACAGTGATGGCTAGAATTGACGGATATATAGTGGAATTGTTGAAGGTGAAAAGAGCTTGCTCTCTGTTTTTCCAATTGAGATACTCTGGGTTTGGCTCTCTAATGAAATTTCCAGAACTATCTTTCAAGAAAGGATCAGGAGCTACACATGAATCTTCAAGAAAACCAATCATGGCATAAGCTTCAAGAATCACAATGGTTTGATGTTTCCACACAATATAATTGGTGAAGTCTAGCTTCACCGTCATCATACTCGACATATTTGACAAGAGTAGTAACGATGGATTCACCAAAGGACTTGTGGTAGTAGTGATGGAAGGAGTTGTTGAAGAACTAGAGCTTGGAGCAGAAGCCATTAATGGTGGCTCTGATACCAAGAAAAGCAAAGCAATGCAAGGAAGGAAGAAAAAAAGAAACAGAGAAAAAAAATTGGAGAGAAGGATTTGACGAAAATGAAATTCTATTACTCTTCATTACTATAATTTTGGTACAAGCCCCAACATATATATAAACCATAACCACCTTCACAGAGTGTGGAACAAAAATAACCAACCCTGATTCAATCATACCAGACCCTGACACGTGTACACAGACTTATTAACTAACTCCACCCTTCTCACCTAATTTAAGCTACCTGCAGTTTTACCTATTGTATCTCTACTACAGGTCGTTTACCAGCAGCTTTGTCATCATATGCCTTTACATTAATCAATGTGGTAAAAATAAATTTTTTATTTTATTTTATAGATAGAGTTATTTTATTTAAGAACAATTGACTTCAACTATGTAATTCATTCATTAGCCAATACAACTATACTCAAATACCTCTACCAAACAGGCCCACAGTCAGAGAGTAGTCAAATCCGGTCTGGTCTCTTTTTTTCCTTTCACGCTGGGTTTGGTCTTCTTCTTCTTCTTCTTCTTCTTTTTTTTTTTTTTCTTTTTCTTTTTTTTTTTCCCTCTCACGCTGGGTCTGGTCTTCTTCTTCTTCTTCTTCTTTTCTTTCATTTTCACATTGGGTTTCTGGGTTTGGTTTTTTTTTTTTTCTTTATTTTTTTCTTTCACGTTGGGTCTGGGTTTGGTTTCTCTATTCTTCTCTTCTTCTTTTCTTTCCTTTTCACATTAGGTTTTTGGGTTTGATTTTTTTTTCCCCCATTCCTTTTCACTGGGTTCGGTGAGTTTGGTTATTGGGGGTTGAAGGGGAAAAAAAAAAAAAAAACAAGCAAAAGCTGCACAAAGTCAATTCGTGGGTCCCATAAAAAGTAAAATTTTTTGAGTTATCAAAATTCGAAACAAGTGCCAAACATGTCACCTTAGGAAGTTGTGGTATTTTCAGTGATAAGTGATGAGTTATAGAGTGATGAGTGATGAAAATTAAGTGATGAGTGATGAGTGATGAGTGATTGTCTTTTAAAAACCAAACAACCCCTAATTAGTGTCTAGATAAACTCACAAAGAATAGGGTCACTCGACAACAAGATTTTACGACCTTTGACTGTCTGCCTTCAAACATTATTATGCTTTTGTATTTTGATGCTATTAGCAGAGAGGATAGCAAGTGAAGCTTTTTGAACCCCTTGAGCCGGCCAAAAAAAAAAAAAGGAATTATTTATAATAATTTTAAAATAATTTTGTTTTGATCCTTTAAAATAAAATTTTGAACTCCTAACCCAATTTTTTTAAAAGTCCAATTGAAATAAGTTTGAATATGATCCTCTTGATAATATCTTAGCTTTTTTAAATAGGAAATGTTACACTAAAAAAAATTAAACAATTAGACAAGAGTGATTCTAAAAAATAAAAAAAGAAAATAGACAAGGGGCATGGGGCATGGGACATGAGAGTGATTGAGTGAAGATAAATGCAAATGTTGACACAACAAAATTTTTTTTTTAATACAATTTAAAGGCGACTAATTGTCAAAGTTGAGTTGAATTGGTAAATAAAATAATCGTAACGAGTAAAGACATAAAATAATAGAAAAAATCATTCCAAGCAATAATAATTAAAGTTCACTTATAACAACAATGATTAATATATTAACAGTATTTAGAAACAATTGATAATTTCTAAAATTTTATCTTAGCAATAATAATTAATATGTTTATTGTATTAAGAAACAATAAGTCAGTTCGTTTAGAGCCCTGTAAACCAGATTGTTTAATCAAATTAATTAACCAAGTTGTTACTTAAGTTTATTATTCAGATCTAGGTTAAACACAAACAATCATATCACTAAGTGCGGAAAAGTAAAGAAGACAACGATATGATAACCTAGGAAAATGAATGAAACCAACAATTTCAAGGTAAAAAACCTGGGGAGAATTCAACCTAAACTAACCTCAAGGCAACAAATTCACTATGATATAATGGAAGTTTTACAATAGATTTTTTCCTATATCTAAAGCTACCTCTTGTAGTACTTACTCACATAATCACCTGCAGCTTCGAATTCATGAACTCTTCTATCTGAATTTTTCGCACACAAACACCCTTGAGAGAAGGTATTTCATGAAAAAGCACACAAGTTTTAAGCAAGTAGCCTAAAGGTAACAATTGATAGGAAAACACACAGGGACCACAAAGTAAAATATCAATCAAGAAAAGTTTAGTACGAAATTTGTCATTATCGTTCAATGATTAATGCGAGATGCGTCTAATCGATATATGTAGTTTGTTTATAGTTTATAGTTTATATAGTTCATTTTCAGCCTTTCACAATTGTCATGTCATTAGAGTAATAATTTGCTGCCACATTGAAAGCCTAGAAAACCACAGTTTATACAAACATTTCTACCACTGTGCACCCTTGATGCAGTGATCACTTCATAAATATAAGTGTTTGTGGGGTGTGGGGGGCAAGGGCCTAGATTCTAGTCTTCAGGAGAAGTTTCACACATATATACATTTAGATTAGGTTAGAGTAGAATTTCTATCTTTTATATATATATATATATATATATATAGAAACATTCCTATATATGGCCTAATTATTTGTATATAATTTATCAAAAAAATTATTTGTAGAGATATATAGCTTTCGTAGGGGATTATATTACTTTCTATTCTTAAAATAAAATTTTGGCCAAAATGCAAAAATAAATTTTTTTTTTTTTCTAAGTTTCACAACTTTTCATTCTAGCCCTCTAAGTTTGAGTTTTGTCATTTCAGTTCTCTAAATTTAATTTATTCTCAATTAAGTCCTCCTTTAGCAATTCGTTTGTTGTTGTTGTTATCTATAGCAAAACTACGTCGTTTTTGTCATTTATTTAATTAATTAATTATTTATTTATTTATTAACTTTAAGAAAATGTTAATTAAAAAAAACCATAAATTAGATTAAGAAACTACATCCTCTTCGGAGAACAACATTGAAGAACTAAATTGAATCCCCACCCACCCAATATTGTGAGATACTAAGTGGGAGAAAAAGGGGGAAAGCGAGACGAGTCCAAATCTTCTGTCCCACTTTTCCTACTCCACTTTATACTCCACCAATAAAAACTTGTCATGTGTTTACCTAATTAATTAAATACTATTATTATTGACTTATTAATACTACAGTTATTAATTAATAGTAGTATTTAATTAATTAGGTGAACACATAGCAAGTTTTTATTGGTGGAGTATAAAATGGAGCAGGAAAAGTGAGACAGAAGATTTGGACTCAAGAGAGACCGAGAGGGGAAAGAGGGAAAAGAGAGACTGAGAGAATTTGAGTTCGTCCTCTAGATTATCGAAATTTGAATTTGGGAGATCTAAGTAGTTAGGGTTCAAAGTAAGGGACATGGAATTCGGCAACAATGTCGGGTATTGAGGATGAGAATTGAGGCCACGAAGGAGCTTGTGCTTCTTTTGTTTGTGCTCACTGTCATTGTCATGGTCACGACTAGAGGAGCATTTTCTACCTTCACAAACTCATCACCACTCTTGCATATAGATGCTTGTCCATGCTTTCTTACACACCTACCAGATGCATTTCTCAAAGACCATTCACTTGGTGACTTGTGTTGGAACTTAGGTAGGACAAGTGTATTCAAATTTAGTATCATTTTGATGTTGACATTCACCAAAGTACCACAGTTGCCGTAATACACAAGTCCCTTGGCACTTTGCCCAGAGAAAGCCATCTTGGATCTCCCTCCCTAGTCACAAAGCATTGAATAGACCCCGATTCGTTTACCACTAATCTTGCGAATGTTCTTGGTAGAAGTCCCAATTTGGATGTTCACCATACCAAAACTGAAGAGAATATTAATTAGCTTGTGTAAATTTGGGTACCCCACTCCATCCAAATCCATTCCAATGACCAAAAAGCCACCACAAAATGTTACTTCAATGTTGTTCTCCAAATAGGATGTACTTTCTTAATCTAATTTCTGGGTTTTTTATTTTTTATTTTTTAAAATTAATAAATAAATAATAAATTAAAAATTAATTAAAAGACAAAAATGGCATAGTTTTGCTATAGATAATAGTAGCAACTAACAGATGACTTAATTGAGAATAAATGAAACTGAAATGACAAAATCCAAATTTAGTTGATTGAAATAAAAAGTTGTGAAACTTAGAGAGTATGTTTTTCATTTTAGCATAAATTTTTTTCCAATGTGCTACAACGAATATTCTTCAAATAATGAAACAAGAGAGAATTCACTGATGCTACTAAGATTCTTGTAGCTCAAATAAAATCTCGTGATGTTTCAAAGATGTTTAGGGACCAAATTACCCTTCCCTTGTTATTACTAACAATTTATTAAAACAGAAAACCACTTATGCTGAAACTTGGAGATGCAATGTTGTTTGCTCCAATGTGTCTGCTGATGACACCTCAAACCTCTGACTCTGAGCCAAGGAGGAACTTGTAATATTAGGGTGACTGATTTTCAGTTCGTAATCTCCATGAGATAATAAAGCCTCAAAGAATCCTTCACCATCTGCTTTGCCTTTCAAGCTAGAACCCCACTCTCGCAACAACTTGTCTACGACGTTCCCAGTTGGCAAATTATTGAAGCCATTATCGGTCAAGCACATTTGGTAACATCCCCCAGGTTTCCATGCAGACCACATTATGATTCCATTGATCTTAGGGTGGGCATGTAATTCCCTTAGAACTTGCTCTAAGTATTGTGCCTGTGCCTGCATTCATAGTCCAAGAAAATTGAAGAATAGTTCATGCAAACCTTGGATGAAGGCATATATAAAGGAAGAATTACCACCAAAAAAAAAAAAGCCTGGAAAATGACATGGGCTTCTGTACCTATAGCAACTAGTCAATATATAACCCAAACAATATTGCACCATAAAGTTCAACAAAATATGATATATATTGTTTCCTATCACAATAAATATATATATATATATATATGACATTTTATCAATGTTTTTTTTTTTCCCTTCTAAAGATACAATTTGATAATTATGCTAGTAAATAATAAATATTTATTATGATTATATTTGTATGAAATTATCTTTTCATATATGATATGGTAAAATTCAATATAAATGAAATTTTTGTAGGAAATCTTAACTAGAATTTAAACTCAATTAAAATGTATGTATTTAAATAATAACTTGAAAAACTGTAAAGCTTAAAAAATTTGTGGTGAAGTTTTAAAGATATAATAAAAAGTAAATGGATTTGGTTTTAATTATACCATAAATGATATTTTGAAAAAAAAAAGTTCCATACTTTTGCCTCTTGAGCATCTTAATTACCTGTTGACCAAGGGCACTTGCAATATCAAGTTCTGTAATCCATATGGGCAATCCTGTGGAAGCAAGAGTATCAATAGAAGATCTCACATAAGCAAGGTCTGGAGCAATGCTGAAATGAGACTCAAGCCCAATTCCTTGTTTCAGATTGTTGTTTCCGGGAAAGCTTTGAATCTGTTTCAGCCTCTGTATGTACTTATCCGGCGTTGATAACCCGTCACGGCTGTCCTCTATGGTATTATAGTCATTCATAAACAAGGTAGTTGTTCCATCAATCCCTTGAGCACCATTGTAAAAGGTTGCTGAGGCAGTAGATCCAAGCCTATCTTCGAAGAAAGAGAAGTGCAAATTTTCATTCACAACATCCCATGCAATAACCTGGCCTTTGTACCTTGACATAACGGAATTGATCCTTTTTTTCACAGCCACAGCAAGATCAGTTGGTGAAAGTGAAGAAACCCAACCCTGTACCTTCGAGGGATCATCCCACAAAACATTGTGGCCTCGGACCGGAATAGAGTTTTTTTTTGCAAACTGAAGCAACGCATCAGCGGCTGTGTAGTCCTCTTGGCCAGGGGAGGGTTCAGTGGTATACCATTTCATTTCATCCTCAAATACTGTGACTGTAAACCTTGAGCTGAACCAATTTTGGTATGCTGTATTGGTGAGGATGTTTTTATTTATGGCAGTGCCAAATGGGAAACTTACTTTCTTCTGTATAATTGAGATTGATGCGTTGGGTAAAGGGTTGCCTTGTTCATCAACTACATGGATCCTCACCTTTCTCTTACGTGCCTGCAAAAATTGAAGTGTTTTTACTGATACAAAATTAGCCATTCATATTTTTGTTACATTTTTCTAAGTTTTTATATTAGTGACTTCAGAAAGTGGAACCTTTTGATACTGTCATTATTATACATTCACCTTCTCAATGCTTTGATCTTGATGGGACTTCCACTGCTCTTGGGTGAAAGGTTGCAATGAAATGCTATCTACCCATATCTCCACCGATGCATTCTTGCTCTGAAGAGATTAGCAAATGTTTGATGGTTGGAGAAACCAATAAAAAATAAACACGGGACTTTAGAATTAAATTGAAAAGTTAGGATTAAATGGACAGCCTTAGCCTACGTTTGGATCATGTCCACATTTTGCGAAGGCCTTTTTTTTTTTTTTTTTTTTTTTTTAAACCAGCATTTAATGCACTATTCATAGGACACAAACAGTGTATTTAGGCCAATGAATAGTGCTGAGTAGTAGTAAACAGTAACAAGAAATTATTTTTTTATTATTTTCAGTTTTCAGTTTCCAGTTTTCAACAAAATAAGCAGTGTTCAAACACACACTTAACCTCTGATTCATTCCCCTCCCCAATATAGTCAAATTACAATGCAATGCTGAAAACTAATGTTAGCATTTAGATGGCTACGATGTTTCCCACTTTTTTTTAAAAATTTAATTCTTTACTTCTAGATACTAAAATTCTTCCGAAATATTTTATAATCAATTAAGTGTTGGAGAACAAAATTTTTAATTTTTTTCTTGGCATATTTTTATTCCTAAAATTTCTGAAAAATTCTGTATTCCTAATATTACTTTTTTATAATAACCCTAGTTTTATTATGATAACAAGACCGCATATATATTATCATAAACTAATAATGATTAGATAAAGTTTTGCTCTTAGCAAACTAGTTTAATTAGGCATGGCCTGAATAGGGAACCTATATATAGGGAAGGAGGGAGTAAATTTTAAATTCTTATCAAAGTTGGGTCATCATCATTGTTATTTATAGTAGGAAAGACACATAATAGGCCCAAAAAAAAAAAAAATGAAAGAAAGATAAAGAGAGTGAAAAGCACCTCAAAATAGAGCTCAGCTGGACCTGATGCATTTACAGTGAGTCCACCCTTGAGCATGGACCAGCACTTTGATTTCGCAAAAACAGTACCAACATGTTTGAACCCGGTAGTTGTTTTTAAAATAGCTCTAACTGGAAAATCTCCATCACTGATTTGTATCCAAGCTGTAGTACACTAAGCAGATTAGTGAAATTGCAAAAAGATTATGTCCCAATTTTAGGACAGTGCTGTCAAGGTGAGAAGCAATGTTACTAGAGAAGCCTTAAACCAATGTTTAAGCAAGAAAATGTTGGTAAAGATAATTGATGCAAATTTGTACTGATGGTAACAAGTGTTTGGGGAATTTCAAAATCGATGTGAAAAGATAATTTACCAGAGAATGTGTAGAGCTTGTCCTTCTGCAAATAAAGCTTCTGAGATATGCTATCTTCTGGCTGATTTCTGCTATGAGCGACGATGTATTTGTTGTCTTATAATACTCTTTGTTCAATTTTTGCATTCCCAAATGTAGACCATCCTCTCAAACCATGATTCAACTCAGGGTTTATGATAATTCCTCCACCATATTGAGGTTTATGAGGATTTGCCAAACACTGCGGTTGTGAATAAAGAATTCTTTTTTTTTTAGATTTCATATAATACATATATCCTAGTGTCCTATATTCATTAATCAATTTAAAATATAGAATATTAATTAATTGCAAGAAGCTTACCTCAATGTTGGCAGTGTAATCATATGTTAAAGCATTAGCTCCAAACCCTACAAAACATCAACAAAAAAAAAAAAATCCCATCTTTTTTGGTTAACAATGTGGAGGAAAAAAAAGGCTAAACAATTTAACAATTAAAATGTAAAGGGAATATTATTATGCTTTGATTTGCCAAGATGTAGTTGCAATCGATTTTTGAAAATTAACCTAGCACTTGGCATTGTTTTGTTCTTATCTTTTAAGTAGGAGTGTGCACAAAACTGAGAAATTGAAAAAACCGGCCGAACCATGTCCAAAATTTTGGTTTGGTTTCGGTGCGGTTCGATTTTGTATTTCATTTTTTGCAAACTGAAAATTTCGGTTTTGGTTTCGGGTTCAAAAAATAAAAGTCTGAACCAAACCAAAACCGACCGATATGTCTTAAATATTACTATGTACAAAATATTTCAAGATTAGTACCACTAGTTTAGTGGTAAGACACGTGTGTGACAATACTTGGCCACGGTTCAAACCTTACTGAAAAAATTTTAATTTTTTCTCTCCTTTTAACACAAAACTAAGCCGTTTTATACATTAACTAAAAAAAAAAAAAAAACCCTACTCTCTCCATTTCTCACTTCAGTCGCCTCACCCTCATGCTTTTCTTTTCTTCTCTTTGAGTTCCATGCCTCTCTTTTCCCTCTTCATCACCTCTATTGTCCCTAGCTTCGTTTCTTCCAGCATTGATGCTATCACCGACGCTCTCTCTCTCCTTCAAGTGCTGCTATTATGGTTTGTCTTCTTGCTAAGATTTTGTCTTCTATTTTTCTTCTTGATCTTGTTTCTCCCATCCCAAACCACCCATCTTCTTCTTCTTCTTTTCTTGCTTTTGCTTCTCACATCCCAAACACTGAAACTTGACCGAACTAAACCGAAATTGAATGCAATCGGTCGATTCAGTGTTCTTTCCTTACAAGTCGGTTTCGGTGTTCATTATATTAAAATCGAAATTCTTGGTTTGGTGCAAAAACTATCTTCAACACTAATCGACCTAAACCGATTACACCCCTACTTTTAAGTATTTTTTTTTTTTTGAAAATTCCCTTTTACGCACTAATTCCCCTTTTATTTATATTATCATTCGTAGTTAAAGGGCATAGAGAGAAGATGCTGTTATTATGCCAACTAAAATCCTATTTATAGGAATTTCTACAAAATGAGTTGCAAATAGTTTGACAAAAAATTATGTTAATGGGGAAAATCCTTACCTTACCTTATAAGAGAAATCATTAAAGAAAAAATCCTAATTCTTGTTAAGCAAGAAGTTATGCTAAAATGGGAAAAATCCCACAAAATTTGTAAAATTGATAAACTTACGTAAACTAATACTAAGGGTAAATAATGGGATTTTATTTTGACTTTTTATTCTAAAGTTAATAAAAAAATTATCCCAAAAATAAAATATCGTAGAATATTGTAGATTACGGCTATAAGGCTTATGAGGATTTCTATTAATTTTTTTTCACCTTTCGAGCTTCTTGGATGCCTTGCAATTTAAGAGCTTCTTGGGTTACCCATTCTACAAGATATTTCTATGCTATTGTAATATATTTTGACCTAACTAGATGGGTTTCCAACCTATTGATGCCTCTATTAATTTTTGTAGTAGAACTACTACGAATGCAACATAATTGCGGCTATAGTTTAAGGTTTGAGAAAATAAAACTAATATGTTGTATCTGATTAAGGTTTAAGAGAATTAAATTAGACATGTCATAATGAAAAAACACAAAGAAAAGAAACCTTTTGCCCCAAAAAAAAAAAAGTATAATAATCCAACAACAGATTGGCGATCGCTAACAAGGTTTTTGGCAAACAAGAAAACAACAACAAAGAACAAAAATTACCAATGAACTTATAAATTAACCTAGCCCTCACGATATAATATTCATATGTATATGCACAAACAAAACACTTGAAGAAAAAGGTCTTGAGTTTTGGTTTTATATTTATATTAGTATTATTATTATTACTTTAATTTAACTAATAAAGTCTTTTATCATCAAAACTCTCTCTAAAGAAGCAAATTATTATTTTAATTCAAAAATTGAGCCTGGGTACAGTATCAAATGTCTTTCACAAAAAACAACAGATAATTGCAGGTTTAAGTTTAGAATTTAAACTCTTCATACTACATAAATATGGTAGAAGAAACTCATGTTATTTGCAAGAAAGAATCTCATATAAAAACACACATAGAGAGAGCATACCTGCAAAGGGGAGAGTAAAAAAGAACAGCAGCAGAAGCATATTATTGCAAACCCTGAATTCAATATAGGAACCAGAGAATGAAAACCATGTAATAATAAAATGCATGAGAGAGAGAGAGAGAGAGAGAGAGAGCTGATACCAAGGGTTTTGAAACACTGGAAGAAAAAAATAATGAAGAGAGAGAGAGATGATACAAGGGTTTTTGAAGTACTGGAAGGAAAAGATAATGAAAAGAGATTGAAAAGTAGTATAATGAGTAAAGACAAAACTTTACTAATATAGAATGAGAGCATGAGTTGTTTCCAAGTGGCGCTTTTGTATATTACTCTTTCATTTAGTCTTCTACCTCATAATCTTCTAATAACTACAATTTATTATTCTTAATCTTTTCACCTAAGTAAATCTTTAAATGAATGTATAGACATTTAACTTTATACCATGTATTACTCTTTCATTTAATGATTCATTTAAATTTGATTATTTATTTCTATTTCACAATAAATAAGAGAACTCTTTCCTTTAGCCTTCCAGCTCATCATTTTCTAATTACCACCATGTGTCACTCTTTAGCCTTCCACCTAAGCAAATCTTTAAATGAATGTATATCCATTTAACCTTCTACTTAAGTAAAGATTTTAATGATTTATTTTAATTCTATTATTTTTTTCTATTCCACAATAAATCATTTTATTTCCTTACAATTTAAATTTTAATAAAATTTATTGGAACCACTTAGCAATATATATATATATATATATTTTAAAAGATGATGAGGTAGAAAGATATAAATGAAATACTTTTTTTATGAAGGTGTCACACGGTAGCCCTTCATACTCTCACACGAGATTTTTTTATTTTATATATAATCCATTGAGCCTTTTGCCTAAGCTAAGATTTTTATGCTTTATTTAGTATTATTATTTATTCCTATTTTACAATAAATAATTTTATTTCCTTAAAATTAAATTTTAAAAACATTATTTGAACCAAAATTGGATTCTCACAATTGGATGATGGATGTAATGATACCACATGTCTTTTTCACAAAACATATTACACACGTGCCAAAACTAGGGGTGACAATTTTTGACTCAACCTGCGAACATGACACAAGTTTTTGCAAGTTAGGAGTGGGTCTTAGTGGGTTTGAGTCATAAACAAGTCGACTTAAAAGTGACACGATAAGAAACGTGTCATAAGCGGGTGTGGGCACAAGCGCCCGTGACGTGTGTAGTATCATACCTCTCAGTTATGGGGGAGTACGCCTTAGCCTAGGGTGGACCATAGTGAAGAAATGGAGTTGCCATGTAGATTAAGTCTAAGAACCATAAATATAGCGCCCTTCATGGAAGGACTGATCTTTTACTAGAGCACGTGTCTGGAGTTTAGGTATGGGGATGGGAAGGTATTAGGAACCCAACCCCACCCGACTCGTGGGTCAGCTTCAACTTATTGTGTTCCAAGTCTTAATCTCATTAAATGCAGGTTTAATACGTTATTCTAACTCACATACACACACACACACACACACACTCACTCACTCACTCACTCACACACACACACACACACACTCTCTCTCTCTCTCTCTCTCTCTCATGCATCTAAAACACGCAACAGGGCATAAATCAACCCCAACCTAAACATTCATCTATCATAACATTTAAGCAAACATCTCTAGGGGCAGAAACATCACATGGCAGAATCAACAAAACATGTTAAAGCATCTAAACATCATAGACATCGCATTCAACCAAAATGTTCATGTTTAGATTAGACATATCAAGCTCATACTCCAACAAATGCATGTTCATATGAGTGCATGACTTACCTCATTGCATCACAGCATCTATATATTAATGCATGTTCATGTTCATATGCATGTTCATAGTATCCATGAATATCAAAACCTTAATAAACATAAAAGAGATAAAACAAACAAAACCAAATAAAACAGAGAAATAGATAATCAAGGGTAGATAAAACAAGTTGAACAGAGGCTAACATGTGGATAAAACAAAGGAAAAAACAAACAAAAAATGAATTAGGATTTCTGGGCAAGAGTATGCATGCACATTCATAGGGCATGCATACACAACCCATTTGTATGCATACGCATACTACGAACTTGCGCACGCATACATGCCTTAAGAACACTAACCCATAAACTAAAGAACAAAAACACTAAAACAAAGAAACTAACAGCCCAACATACTCAGAGATAAACACAAAGAAAACATAAACTTAGAAAAACATATTAGAACACATAAACTCAAATAAAAACATATATGAATAAAGAAAATTAAAGGAAAGCGAAGAGCCAAAGTTAGAAACTTTACCTTAACACTAGAACTCTCTAGAGCTTGATTTTGACCGTTCTCCTCAGTCAATCTATTTACAACCAAATCAAAGATGAGTTAGTAAACTTAGAACTCAATGATCAAGAGCAGAAAAGGTCTCAATCAAACAAAATTTGACTTGAGGATGTTTTGTGAAAAACTCCCTCTTTGATTCAAAATTTTCTAGTGAGTCTTATGTGTTTTACCATCAAAATTCCCCCTCCTTGAAATTCTACCTTTTATGGCTTCATATAGTTGAAAAATAGGGGTTTGAGATGGCTCCCAGACGATTTGAGATTTGTTCTAAATTAAGTTTTAATGCAGAAAACCTTTCCTTTCATAGTTTTTGGAACCCTAGCATGCACGCGTATGCACATGTATGTGTACGCATGCATAAAGCATGCACACGCATAGCTTGAGCATGCGTGCGCATACGCGTATATGCGTACATATGCCCTAGGGTCTCCGTGGTCTTTATTTTCCAAAAATAGTTTTATTATTCCAAAAAATAAGTTATATTTTCCACAAATACTTTTCTTAGGTCAATTTTCATCTGATCGGACCCTAAACCAACCTTAGGCTTTAGAATTAATATCATTGGGGAACGGGAGCCTGAGTCGTAAGGGGTACAAAATGCAATATCTACAGATGCCCCTTTTTTTATTTGTGAGCCCTGCTAATAAAATCAAAAGAATAAGAGAAAAAATATTTTGTTTCGAAATATGGCTCGGGCCCAACCCATGCACACGATAAACAACACACATACATGGGGCAAGGTGCAACTCCGCAAAGTTGCGTGGGATTCGTATGTCCAAATTCCCACCTTTGTTACTCAGGAAACGAGCAACGATAGGTTCACTATCCAAGAACCTGTTTTGCCAATTGTAATCAAAAGGCGAGTGACTCACTATCTTAGATTCACTAAAAAGAGAAAAAAAACATAGCCAACAACCTCAACCATCAACCAAGCAAACAAAGTGCTTTTACGAGCTAAAAGGATACATCTTTGTAGTGTCCATTTGAGGCTCTTACCTCAAACTTCTCTGGGTAGATTTCACCTTAAGGTAGTATTTGTCTCTATCTCAATATCTTCTAATCTGGAAAGGCTCTTGCCTCTATGTGACTTTTATCTCAATCTCAATCTCTTCTATTTTTGGTGACTCTTACCTTAATTATGATGTACATGTTTGATTCCAAAAGGTACTCGAGTTCTGTATTCTTCTTTTCTTGACTTCTCTAGGGTTTATGCTTGCATACTCAATTCCCACGGGATATGTGCACAAGTATGGTAGTGATCTTGGTGGTTCTGACTTACAAGGAAGTCTTTGGTAATGTATGATCCATCGGAGAAAATGACTCGCTGAGGAGTATGTGTTGGTGACTTAAGAGGGAGCTTTCTTGGTGATTTTCAACCTATGACGAAGTCTTTTGATGGTGTGAAGCCCACTGGGGGAAAACTTCTTCCCTTTATGATTCTTAGGGAGCTTGTGTTAGTTCTACTCATAGGGGACTTTCTTTGGTAATACCCAGCTCCTTGGGGAAAACTCTTTTTCTTACAAGCCTCGAGGGAATTGTCTTGGTGTTTTGGACCCATGAGGGAGCCCTTGATGATTTTATTTTGGGGAAGACTTGTCCATTTATGACTCTTTAGAGAGTTGATTGATGATCTTTACTCATGGGGGAGTTTCCTTAACGATTTCCAATCCGCTAGGGCATGCTTTTGATCTTTTTGATCCATTGGGGATGCTTTGAGAATCCTTATGTTTTTCAACCTATTAAGGGTAATTCTATCATTTGGGTGTATTTGTGAATTTTTCTTTGCATTTCCACCTTCTAGGGTCCACTAGGGAGGAATTTCTATTTTATTTTATTTTTTTTTTTTTTTTGCTAAACTACACATAGTTTAATGGGAGGCCTAAACTACATGTAGTGTAGTTATCAGATGCCTTCCCACCTTTTCATTTTTTTTCCAACGATTACCAACCGTTTTTTTACCTTCTTATTTCTCTTCATCTTCCTCATCTCTTCACTTTCTCTCTAACTCCTCAACTCCCTCTTTCTCTCAACAAAAAAACTCTACCCTCTCTCACTTCTTCACCTCTCACTATTTGACCCTCTCTTTCTCTTCTAAACTCTCTCATCTTCTCCCAAACTCTTTTATCCTCTCCAATCCAATTCCAAAACCAAGAAAACCTCCTACATGATTTCCGACGAAGTCTTCAACATCATGCTTTGGAATGGAGCCACCAGGCTAACGAAGTCTCCTTCGCTGATCTACAGGCCACAAAACCATCTTTCAGATAATGCATGGGCCGGATTGGTAAGTTTTCCAAAATTTTCTCATTTTCAAGTTTTGCTCTGATCTTCCATTTTATTTTGTTTTTGGACTTGTAAATGCTTGGGTTTTGTTGTGAGATGGGTCTAGATCAAAACCTGGGGTCCTATGAGGGGTAGGAACATGCTTAAGATGAGTTTTGATCAATGGTAGACCGAAACTATCGAAGAACACTCTCTGTGTTCATGTATGCGCATGTGTCGTGAATGCGTGCATAACCAATGTTCATGCATGCGGATACTCTCTTCATGCGTACATGTCCGTGTTCATCAGTTCATATAGATGCATGCCCCAACATGTGCACACATGTAAGGACCTTGCATACGTATACATGGGACTTGCGTGCACATGTTGGGTACTTAGAAACTCATTTTTTGATTATCTTGACTCATTTTTCACCCATTTTCTTATCCAACTGTGATTCTCATGCTCTCTTTTCATCTTTTTGCAGGTTTTTCCCCCTTTCATAGGTAGAGGTAGCACTAGTCGCATCTCTTCATGGTACAGGGCCTTGACGAAAGACATGAAGACCTTGGTGTGTGACGTTGATTTTAAGCCTATTATTTGCCTGATTCCTGAGAGTTCGGCCAATGGCATCCTGGTGTAGACATTGGTCAAGAGGTGGTGGGACACTACCCACACCTTTCACATCACCAATCGGGAGATGGCAGTGACTTCCCACGACTTCCATCGGTGTAATGGGCCCATCATTGATCTAAAGGGCGAGTCAGGTGCTCAGCAAAGCATAGACCTACTAGGGTGTGGGTATTCAAGCAAAAGCATCTGCTAATTCGATAAAGAGGTGGACTACCAACCTTATTCTTAGGCGACACTCGCTAATTGTGCCCAGTTGGCTAGGGCATTCTTGCTGAACATACTGGGGGTGTATCTCTTCGCCAATGAAAGGCAAAAGGTATCATTGAGGAGGTTGTCTCTCTTTTGTGACTTTGGGCAAGCTCAAGAGGTGAAAAAGGGCTAGGCTAGTCTTGCCTACCTGTACTCATCTTTGGATATACTCAGTCGGGGGACTTTGCATCAGCTAGTGGGGCCTTGGAAGCTCCTTGAGGTTAGACCCTCTTCCTTTTCTTATGTAGTTTTACAAGTATGTACTTTCTACTCTTGCAAACTGTATTCATCCTCATGTCATTTAGATCTATAAACCGCTTTCCATGTTCTTGCAAACTACATCTATCTTTTACCTTGCAAACTATCATCTTATAAACTGTCATTATCTTACAAGCTATCATCTTGCAAATTGTCTCTATCTTGCAATTTGTCATGTTCTTTACTTGCAGCGATGGGCCATGAACTATGATCTCATTACCTGTGGAGCGGCGGTGGATTTAAGGAAATTGCATTTCTTGCAGTGCTATACCAATTTCATTAGATGTCTCACGTGGTAGTCATGAGGAAATTGCTCAAATTGTCAAAGTTAAGGAAGCACCAAAGTGGACATGGGTAGCAAGACAGGAAAATTTTGGGATTGAACATATCACTATCAATCCAGTTGAGGGTGGCAAACAACAACTCCAACAGACTGAAATTCACTCTGAATTACCAAGCAAAAGACAGAGGGTTTTGAAGAGTGATTTGGCTCGACTTGAAATGGTGGAGGCTGGTTCCCAGCCCCGCTAGACACAATGAGTTGCTTAGTGTGGAACTGTCATAGATTGGGGAACCCACGTATAGGGAGGGAGCTTGGAGAGATTATCCAGGCAAAAAATCCTTCTGTAGTGTTTATAGCTTAAACACTTACAGATGAAGCAAGGTTAGATCGAGTAATGCATGATATTGATTTTGATAAAAAAAATGGATAGTTCCTAAGGAAAGTCATTGGGGTGGTCTAGCTCTTTTCTGGAAATCCTCGATCAATTTAATAGTTAAAGATTCTTCCAAGTATTTTATTGCTACATATATTGATAAGAATACAGAAAATGAATGGCGATTTACTAGGTTTTATGGAGAACTAGAAACAGAAAGGACGAATGAAGCTTGGGACAGTTTACCATCCGAATGCACTATAGCTTTGTGCAGGGGACTTCAATAACATTGGTAAGATAGGAAGAAAAACTTGGAGATGCAACATGTAACCATCATCAAATGTAGCTTTTCAGGGATGTCTTAGATAAATATGACTTTATGCATCTTGGTTTTGCTGATAACCAATGCTTGGTTCCAAAAATTTCTAGGATCATGTGTTCACCATCTTCACTATGATTCCTCGGATCATTCTCCTTTATTCATCATCCTTTCGGGTTTGGAACCTCCCCCAAAGAAAAAGAATTTCAGATTTGAAGAGATGTGGCTGGCAGATGGAAGATGTGGTGAAATAAAGGAAGCTTCGTGGTGTAGTTCGAATTTTACGGAGGGGGATGATATGATTTTGAAGAAAGTTGAGAGGTGTGGAAAAGACTTAATATGGTGGAAATCAAGATATCTTTGGGAACGTCAGATTGAAATTAGGAAGGAAGAAGAAATTATTGATTCAAGCCAAGTTGAAAGCAATGTACAGTGGAAACAACTCATGGGTAAGGGAGCTTAAGTCTGAAATTAATATTCTTCTTGATTGAAAAGCACGGATTTGGAGTCGATGCTCCCGTGCACTATGGTTGGCTCACAATGACAGCAACACCAAATTGTTTCATACAAAAGCAACTTAACGGTGCAAAATTTTTTTCATTGAAAGAATAAGGAACTCAACTGAATCTTGGCAGACCCAATAAGAGGATATAGCAGCAATCTTTCTTCATTATTACCAAGATTTGTTTGCTACCTCTAATCCAACAAATCAAAGTTTAACTTTGGACCATATCCCACGGGTCATAACAAAAGAGATGGAGCAAATGCTAAAGGGAGAATTCCTAGAACATGAGGTAACAACAGCTAAAAAACAGATGGCTCCACTTAAAGCATCTGGTCCAGATGGGATGTCTCCGTAATTTTATCAACATTTTTGCCAAATGGTGGATCATCATGTGATTAAATCTATTTTATTTTGGCTAAATTCAGGTACACTTCCATATCCTGTTAATCATACCTTTGTTGCTCTTATCCCAAAAATCAAAAATCCTGAGCATGTTATTGAGTATCGCCCTATTAGTTTGTGCAATGTGCTCTACAAGATCTTCTCTAAAGTCCCGCTAACAAATTAAAAAAAATGTTTCCAAAAATTATTATTGAACATCAATCTGCAAAAGATTGCCTTATCTCTGATGATATTTTGATAGTTTTTGAAACCTTGTATTGCCTAAAGAATTATGATTTTCACAACTATGGGTTTATGGCCCTCAAACTCAATATGAGCAAAGCTTATGATTGGGTGGAATGGTATTTTCTAGAGAACCTTATGAGGAAGATGGGTTTTAGTGAAAGGTGGATTGGCCTGATAATGATTTGTGTGAAGGTAGTTCCTATTCTATTCTGATTATTGGTGAGCTTAAGGGACTAATTAATCCTACAAGGGGGATCAGGCAAGGAGACCCATTATCTCATTTTCTTTTTTTTACTTTGTACTAAAGGCTTGCATTAATGCAAAAAGTAGGGGCGATATCTAAGACTTCTCTCTTTGCAAACGAGGTCCTGCACTAACCCATCTATTATTTGTAGATGATAGTCTTTTGTTTTGCATGGCTACTTCTGAAGAATGTGCAAAGGTGCTTAATATTTTGGAAGTTTATAAGCAAGCCTCAGGTCAAAAGGTGAATAAAAATAAGAAGACCATGTTTTTCAGTAAATCTACATCAGAGGCCACTAAACAAGCCATTAAAATTGCTATGGGAATTAAGGAAATTACAGAATATAAGAAGTATCTTGTGCTCCATCCTTGATTAGAAGGGGAAAAAAGGAGAGTTTCAACTACATAAAATAAAAATTTTGGCGAAGGTTACAGTGTTGGGAAGGGAAGGTTTTGTCTCAGGCAGGTCATGAAGTTCTTTTAAAAGCTGTCATTCAGGCAATACCAACTTTTACTATGCGATGTTTTAAGCTACTGCTTGGATTATGCAATGATATTGATTCCATGATTAAAAATAATAATTTGGGTCCAATGTGGAGATCGGAGGAAAATTCATTCGCTTAAATGAGATGAGATGACTAAATCCAAAATAGTAGGAGGAATGGGGTTTCGAGATCTAGCACTTTTCAATGACTCTTTGCTGGCCAAGCAAGCTTGGCGACTGCTCAAAAATACAAATTCCCTCTTTTACAAGGTGTTCAAAGCATGTTTTTTTTTTCCAAATTGCTCAATTTTGGAAGCAAAGGACTCAAGGTGGGGCTCCTATGCCTGGAAAATCATTCTTAAGGGTCGGGATTTGATATTGAGAGGTTCTAGGTTGCAGACTGGGAATGGGAAGTCTGTGAAAATCTGGCAGAACCACTGCCTAATAAGGAAGCACCCACCCCTAGTGTCATCACCTATAATTCCTTCTATGGAGGAAGCCATAGTCGATACCTTGATAGAGACAGAGACATAGCGATGGAATTATGCGATGATTGATGGTATTTTTGCACCACAAGAGGCTAAAATAATTAAGACAATCCCTCTTGCACTATTTAAGTCTGATGATATTTTATTTTGGCCTTTCTCAAAGGATGGGAAATATACCTGCAAGTCTGGCTATCATTTTCAGAAGGAAGAGGTAGATTTGGAGCAAGGTGATGATTTTAAGATTCAAGTCAAAAAACTATGAAAGGGGATTTGGTCATTACATGTACCCAACAAGGTGAAGAATTTTATTTGGAGAGCATGCCAAAACCCATTACTTACAAAAGCAAATTTGGTTCGTTGAACAGTTATCTCTGACCCTACCTGTGAAAGATGTCGCAACACATAGGAATAAACTCTCCACGCTCTTTGGCTATGTCCAGAGCTTGATATTGTTTGGTCTGATATGCAGTTATTGGCTTTTCGTAGGACAAATCAATTTATGGACTTCAAAGACTTGCTGTCATGGATTCTGAAGGAGCATCAATACCCGGATCTCTTTGTATTTATTGTTTGGTCCATCTAGAACCAAAGGAACCACTTCTAAGTTTCTCAGTCAAGTTGCAATCTACATCAGCTAGCACAAACAAGTCAAGCACGCCTGGATGATGTCTACCCACCCTCAACCACCACCTCGTCCTCCTCAGCCTCGTGCTTATTGGAAGCCTTCCCCAAATGATTTTGCCAAGATTGTTTTTTTATGGAGCTACCTTCTTAGAGTTGAATAGCTCTATTATAGTTGTGTTTGTTCGTGACAGGAACGGTTTGGTGCTCACTTCTCTGTCGTAGCAACTTCCCCAGGTTCATTCTCTAGAAGATATAAAAGCCTTAGCCGCTTCCAAAGCTCTCCAGTTTGCAGCACAAATTGGGATTGAATGAGCTGTTCTTGAAGGGGACTCGTAGGTATTAATATTCAGGTTGGTGAATGATTTTGAGGTGCTGTCGTGTAATGGTTTGCTTATTGAAGATATTAGGCGTTGCTCTACTTTGTTTAATCAATTACTTTACTCTCATGTAGAATGTAATAAGGTTGCTCATAATCTTGTCAGGTATGCTGCGCATATCTCGGACTTTCTTTTGGGATGGAGTATGTTCCACCACAATTTTTTTCTATAATTCAAGCTGACTTAGCTGGTTTTTCTACGTTCCACCACAATTTTTTTCTATAATTCAAGCTGACTTAGCTGGTTTTTCTTAATAAATTTTCATTGTCTTCTTCCTCAAAAAAAAGAAAAAAAAAGACGTGGCATGTTGGTCAGCATGAAGGAGAGAGAGGAATTATGATAAGTCTTATCATGTGGGTCCTGCAAATTTCTAAATATATACAAAATTGTCATTGAACAATGTTACTTAAAAACTGAAAACTAGTAAAAGGAGTTTTCTAAATTCAGTGTTTAAACACCCTAAAATAAGAAATATAACTTAAACACTCCTAAAAAAAATACTTCTACCAAATATGTTACTTTTTTTGGGGCTTGCAGTTTTTAGTGTTTAAACATTAAAAACTATTATTTGAAATCACTGACCAAACAGGCCCTGATTAATTTTACTAGACCCACAATTGAGGCATTTAAATACTCCACAGATGAGTTGAGTTAAAGTAGGGTTAGGATGGTTAGGCTGCTTTTTTAATTAGGATAGTCCCATTTCTATCTCTTCTCTTCCTCGGATTTTCCACCAGAAGATTGAGATGGGTTGAGTCATTTTTTGCTCTTTTTTCTTTATGTTTATTCTTATTTATCAATAAATAAATAAATAAAAGTTAAAGTAGGGCAAACTGGGGCTTTTCGTTCTTGCTTCCTTAGTGGAAACCTCGTGAGAGATGGCTGAAATGTGACAGTGGAAACCTCTTAGCGCTAATTAAAGTATTCTATCTTTTACAGGTCAGAATCAAACTTGTCAATTAAACTTCACTGAAATGTGACATCTCTTACATCGTGCTTAATATAGAGCTTTGCTGCCAGACTTTGTATTCTGCTGTATGGAGGGTCCCCTTTGTCCATGGGATAATAACATTGGTTCTTGAAGGGTGTCACATGTTTTGATTAGATTTTTCAAAGTGTTTCTTAAGTACTCTTGAAGCATAGAGAATGATGCTCTCTCATTTCACATTCATGGTGGGGTCCATCATGAATGTGAGAGAATGGAGTACCATTCATGCTCCAGGAGTATCTAAGAATTTTTCGATTTTTCAGAGTCGGCACATGGCAATGTCCCCTACTAGTTGTTAGGCTGGTGGTCTAGTGGTTCTTAGGCTGCATATATAATTTGGGAATCACGAACACGGCAAAATTGTCAACATACTGGTGTCAGATACGTATCCGAAACGACATGTATCCAGACACAAACGTGTCAAGTATGCACTAAGGAAGAAAAAAAATCATTTTTTAATTCAGTTGTTTTATTTTGATGTTGAATATTGTTTATTTGAACTCTTTTTATAGGTATCTAGTTTATTTTAACTCTTCGTTCATACTTTAAACAATATTTTATTGTCTTTAAATTAATTTTAAATATATTTCCAAATATTTCATTATTGTTATATACTTTTTAAATTCAAAATAAACAACTTATTCCATATATATATATATATATATATATATATATATTAATTTATTTATTTATTAATTATAGTATCCTCAACGTATTGTTTCCTAGTTTTTCAAGAAATGTCATGTCATTGTACTATATATCATGTCTTATTGTATATTGTATCCGTATTCGTGCTTCATAGTATATAGTCCACTGTAATATTCTTTAATTATTTATAAAGAAAATGATTTTTTTTTTAATTCTTAATTTCTTATTCTTTAACTTTCATAGCTCCCAAACACAATACCCAGTAACACAACAATCTAAAACTGAATCCTAATACCCATCACTTTCTTAGCTTCCCTTGTCTCTCTATCTCTCCAATTCATTCACAGACTCACACACACAAGTCCCAATCTCTCTCTCACACACACACACACAAATCCCAATCTCTAATTTCCAATAACCATGGTTGAACGCAATAGCTTCGAGCAAGACTTCGCTGGCGAACGCCCAACGATAGACCACAAACATGAAGCGAAGGACACTGCCATGGACAGATGTGTAAGATACACATATTTACTAACTAGGCTTGTGGAATCATAGTGTTCTACAGTGATGAAGCTACGTTGGGGCCACGGGGGCCATGGCCCCTTAGCTTTTCAAAATCTCCATTAATGGTAGTAACAAAATAATATTTGAAATTTAAAATTACTTTCTGTTTCTCTTAAGATTTTGAGAAAAAATTCTATACAGATTAAGCCCTCTCAAATTTTTAAAATTGTTCAGAAATATCTAAAAAAAGTAAAACACCAGCTCATTTCTTTGTACTAACCTTTATTTTTCCCTGAGAGTGGGATTGGCTTGTTTATTGGGTAGGTTAATACATATTGAATTGTTCTCTTAGAAGCACTTAACTAACTTCATTTACTTGTTTCTCAACAAAAAAAAAAAAAAAAAAAAAGCAACTTCATTTACTTCACAAAAAATAGTCGTTATATTTTATTTATATTCCAAATTTGATCTTATTGATTGGCTTATATTATTAGAATACTGTTGCAAATTCTTATTATTTGTTCTTTTTTGGGCCCATCACAAGTAAAAAATATTATAATGAATAATATTTTTTTTTTTCAGTCAAAGCTGAATTAGCCTCCTCTACACATTATTGTGTTGGTACACATGGTAACTAAACCATACAATTTATAAAAACTGTAAGGGCAAACGGCACCAAAAGTTTTTGACTGGTATATATAGGGGCTGTACGTGTGTGGTCTGGTGTAGAGTGACAAAAATGAAAGTATTCTATGTTTTCTTGTTGGTCTTGCCTAATCAACTTTATCTAAATTAATGTTAACAAGATATTCATCATCTTGCAAAATTATTTCTTCATTGATATTTTCTAACAACTTTGCCAATACCCAATAATCCACTGAAAACCTTCCTACTGAACCTAGTTTCAACAAATCCAACAATCTCAGGACCATCGATTAAGTTTGACCAGGTTTGATTGGGTTTGACCAACTTTAACTAAATTTTGACCGCACATTTCTCTAAATTCAACCATTTGATTGTGACCATAATTTACCAGAATTAACCTTTAATGAAACTCTTCAAATCCAACGGTTAGATTCTAGATCTAATAATAGCATATGATGGACATGTGTTGCGTACTTGTATGGCTCTATTCTCTCAATCTGACCATCCAATTGGTATCAAATTTCGCCGACACCAATATGTCACCATACTCTTGAAATACAATAATCAAGATTTGAATGTGAATTGGAGCATGATGGTCACATGCCATATGGCCCCATGAAGATTTAGTTATCCTCATTCTCATAATTTGACCATCTAATTAAAATTATGTTCCCCATATTACTTCCTTTAAAGTTATGTTTTCCCTTGGATCATATATGGGAGTGACAGAAGTATTAGTTCAAAGTACTACCTTTAAAATTATATTTTTCATAAAAAATACTAATTTTCAAAAATTCATTTTTAAAGGGAAGATACTAGTAGGTGCTCCCCTTGGATCAAACATGAGATTTTCAGTTTATCTTGACATTAACCCTTACTAATTGTGGGTTTTTCAAATGGTTTTCAAACTAAAGTTATTTTTTGTTTTTTCCTCTAAAATCAAAACTATCAATATCTAAACATGTGTCTTATTCTTGGTGCATGTAAGATATCATGAGACATATGCCCCCAAGGCTAGGTAAGTATATTTTAAAATAATCAAAATACTCCCAAAACAACTAAAATGATCAAAATACTCTCGAAACATCTAAAATGATCCAAATACCCCCAAACCTCTAAAATGACCAAAATATCCTCAAAATCTCCAATGGTCTCAAGACCATCTATCAAGTTTGATCAACTTTAACTAAACTTTGACTGCACATTTCTCTAAATCCAACCGTTTGATTGTGACCATAATTTACTAGAATTAACCTTTCATGAAACTCTTCAAATCCAACGGTCAGATTCCAGATCTAATTATAGCATATGATGGACATGGGTTGCGTACCTGTATGGCTCTGTTCTCTCAATTTGACCATCCAATTGGTCTCAAATTTCGCCAACACTAATATGTCACCATACTCTTGAAATACAATGATCAAGATTTGAATATGAATTGGAGCATGATGGTCACATGCCATATGGCCCCATGAAGATTCAGTTATCCTCATTCTCATTATTTGACCATTTGATTAAAATTATGTTCCCATATTACTTCCTTTAAAGTTATGTTTTCCCTTGAATCACGTATGGGAGTGACAGAAGTATTAGTTCAAAGTTCTACCTTTAAAATTATATTTTCCATAAAAAATACTAATTTTCAAAAATTCATTTTTAAAGGGAAGATACTAGTAGGTGCTCTCTTGGATCAAACATGAGATTTCCAATTTATCTTGACATTAACCCTCACTAATTGTGGGTTCTTTAAATGGTTTTCAAACTAAAGTTATTTTTGTTCTTTCCTCTAAAATCAAAACCATCAATCTAAACGCATCTTATTCTTGATGCATGTAAGATATTATGAGACATATGCCCCTGAGGCTATGTAAGTATATTCTAAAATGACCAAAATACTCCCAAAACAACTAGAATGACCAAAATACTCTCGAAACATCTAAAATGACCCAAATACCCCCAAACTTCTAAAATGACCAAAATACTCTCGATATCTCTAAAATGACTAAAAATACCCGCGAAATCTCTAAAATAACTAAAAGTATCCTAAAACCTCTAAACTGACCCCAAAAAAAAAAAAAAAAAAAAAATCTCAAAATCTTTAAAATGACCAAAATACCCCAAAACCTTTAAAATGACCCAAATACCCTTGAAATATCTAAAATGACCAAAATTTACTAAAATGAACAAAATACTCCTTAAACTCTTAAAAGACCAAAATTTTCATTTTAGAGGTTTCAGGGGCATTCTTGTCATTTTAGAGGTTTCAGGGTAATTTGGTTATTTTAGATGTTTCGAGGTTATTTTAGTAATTTTTTAGGTTTAGGGGTATTCTACTAGTTTTTTGTGCATTTTGGTCATTCTAGTTGTTTCAAGAGTATTTGGGCCATTTTGGAGGTTTTAGGAGTATTTTTTACATTCATAGTACATTTTAGTCATTTTTGTGATTTCGAGGGTATTTTGGTCATCTTAAAAGTTTTGGGGTAGTTTAGAAGTTTCAATGTATTTTTGCTTATTTTAGAGGTTTCAAAGGTATTTTGATTATTTTTTATGATTCAAGAGTATTTTGGTCCTTTTAGAGGTTTAGGGGTATTTTGGTCATTTTAGATTTTCGCGGTTATTTTGGTCATTTTAGAAGTTTCAAGGGTATTTTGGGTCAATTTAGTGATTTTGGGTTTTTTTTGGTCATTTAAAAAAATTGGGGGTATTGTGGTCATTTTGAAGGTTTTAGGGGTATTTTAGACATTCGCAGTACATTTTAGTCATTTTGGGTTGTTTCAAAGATATTATTTTTTTTCATTTGAGTGGTTTTGGGGTATTTTAGAGGTTTCTTAGTTTTTAAAATTTTAAGTTATTCTCATGAGTAAAATAAAATTTATTAGTTTGAACAATTTTGTCAATTTATAAATTATAATATCTCCACCAAAAATTTTATTAGTACATTCTCAAAAAAAAAAAAAAATATATATATATATATATATATTAGAAATATAAAACTATATTGTGACGAAACACAATAGTTGTCACAATATTATGTTTTAACGAAGGCAACCTAAGTCTCTCACAATAGATGGCCTATTGTGACAAGTTAATGTCACAATATATAGTTTTTTTTGTCATAATAACTCATGAAATGTAAATAAAATAATAATAATAAATGTAGCTGAATTAAAGTCCCATGAGCCAAGAGGAAAATTCTTAGGTAGTCTCGGAGTATAATGAAATGGTGCTCCCTCCTCTCACATTCATGGTGGACCCTATTATGAATTTAATGAGCGGACCCCACCATGAATGTGAGAGAAAGGAGCACCATTCTCCGTGCTCCAGGAGTACCTAAGAATTACTCGAGCCAAGATCTCCATCTCTTTCTCAGTCAGTATCCAATTACCACTTATCACTTATCATCTCTCTCCATCCCTCTCACACACCCCTGAACCTGTAGGCCTACTGCTGCCGACCATCTTTTTAACACCTGCAGAACCTGTAGATCCACTGCCCCTGACCATCTCTTAGCCGCTTTCCAGGTATTGTCTCTTTCTCTCTTCTCTCATTTGTGTTTTCATTTTTTTATTTCCTTTACTTCTCGTTCGTGTTAATGTTAGTAGAGTTGGTTCGCTTTTCAATTTTTTTACAGATCTGATATTAAAGTTTGCTCGAATTAGTGGGAACCTAGGTATGACTTTTCCTATATATATATATATATATATAAAATATAATATAATAAATAAAAGATGGAGTTGGGATTTAGCTACCGTACTACATGCCTTAATTGCTGATGGTTTCTTTTTCTTTCTTTTTTTCTTTTTTCTTTTTTTGGGTAATTAATGCTTATGGTACTACTTCATTCCAACCTTTTTTTTTTCTTTTTTTTTTTGAGAAAAAGGTAAGAGACTTCATTCCAACCTAAGCCTATAAGAGTCACTGAATCCTTCTACTTATATAATTCATTGACTCAGAAAAAACAATTGCTTATATATTTGACAATTGCACCCAAAAAAAAAAAAAAAATTTTGTTTGACAGGGTCCTTTAAAATGTGTTTGTATTCATTACTGTGTGGAAATTTCAAGAAACTCCAGAATTTGATAACTGTTTATAAAAAAGGCACAATTTTTTGACTAAAGGTTCTGCCTTTGTACTATCTAAAACCCTTAATGTAAATGTTGGGGAAATTTTTTTTAATCCCCTCAATGGCTACGTGTGAATTAAAATGAGTGACTACAGAGCAATAGTAATATTATAGAAACAAAAAAAAATTTCAACAAGCACCACATAAACATATTTACAAAAAAATACCAAATCTTATGTGAAATATCCTCTTTAGTGTAGAGGGAAAAATCACGGGACAATTCCGAAAAATATCCACTGTGAAATAAAAATTACAACTCTCAAGTTTGTGCTAAGCTTGAATCCACAATAAATTAGATATACAACAAATAAATCTCAAAGACTAAATACAATCTCACCAAAAAATCAGTAGCCAAATCTTCCTTTGAATACTGCAACTCTCCCTGATTGTAGCACTCAAAAACTCTAAGAGAAAAACTCCAAGAGAACTTTACCAATTTATCTTCCTTATGTACGTAGCTTGAGCAAAAAAAAAATATCACTTTTTTCTTTTTCACTCTCTCACACTCTCACTGTATATCTCTCTATTTCTTTCTTTGGACTGCACCTCAAATGGCTGAATATCTCTTTGTGTTTCTTGCTTACTCTGGAACTCATAATACTTCAGCTCTCTCTCAGTGTGTTTCTTCTCACACTCTAGCCGAGTGGCCTTTGTTTGCTTCAGCCAAAAACCAACGTGTCCCACACGCCTCAAGTCATGTCTCATTTGATGAAGGCTGACTTTTCTACCAGCTTGCAAGACAAGCTCATTTAGAGCTTTGATAAGGTGTGGGCTGGACCCATGGTGCTATGATGCACCTAACAGTAAATTTATTTATTTATTTATTTTTTTTATTTGACACCTAACGGTAAATATATAGTTTGACTATTGGCAGGAAAAGCATTCCAAAGCTGACCTGGGCAGTACTCTTCCAGTTGTTTTTGTGTGCACTATTAAAGGTACGTAATTGGATACATTCTCTTTTTATATTGATTCCCCTAATTAATTCACACTTACATGAGGATCTAAAATAGTGACATACTAATATTGCAGGGGATCATTAGCTCAAAATTTATACATTATAAGAGCTTAGCATTGACATCTGCAACATTTTTTAGCTATATCTAAATCTCATTCTTGCCGTTACCTTCATCTTGACTATCTCAATTTGGTATGATCATGTTTCTCTCAAAATTAATTTTATTAAAGAAATCATTTTCATGGTGCTATAACTTTGTTACTACATGTATTAATTCTATAAAAGAAGTATTTTTATGGTGCTACAACTTTGTTCCTAGATGTGTAACATATAATCGAAAGTCACAAATAAATTAATTAACTAGAGCATTGTATAGTAACTAGTATATAATTTTATTTTAATTTGTTTGAGATTCACTTATGCGCTGGGGTTGAGATACTCAGTAGTTATTATAACAGTTCTTATGATGCTTGGCATTGGCTTATTTACCTTGTAATTATTTTTTTAATAATGGGTATGTTTGAATTGAAAATCTTGTGGTCCAAAAATTCCAAACTTTATCATTCATTTTCACTTCTCATTGCTTAGTCATTTGATCATTTATTATTTTAATTTTTCTTTTAAAAAATGTTATATTTTTAACTCACTGTTGGGTTCTTGGAGCTACCATAGAGTTCTCTATCCTTTATTTTGTCCCACTTTTTCATTTGATGCTTGGATTTGTATTCAACTCAAAGCTATTGCTGGTATTCCTATTAAGCGGGCTAGTTTACAAGAAGTAGCAAACTTGTGAAGAAAGTTGGGTTATACTTGGTAAGTAGTTCACTTCTATTACATCTATGAATTATCATTTAGGTTTTTAATAATCTTGTTAGTTGTTTTAATTGTTACAACATGAAAAATTAATGTCTGTAAACTCTCTTGTTGATAATACTTGAATGATGGAAAATTCTCTAGAATAACTTACTAAATTCAATTGTTAGAGAACTTGTTTAACTCATCAACCCACTTCATCTCAAGTAAAAAAGTGTTTGTTGAAATTATGAGAGGGACTTAAAGATGGATAAAATAAAGTTGGATGCATGAAGAAAATGAAGAAGAAAATAGTGATGAGGTATATCAGGAAAGTGAATGTATTAGGGTTAATGCAACAATTCAACAAGAAAATGATGAAGACTGAACTCTGTTACATAGAGATGATGTGACAACAATAAATTTGGGGGCCTTAATAGCTGTTGATGATATATATGTACAACTTGATGAAAGTATGTTCATCAATGATGACTTGTCTAATGAGGAATGGGATATAAACTCCAACCATGAAGAAGAAATATATAGTGATGATGATGTTTTAAGCTCAAATCAGGAAAAAGATTTATCTAGCAATGATGAATCTATTGGAGATCTTTGGGATGAAGGTTAAGTTGAGTTTTGATGCAAGTTAAGTTTTGTTAAATACATAAAGCTTTCATATCTTCTCAGCTATGGTCTTTTTGAAAAATAAAAATGTTAAAGTTTTATTTGGATGTTAAAACTATTTTGTACGCATTTTTGTTATCTACTTTAGTTGACATTTACATTGATAGAACGGATGTCATAGATTGGAACTCTCTCTTTAAAAAAAATGATTGTTTAATCTTAGTATTTTTTACTGTTTCGTACCCTCAATGTATTTAAGATTATTAAAATTTATGTTATTTTAGTTTTAATGGGCCACTTTATATTTAAAAATTACTGTCCATATATATCTACAATATATATATATATATAGTAAATTTTCTTACTGTCGATTAAGAGATCTAAAGTGTTTTGGTCTGATGATAAAAAACAATCATAAAGAGCAGACGCCATAAGATCATTTACATATGTGCATGTTCTACTAACTTATTAGTAACGATCTTTTAAAAAACAAAAAAAACTTATTGGTTATGACCCATTGCTCTTGCAAAACATCACTTGGCAATAAAAAATTACTTAATTAAAATAACAGTGTTTATCTCTTTGTGAATACATTTGGTGGATAACCTTGGCATTTTCCCCGGTAAGTTGTAAACATTCATTTGTGAATTGTAAGGGGTATAAATACCCTTACAAATATCCTTGCTATTTTTCGTGGTAAGTTTAGTAAACTATTTGTCATTCGATAGTCTTTTAATTTTAATTTTATTTTGTATTATTCTGTATAAAAGAAGATAGTTGAAATTGGAAACCTGAAGGATGTCAGTATGTATGAGCTTATTTATAGACGTAGTGGGCTCATTTCTAATAGGATTTGTCTTGTATTTAAAAGTAAGTATAACACTTTATACACAATAAAATTTGTAATAAGCAATAATCTTGATATCATTCTTTTCTAGAAAATATATGTAAAGTGAAGCCACATTCAATTGCTGATTAGCATGTATGGAACTTGGAAGAGACAACATATGTTTAAATCCCGTTTTATAGAGTCGTTTTGATCTCCATTCAAGCCTCTTTATAAACAAATTAAACTCAGTTCATTTGGAGCTTGCAATAATTTTCATATTCGTAATAGGGAAAAGAAAATGGCAATTTCTACCTTTTCTTCCAGGCAATTTTTGGGAGCATTGGTGATCTTTGCTATTGTTTCTCAAGCATTGGTTAAGGCCGATTATGATGATCCTGATTCCTATCCTGGTAAAGTTCTCTTTTCACCTAGTCTCTATGGACGGTTCGTACCAGTTTTAATAGCTCATTTGCATTGGCACATTTATGCACTTTTTTCTAAATAGTTTTAGGGTGATGGTAGGTTTACATTGTAAACTAAATAAATGTGTACAATGTAAATCTTACATGACTACTACAACATAAACTTAGAATTTTCCATAGTTTTTAATAGCTCATATTGGTTTGGCTTTGGTCATGTGGTGTACTAATTAATGAGCAGTTATCATAAATGAGATGGAAGGTGTAATTTCTATTTTGGATGAATTTTTCCAAGGGTTAAATTTCAAATAAAAACCTCAACTAGTCATCCAATTGAAACAAAGTATATATGGAGGGCATCCCTGTATTTTGCTCTCTTTCTTTTTTTTCTTTTCTCTTTTTTCTTTTTGACATGTAGCATAACTGGTTGAGCATTGCATTTCACATTTAATTTATTGAGAATTACGTACATCTCACATTTATGCACTGTTATTATTTTATTTTAAAACTAGTAATACAATTGGCTGAAATCTATGTCTAATGAAGTTCAGGTCTTCCCTCCCTTTAGAGAAGGTATTTCTTCTCATAGGTCTGTGTCTTTGTGAGTCCCATATCTGTGGGTCAGGCCAAGCTTGGAAGAGGCAATCTTCATAGAGCTGAAGTAAAAAATATTTGCTGTTCCCTTTGGCATAAACATCCCAATAATCATTCATGAAAAAAAGATTATAAAAAAAAAAAAAAAATTTCTAATATATATATAAACTTCCTATTGCAAAAAAATTTCTTCTAATTTTTATAATTTGTTTATATTATAATGAGATAGAAACCTCAAGAGAATGTAAAAGCTGACTTGACGTCCAAGCCAGAGCCGAGATGGGTTGTGCGTTTCCTCAAACAATTGTAACAGGCATTGCAAGAAGTCCGAGATGGCAATACATGAAGCATGTCATGGGTTTTTAAAATGCTACTGTTATGGCTATGTCCACTGTTTGAAAGTACGATTTACTTTCCAATAATTGAAGACAAAATCAAGGAACTTTTTTTTTTTTTTTTCTGAGAAGAAAAGTCAAGGAACTGAGATTATGGTAAATCAAGGGATTAGAGCTATCAATTATATTGGTATGAAATTCAAAATCAAAGTATCCATATTAATGGTTGACATATTTCCAAATTCTGTAAATCCCATTATAGATATTGGTTTTTTAGTTGTGTTATGAATCAAGTGAATACAGAACGTATTCATTTGGTTTTTGGTGGTATAGGCGCATGTCTTAGTGACCAAATCACATTAATTTCTTCCATTTTCGTCCATTCTTTCTTTCTCATATTTCTCTATGTTCCATACTATTTCAAAATTTTGACCATGCGAAATACAAGGAACACCTATATAATGACAACTCATGTTACGTCAAGAGTTTGAACTTCCCTCTTCAAGTATAATCTCAAATTCAAGAAGGATTAAGGCGTTGTCATGGCTTAGAATGCATGCGTTTGTCATGACTTGAGATATATGAACATGCCATGGCTTGGCATGCATGGATCAACCAAGATTTTGGATGCATGAGCTCGTCATAGCTTAGCGTTCATGAGCGTGTCACAGCTTCGGTGAGGGGGAATTGAGTTTGAATTTTCTTTGTCATTGGGTGTTCTGAGAAGGTTTTTGTTTCACCCTAAGTGCAAATGTGATTTATATTAGTTAGCGATAGTCATGGCCAAGCGAAATAGCATAAACGACTTATAAAAAGTATTTTGATTAAAAATTTGAAAGATCAAAATGGTTTAAACAATATGTATAAATAAATGAATTAGCGAAGAGAGTACTCGAGAGTCTTAAAGACTTGATGTATGGTGTGTCGCAACCTTAAGGCTTAGTGCATGGAACGTCTAGTGCCTTACGGTGGGCCATTTAGCTATGGCCTTTAGCTCTTTGGTGAAGACTTCATTTAGCGGTGACGCCAAAAATGTTTAGCTGCGAAGGGTCACATACAGCAGCAATTATTGTTGTGCCAAAATGAGTTAATCACCCGCGACAGCCCCCATATGCTCGACGCTGGCTCAACAACAATACAACTTGATGTGTGGTATGTCGCTACCATAAGGCTTGGTGTATGGAATATCTAGCGCCTTGCGGTGGACCATTTAGCTACAACCTTTAGCTATTTGGTGAAGCTTCATTTAGCGATGATGCCAAAAATGTTTAGCTGGGAAGGGTTGCACACAGTAGCAATTATTGTTGTGCCAAAATAATTTAATCACCCGCTGCAACCCCCATATGCTCGGCTCTAATTCAGCAACAATATAACTTGATGCATGGTATGTCGCTACCTCAAGGATTAGTATATGGAATATCTAGCGCCTTGCGGTGGGCCATTTAGCTATGGCCTTTAGCTATTTGGTGAAGACTTCATTTAGCGGTGATGCCAAAAATATTTAGTTGCGAAGGGTTGCACACAGCAGCAATTATTGTTGTGCCAAAATGAGTTAATCACCAGTGGCAGCCCCCATATGCTCAATGCTGGCTCAGTAACAATACAAATTGATGTATGGTATGTCGCTACCTCAAGGCTTGGTGTATGGAATATCTAGCTCCTTGTGGTGGGCCATTTAGCTACGGCCTTTAGCTATTTGGTGGAGTTTCATTTAGCGATGATGCCAAAAATGTTTAGTTGCAAAGGGTCGCACATAGTAGCAATTATTATTGTGCCAAAATGAGTTAATCACCCGCGGCAGCCCCCATATGCTCGGCGTTGGCTCAACAACAATACAACTCAACAATAAAGGGCGCATGTGTTGAGAAGATGTTGAGGATGAGCTTTTAGCTATTGTTGTTGGGGTTCTTGATTTTGAAATTGATGTTTAGAGCTTTGCATTGTTTATTATTGGTTAGAGCTGTCATTCCCTTCGCAGTTGGACTTGTGGCTCACCGTTTTTGCATTTTCAAGCTATATAAAAAAAAGGTTCACAAATATTATATAAACCAAGAGATGTAGGATAATTCATCGGTAAGAAAGACAGCTAAAAACTAATACAGATGAGTGGAAGAAAATTTTTCCCTTGAATAAGAAAGTTGATTCTCCCTCCATCCTTCACTTCTTGGATGACTTCCAGAGGTTGGCGCGGTTTTGTCACATGATTTGGATAGTCTCCAGTAGCTCAGTGAGCTAAGGATAGAACTTTTTCAAGCTCAACTTCACAATGCTCTTCTTGTGTGGTAAAGCATCATACGGTTTCCCTTGGAACGACAAGTTGGTGTGAGAAACACCATCTCTTTATTGGTTCCACACCTTTGGAGGCACCATTTGTCTTCTGTTAGCTGCTTGACCTCCCCAACGGAGTCGCCAAAATGTTGGGGATGTTCTGCAACAAGGGCCGAAAATGCAAAAAAGGCCCAAATCTCCCCTTGGGTTCTTTAGAAGTGTTTAATGGTGGAGAATCAAGCCCAAAATTCCAAATGTATAATTAACAAAAGGCTAATGGTGCTTTGATAAGAGATAATCAAAATGCTTATAACAAAAGTGCAGAAAACCATAAAAACATAACAGGTCTGAAACTTCGACCTATAGTCACACATAAGAGGGAATTGAGAGAGGTTGTGAGAAAGAGAGAGAAGGTTCTCCTACACCCATATTTCCACCCCCAAGCTTCGGAATTGTGAGATTGTTGACTGGTTGAATGGGGTTTTGTTCTGAAATTTCAAGTCTGTGGGTAGAACGTGGCTGGTTGTTTTTTTTTAGTTGAAGAAAGACTCTTGTATTGAGCTTGGGGTGTTGCTCTTAGAGTAAAACATCCTCTCTTGTTTTGAATTTGATTGTGAAATTTATATTGAATTTGGGGTGCTCTAAGTGACTGGTTTTTGGTCAATAGAAAAGACTTTGGACCCCAAGGTGTTAAGCAAGTAGTAATTTTCAGGTTTGCTTTTGTTTGAATAAAAGGAAGGATTATTTTTATCATCATTAAGGGAAATGCTTGACTAAACCCTCATTGGCTCCTCATTTTCAGCTGTTTCAGACCATTGGGAGGCTCAACTAGATGAGAGCTAGCAGCTGAAGTTGGCCAATGAGAGCCAACCATTTTTAAAGGGGAAAAAAAAAGGGTTTGGACAGAAACTTTGGGCCATAGTCACACAGAACATAAAAGCTGTTTTGGGGTGAAATTTTTGGATATAAGACCTCATCCATGAGCTTGAGGTGCTACCAGTGTCCCTTACCCATTTGGTAGCACACATGGGCTGGGCTCATGCAAAAGGTCCGAAAGGAACTGACCCATACCCTCCAAACCATACTTCCTTAATTTCCCAAATAGTGTTCTTGGGCCATGCTTTAAAAGAATAAAATATAATATAATACATGAATTGAGCCCACAATGAAGTCGAACTTGGTTGAATCAGGCTCGTACAAAATGTGTCACGAAAATGGGTATCAACACTTGAAAACCTGGATACCCACCTGTTTTAAAGGAAATCCACATTCCTACTAAGAGTGGTTTAAAGGGGGAATTCAGATTCCCCTAGCATTTGATTCCCTAGCGTGATTGCAACCAAGCATGAGAATCTTTAAACATTCATAGGAATCCTAAAACATTACCCCGTACCAAACGCCACATATGAGTAATGTTAGAGATACAAACTATTTTACAAATTTTTTTACAAACGGCTAATGTGGTGATTGATTATTGGTAAATGAAAAAGTGATATTAATGATGGGTCTAGATAAAAACCAATAAGAAGTTGGTCGCATCAACGTTTTGTAAAAATGTTGTAAAATAATTTATGGCTATAACATTACTCATAATATATTAATAAATTCTACGACCAAATAACATTACAGAAAAATGGAGAAACAACTAAGATTAAACAATTTTATTAATTGTTTCTAAATTTTTTCATATTAATTTGAGATGATTTAAAATTAATCATCATCTTTCTTATTCCAAGACTTGATACACAAAAAGAAAATAAACCCCAAAAATAAAGCTGCTGCCCCTCCCACAACAATTGCTGTTAATTTATTCCCACCGTCCTCTGTCAAGAAAATGTCGCCCATAATTAGTGATAATGAATCATGTAAGAGCGAGAGAAACAAGGACAAAAATTGAAATCATGGGCTTTTTTTATTAGAGATAATTATAATATACTACTAATATGTCGTTCAAATCCTTTCCCCCAGTCCCCCAAGCACTTTGTGCATAGGGAGGTGCTAATTCAGCTAAAAAGCCTTTGACAAATCATGGGAATTGTAATGCATAATTATTAAGAGTAATAATAATGAAAAAAAAAATGCTAAAGTTAACTCAAAAATTTTAGCATAAAAGATTTACAAGTTACAACTTCTCTTGAGAAAATAAATATTATTGATGCTACCTTAACAACAACTAATAAATAAATATTTAAATTACGTATCCGTGATTGTGAATCAGTTTAATTACAAGACTCATGCAATAAATTTATAGTATTCCCTATCATCACTCATAAAAATGATGCAATAAATCTATAGTATTCCCTGTCATCACTCATAAAAATAATGATGATGATGATGATTGAGGAAAACCATTTATATAGATGATAAGATACCAGCCTACTGCAACTTCTACTACATGGCATTTTATGTTTTGATAAAGACCATTTTTTTTTTATAGCATGTGAGAAAGGGGTGTGAATCCAACCCACTGATCCATCAAAGTCAAAACCAACACAATCCAACCCAACTCAATGTGATGGCTTAATTTTTAGAAGTTGGTGGGTTAAGTTGGGTTGCAATTTTTTTTTTTTTTTTTTTTTTTTTTTTTTTTACAACAAGTTAGGTAAGGTGTGGACTAGCTGATTCACAAATTCATCAAACCCAACTCGATTCACCTATATCTAATATCTAATATATATATATATATATATATATATATACAAATTCTTCAAACCCAACTCGATTCTTCTATATCTAATATACATATATATATATATATATATATAATGATTTTATTATCTACTATTTTGGCTTAATGCACTAATTTATTTAAATAAACATTATGTTATTTCTGTTGATTTGGTATTATGATATAGTTTGAGCAATAAATCTGTTATTATTTGGGTAGGTAATCTTATAAATTTGTCCCAATACTTATCTTTTAAAATAAAAATAAAAAACTGTCCAACTCTTAGGTCCAATCCAATCCGATCTATGTGGATTGGGTTGGACTCCTATAATGGGTCTTTTTTTTTTTTTTTTTTTCAACCCAATCACGGTAGGTTAAATGGAAAAAACTCTTTTATCCAACTCAACCCGACCATGCATACCCCTGTTAAAAACAACTTTTATGGTCACTGAAACACCCATCAATCTTCACTAGCTACGCAAATATACAAAAGTTCAAAGAGAAACTGAAGCAGCATTACCGCGTTTAGAGTTGCCGTGTGTCCCACCCGGATGGTAAGAATAGCTGATGAAGCACTTGTCCAAATAAATTTCTCCTGAAACTGAGCTCCCACATTCTTCCTGAGCAACCTGCACTGCATTGTTCACACATTCCCCACAATCACAACCCCCTAAATCACCTTCACACTGTGCCGTCACTTGCACCGATTCATAGCTCGATGAAAAGAACCCATTACCACTCACAACACCACTTTCAAGAGCTGCAAACGCCGCGTCTCTAAGCTCTACAAACCCACCATCCACTGCCTCAGATTCACCACAAATCTTGTTGAGCAAATTAGTTTTGGAAGTAGTTGCATCTGGTTCATGAAAACCTTCAGCCTCATAGTGTGTATAGCACCCAAAAAGCTGGATTCTAGCTGCCATTGCAAGGCTGCACAAGCTGTCTGACATTTGAGGAATTGCGTTTACACAGTTGTGGCACTCTTCATCACTCATGTCCCCCCTGCATTGAAAGAGACCAGAAATAGCTGTCTCGTTGTTTCCTTCAATGGTTTTGAAGAACTTGGATTGGGAGGAGTGTGCTACTAGCTCTTGGAAAAGAGAGGAAAGGGTTTGTGAGTGTGATGTTGATGTACTTGTAAATATTTGGGTTGCACAATTCTTGTATACTAAGGTGCTGTAATCTGAAGAGGATTTGATAGATGGTAGGAAGAGAGCCAAAGATGCTAAAATAAGCAGTTGAAGAGAGAAAGGTATCGAGGTTGAAGTTGAATTCATTTTGGGAGCTTGTTTTTGTTTAGCTTAAGATGAATTAATTTGTTGGGTTTTTGGTGGTTTTGGTACTACATATTGGATTTGTAAAGAAGGATGATTTAGGTTTCTTGCATGGAAAATTATCATTTTGAAACATATAATGCTTTTTGGAAAGGTGGCTTGAGGAGTAGGTTTTTGGGTATGGTTTTTCCTGCCTACCATATCTAATTTTATATGAATTTATTCTAGGATTTTCACTAAGACTTAATGAGATATAGAAAGCAACTCACTATATATTAGGTCCGTTTGGATGCAACTTATTTTTGCTAAAACTGAAAATTGAAAACATTGTAGTAAAATAATTTTTAAATTGGTGAATAGTGCCGCGGGACCTATGAACAGTGTGTAAACAGTGCGTGAACAGTGAATTTTGTCTCTGCACAGTAAATTCATGTGATATTACTGTTCACGCGTTGAAAAAAACAAAAAATGAGAGGCAGAAAACACAATGCAAAAATGCAAACGTGGATTAAGTCCTATCCAAACACGTACATTAATTCAAGTTTTCAACTATATACGTCACCCATCTATATGAGTCAAGCCAAACATGGTAGAAAAACTGTTCTAGATTGACTTTGTGAACGAGCTTAAGTCTCAACGCATCTCAACTATTCGTTTAGCATTCCTTAACATTTAATAAGTAATCCATTTTAAAAAATAATTATACATTTTCTCAACCCCGCAAAAAAGAGACATGAATGTTTTCATCAAAATGTCCAAGTTTATTCGCATGATCACATCTTTTATTTTTCCTTTTTTCCTTTTGTAAATGATAATAAAGTACTCGTAAAACCTCGTACCTCTTCTGCTAAAAGGAATAGTAGTAACATGAAATTTTAAGATCATTGGTCTATACCTTTCAAAGCAAAGCATATGAAATATAGAGTTCATGATAGCAAAGGAGGAGCG
Source organism: Quercus ilex subsp. ballota (assembly GCA_032727855.1). Classification (NCBI taxonomy): domain Eukaryota; kingdom Viridiplantae; phylum Streptophyta; class Magnoliopsida; order Fagales; family Fagaceae; genus Quercus; species Quercus ilex. Next base: position 27,657,655 of record CM064910.1, on the reverse strand, counting down.
GAATCAAGATCCTCTAGTGTTATTGAGGTAAATTAATAGTAGAGTTACTGAAATCTTGACTATTCAATCAAACAGTAAAGAGGAAAATAGACATTTTAGCAATATGCAATTTGGTAAGAATTTATTAGATGCATGATAAGTTGTTTTTACATAATGCTTGAAAAAAAAAGGTCCTTCCATCCATATCCATTCATCAGTTGTCCACTAAATGCCACTTATTTAAACTTGCCACTTGTGTTAATTGATCCAATCAAATCATGTCATGTCAATTAACTAGGCCAATGCATCAATCAAATATACTAAAAAGACATTAAAACTAAAATACTTATCTCAATATTTTCTTGTCATCCAAACAGAAGCCAAGAATGCATTCACAAAAATATTCAAATTCATTAATTAAAAAAAAAAATTGTCTTTCCAAGGACCCAACTCCTCCACCGCCAGGTCCACCACAAATACCACGAAACCCACAAAACCTTAGAGCTTAGTGTTCATTCCCAAGCACACCACCACCTCCTTCTAATCTCAGAGCTGCTCGCTCTCTTTCAATATGACCATGACTCATATCTAATGGTGGAGCCAGGGGATCGATCAATATGAGCATTAGCTATTTGTTATGCAGTTTATTTCGCACCCCAGAATATCATATGTCCGGCAAGAAAAATCACCCTCGCAGTGGAATCCATCTTCAAATTTATTTTCTTCTTTCATTCTTTTTTATGCATTCCCCTATGCAAAATTTTCTATGTCAATTTCATTTTAAAAAGTGGGTTTTAGTTTGTTTAACTGATAAAATTTCTGATGGCTGTATAAGAGATCTAAGGTTTAATCTCTGCCTACACCAAAAACTTATCGGTGTAGGCACCAGGAGCGGACGCCATAGATTGAAACTCTTTTAAAAAAATTATTTTAAAAAGAAAGAGAAAATATTTTCTTTTTTGATGAAAATTATTTAAAAGTTCAAATCTTATAACAACCAAGGTTGAAGATAAAATAAGTGAATTTATTTTATCATGAATTTAGTTATTTAATCTTAGCTAGGGGGGCTAAGAGGAAAATTGATATATTTTTTGTCATGATTTTAGTTATTTAACTTAGGGAAATATTTTTATATCATGATTGTTTAATTTCAGTATTTTTTACTGTTTCGTACCCTCAATGTATTTAAGATTATTAAAATTTATGTTATTTTAGTTTTAGTGGGCCACTTTATATTTAAAAATTACTGATCATATATATCTACAATATATATATATATATATATATATATAGAGTAAATTTTTTTACCATCGAATAAGAGATCTAAAGTGTTTTTTTTTTTTTTCTTTCTCAAAAAAAAAAAAAAATTGTTTTGGTCTGATGATAAAAAAACAATCATTAAGAACAGACACCATAAGATCATTTACATATGTGCGTGTTCTACTAACTTATTAGTAATGATCTTTTCAAAAAAAAAAAAAAAAACTTATTAGTAATGACCCATTGCTCTTGCAAAACATCACTTGGCAATAAAAAATTAATTAATTAAAATAACAGTGTTTATCTCTTTGTAACTACATTTGGTGGATAACCTTGCCATTTTCCCCAGTAAGTTGTAAACATTCATTTGTGAATTGTAAGGGGTATAAATACCCTTACAAATATCCTTGCTATTTTTCGTGGTAAGTTTATTCAACTATTTGAGTATTTGTCATTCGATAGTTTTTTTATTTTTATTTTTTATTATTCTATATAAAAAAAGATAGTTGAAATTGGAAACCTGAAGGATGTCAATATGTATGAGCTTATTTATAGACGTAGTGGGCTCATTTCTAATAGGATTTGTCTTGTATTTAAAAGTAAGTATAACACTTTATACACAATAAAATTTGTAATAAGTAATAATCTTGATATCATTATTTTCTAGAAAATATATGTAAAGTGGAGCCACATTCAATTGCTGATTAGCATGTATGGAACTTGGAAGAGACAACATATGTTTAAATCCCCTGTTTTATAGAGTCGTTTTGATCTCCATTCAAGCCTCTTTATAAACAAATTAAACTCAGTTCATTTGGAGCTTGCAATAATTTTCATATTCGTAATAGGGAAAAGAAAATGGCAATTTCTACCTTTTCTTCAAGGCAATTTTTGGGAGCAATGGTGATCTTTGCTATTGTTTCTCAAGCATTGGTTAAGGCCGATTATGATGATCCTGATTCCTATCCCGGTAAAGTTGTCTTTTCACCTAGTCTCTATGGATTGCTCGTACCAGTTTTAATAGCTCATTAATTTGCATTTGCACATTTATGCACTTTTTTCTAAATAGTTTTAGGGTGATGATAGGTTTACATTGTAAACTAAATAAATGTGTACAATGTAAATCTTACATTACTACTACAACATAAACTTAGAATTTTCCATAGTTTTTAATAGCTCATATTGGTTTGGTTTTGGTCATGTTGTGTACTAATGAGCAGTTATCATAAATGAGATGGAAGGTGTAATTTCTATTTTGGATGAATTTTTCCAAGGGTTCAATTTCAAATAAAAACCTCAACTAGTCATCCAATTGAAACAAAGTTTGGAGGGTATCCCTGCTTTTGCTCTTCTTCCTTTTTTCTTTTTTCTTTTCTTTTCTCTTTTTTCGTTTTGATATGTAGCATAACTGGTTGAGCATTGCATTTTACATTTAATTTTTTGAGAATTACATCTCACATTTATGCACTGTTATTATTATATTTTAAAACTAGTAATACAATTGGCTGAAATCAATCCCACCCTTTAGAGAAGGTATTTCTTCTCATAGGTCTGTGTCTTTGTGAGTCCCATATCTGTGGGTCAGGCCAAGCTTGGAAGAGGCAATCTTCATAGAGCTGAAGTAAAAGATATCTGCTCCCTTTGGCACAAACATCCCAATACTCATTCACGAAAAAAAGATTATAAAAAAAAAGAAAGAAAAAATTTTCTGATTTATATATGAACTTCCTAATGCATAAAAATCTCTTCTAATTTTTATAATTTGTTTATATTATAATGAGATAGAAACCTTGCCAGAATGTAAAAGCTGACTTGACGTCCAAGCCAGAGCCGAGATGGGTTGTGCGTTTCCTCAAACAATTGTAACAGGCATTGCAAGAAGTCCGAGATGGCAATACATGGAGCATGACATGGGTTTTTAAAATGCTACTGTTATGGCTATGTCCACTGTTTGAAAGTATGATTTGCTTTCCAATAATTGAAGACAAAATCAAGGAACTGTCTTTTTTTTTTTTCTTTTTCTTTTTTTCTTTTTTTTCCTGAGAAGAAAAGTCAAGGAACTGAGATTATGGTAAATCAAGGGATTAGAGCTATCAATTATATTGGTATGAAATTCAAAATCAAAATATCCATATTAATAGTTGACATATTTCCAAATTCTGTAAATCCCATTATAAATATTGGTTTTCTAGTTGTGTTATGAATCAAGTGAATACAAAACGTAGTCATTTGGATTTTGGTGGTATAGGCGCATGTCTTAGTGACCAAATCACATTAATTTCTTCCATTTTCGTCCATTCTTTCTTTCTCATATTTCTCTATGTTCCATACTATTTCAAAATTTTGACCATGCGAAATACAACGAACACCTATATAATGACAGCTCATGTTATGTCAAGAGTTTATAACTTAATGGTATTACCTGGTTTAATGTCTCATAATAATGTTGAGCATCGGTTTAAATCCTTTTCTCCAACTTATCGTTTTTGTTTTAGGATTGTTAAAAAATATAAACTCGATCAAGCTTATAAGTCTCAACGCATCTCAACTATTCCTCAAGCATTCCTTAACATTTAATGTGTAATCTACTTTTTAAAAAAACATACACATTTTCTCAACACAGTGAAAAAGATACATGAATGTTTTCATTAAAATAACATCTTTTATTTTTCTTTTCTTAAATGATAAAGTACTTGTAAAACCTCTTATACGTATAGGGTCTTCTGCTACAAGGAAAAGAAGTAAAATGAAATTTTAAGATGACTGCTCTATAACTTGTGAGTTGATCCAGTTGCAAGAGATGAGTTGTAAATGTCTCCTGATATTTGACTCTTCAGCTTTCAGTATGTGTTTTTCATGTTGCCTTTCATGGGTTGTCCACTCACGAGCCAGTCGCGAGCAAGTCGCAAAATACTCTGTTCTTCACAATTCTTTATCAAACTCTCACACTCAACCCTTACATTAAATCCCACAAACATACAAAGAAATAATTAACAAAAAATAATCAAATTTGATACGAAATTAAAGCTAACAAAACGTAATTGAAAATTACAACTTTACATTATCAATAAGAAATTTGGCAAAAGCTTGTTAGTAGCATGATAAGTTGGTCTTAAAGTGACCATTTTTTTTTAAGAATAAGTTGTTTACACCCTTAGAGCAACTGCATCAGAGGGTGTAAAATTTCTGTCTATTTTGCAAAAAAAAAAAAATACTTTTTCTATTTTACACACCCACTTTTACAAAACACTTACATTAGTTTATCTATTCTAAAAATTTATTTGATAAAATACTCATTCTTTTACATTTTTTTTTTAATTTCCTTCAATGTTGCAAAAGAGAGAGTGAGGTGAAGGAGAGAGAAACATATAGTAAAATATTAAATGCAAAGCTACAGTAACCGTGCATTTATGCACGATTACTATAGCACTTTTGTATATATGCACAATTTTGCGAGCACTAATGTGAGTGTGTTTTTGGTTAAAATGTGTAAAATTAACCACTTTTTGCATTTTGCACAATTTTGCAACCTTTGATACAGTTGCTCTTAGAGCAACCGCATTAGCTCATGCAAACTTTCTGTCTATTTTTCACAAAAAACTATTTTTCCTATTTTACACACCAATTTTTACAAAATACCCATATTAGTCTACCTATTTTACACATCTATTCAATAAAATATTAATTCTTTTAAATTTTTTTATTATTTCCTCACTCACTATCCCTCTTTCTCGTAGATCCAACACTACCAAAAAAATACTAAAATATTAATTTTATGATGAATACAACTTGCACAATCCAAATCCTATTATTAATTTGGCAACAAACTTTAAATATATTTACAACTTCACATACTTCTATTTGCAAAGCTCAAGTAGTAAAAAATAATTAATGTTATGAATACCGTTTCATACTCTGTTTCAGTTTGTCTAATGAAATATAATATTTTGGTACCGGTCAATTTCGGCGTACCGTTTCAAGGTGTTTCGGGTACTTAAAAAATAATTTATATATATATATATATTCTTGCAGAACATAAAATTGTCAATTCTAATAAATAAATAACTAAATATTAAATAATACTAATCATTTAATCTTAACTCTTAAGTCTTAAACTCTTCAAAAAACTCTTAAATCTTAAACATCAATTTAACATCACAATTCACACAATAAGAAGATTTACAAGTCAATAACTAATAGAGAGTTTGGATTCAACTTATTTGTGTTTTTGCGTTTACTGAATCACATTTCCTTCCTCTCATTTTTTTTTTTCCACATGTATGAACAGTAATTGCATTGTTCATGCACATGGATTCACTATACATGAGACAAATTATACTGTTCATGCACTGTTCACGCAACCTATAACCACTTTATTCAAAAAAAATTATTAAAAATAAATCTCATGACACTATTTACATATTTAAAAATTATTTTATTACAGTATTTTTAATTTCAACAAAAATAAATTATATCTAAACGAATCCTAAATATCAAATAATACAAGATATTTAGTCTTCTTAAACCTCAGCATTTAGTTAATTTAATTATATAAAATAAAGTTTTTAATTTTCAGTTTTCCTATTCATTCATTTTCTCTAAACCGATCCCACCACTGACTGCCATATCTTCATATCTTTTGATTCATTTTTTTACTTTTCTTTCTTCCATTCACACGTGTCTTTGGTCTTCTCTTTCCCTATTTCCATCTTTCTCTTTAAGTCCCATCTATCACCGATCCCAATATTTCCATGTTTCAATTCTCATCGCAACCGTACATTCAAAATGTCTTTTAAGTTCTCTGTATACTCTCCTATTCAAAAGTTTTGACTCTCACTTAATCTGCTCTCTCTCTTAAGTCTTAGTGTTAATATCATTCTCATTAAGAGTTTTAAAGGTTAAAAGATATTTTTTTAAACATTTTTTATCCAAAAATTTTCTCCATCAAGAATATTAAATGCCAAAAATTTTAGCATTGATAAACAGTACAGTTTCATATTTGAAACCGCATTGTTCACTGAATGGTAAAATGCATATTATTTTTTTATTCAATTGAGGCCTACTTTTTTTATTCAATTGAGAAAGAGAGAGACAAAGAAGAGAGAAAAAAAAATAAAAAAATGATAAAGAAAGAATATTTAAATAGAATATTAAAAAAATAAAAGTTTTGATGGAAGAGAAGTTGTAAAGTGGAGTGTTATATGATATAAACTTGAGATTTAAGATAGTAAATACTAAATTTTTTACAAACCTTGATAAGAATGCTCTAATAGTCTTATCTCCTCCCTCTCTCAGCATTGTTCATCTCCAAGAATTTCTCTTCAGGTCTGATGCTCTGTAAATTTGTTGACACTAATCTCATCTTTTAAGTTCTCATCTTCATCATCATCTTTATCATTTTTTTTTCTTTTTTTTCACTGAGGCAGTGAGGCTCATCTTGAGCGATTGAACATGAATCGGCGGAATCTTGAATATCGGCCGAATTTCACCGAAACAAACCGGAATGCTTGAAACACATCGGAATAGGCCGAAATTTTATCCGATGTGGAAGAGGGGAGTGTGTCATTCTGGTTTGAATAGTGGTACAAAATTTTTCGGCCATTCCGGCCGGAACGGAATGATCGAAATTAAAAAATTAAAAATTGTATTTTCCTTAGCATTACTGTTATTTTTTTGCTAAAAGAGAAACGAAACACAAGTACAACCAAGAAAAGAAATACAACTGGATATCCAAATAGAACAACATTGACAAAGAAATAGCATCCCCAAACAGAAACTATAACACGAGTGAATCCTTCCTCAATTGAAACTGCTACTGCTCTTTTTAGTGCAAAGGATTAAGTAGTTGGGTTCATATGTAGCACATAGTCAATCCATAAGACCTTGCAGGTTTTGAATGAAAGTGTCTAAATATCTCTCTTGCATGCCTTCACTAGTAAGTTGCTCCTTCAACTTGGCATGATTATATTTCACCAGCCCAGCTATTTCACTGTCCTCATCCATCACAGAGATAATGGCCTTACTCAGGCTTTCCTTGGAAATCCACCCATTATCTTCTCTCTCCGCCTCCACTGCAACTTTGAGCTCTTCTGCCATTAACCTGGCACCCACAATTTGATCACCAAGGTATGGAACGCACACTATTTGGCAATCACTAAAGAGAGACTCCCACATGGACCCATATCCACAATGGGTCACAGAACAGCCAATAGATGGGTGCTCCAATATCAATGTTTGTGGCACCCATCCCCCATACACCCATCCTCTCCCTTTAACTCTCTCTTCAAACCCCTCTGGAAAAGCTTCTTCAATTGTTGCGCAACCATCTGGAGTACTCAGAGCCACCAAAAATGGTTGCCCACATAACTCAAACCCCAAAAGTAGCTCCTGAAACTGGTCCTTTTGTAGTTTATTTTGACTCCCAAATGCACAATACACCACAGTACCTTCCTTGAAATTGCATAACCAATTAGTCCATTTCTCGTCCAGCTTTGTGGCCGGTGCTTCGGGCAAGACAGGTCCTGTTAGCAACACAGGCTTAGCATAATGCTGCCTTAAGTAGTCACAGTATGGCCCTTCAAACTCATGATATGTCCTATAGGCCAGGGCATCACTCCGAATCAAGCCATAGGTAATTCGAACATAAAGAGACATTATCTCTGTTCCAAGAGCCTTGGCAAACACTTTTAGTTGTGCAATCTCATAGTCCTTGGACTTTATTCGCACACACGAAGGAGGATAGCCAGGAGGCGGTTGCATGAAGTCTTCTACAGTCATATCCTCTGGTTTCTCCTTAGTAGGAACCTTTAGTGCTTGCGTTGCTGGGGTTACAATGGAATAACATATGGCCTTGGAGCCAATTTGGTGTGCCAAGGCTGGCATCCAAGGGCTGAAGTCAAAGAAAATGAAATCAGGCTTGAGACTGCTCAGAATGGTTTGAACTTGGTCTTGGGTTTGGTCAAAGGCAACACGAAGATGTCCACGAAGTGGAAGAGGAACATCTGAGGTAGTCTCGGCACCAGGGGGTAGTCTATCTACACTGGGAACAAGAAGGGGATAGAAGTGGATGAGGTTTGGATAAAGGATGAGATGTTCTACCTTTGCTTGTGCTCCTTTGGGCAGTAAGAAAGACACCCTATGGCCTCTCTCTGTAAGCTTGTTTGAGAGGTGCAGGTAGGGAGTGATATGGCCAAAGGCAAACCAGGGAAACATGGCTACGTGAAGTTCTGTGCTTCTTGAATTGCTCATCTTTGCTTTAGTTTTTTTTTTTTTTTTTTTTCTTTGGGTGAAAAAATCCACTTGAGAACTAAAGTGATTCCTTTATGTATACCTGATAGAACCGGATCTTCCTAGTAGAAAGACAAAAAAAAGGAGAGAGAAGGGCGTAAATGCACTTTACGCCAAAAAAAAAAAATTGTAAATATGCTAATCTTGATCACAGGATGCTAATCTTGTCTCAACTGTTGCATTTACTCTTGGTAAGATGATTGATGCTTGAATAATCAAGCACAAGTATGGTCCACAAGTTTAATAATGGATGCTTGACAGTAACCCAAAAGGTTGTGCGGTTAACCAATCCTACGTAGTGAGTGAACAAACCCTGAGGGGTCACGACTACTCATCTCTGCCAGCTCATTTATCCATTCATATCATTCTTTTGCGTTTTTATCTTGATCTGTCGGTAGGGTGGTAAAAGTTGGTATACTTAGACATGACAAAACAGTGTTCGGGTTATGGTTGGGTGAATTGAGTTGCGGATTAAAAATATGTCATTTTAAGTAGGTTAAAAATGGGTTTAGATTAATTGGGTTGTAGATTGGTCGGGTTGATCTGTATTTTTCACATGATTTTTTTTAAAAAAAAGAAAATAATATGTGTTTGCTATTTAGAAAGTTATGCAACAAATTACTTGATGTAAAATTCATTAGTTTAAATTCACCGCTTATATCAAGAATGAATTATTCTTATTAATACTTATTCAATAATTTTAAAATTATACAAATCCTAACATTACTATCTAAAGAAAAAAAACACAAAGATAAGTAAAACAAATACACAAGTTTTATTTCTACACAATATCAACATCCCAAAATATAAAACAAAATTACAAATGACTTACTGGATAATTCATTTGACAAAGAATAAAAACATATAAGAAATTAACAATCTTGAAAATTAATTTTATAATTTATTGTCAATTGTGGTTGGCACTCTATTTCAATTTGAGATATATATTAAAGTTTGATTGTTTACTTATTTATACACAGTCTTTTTTATGAATATCATATCATTGTTAAGTAACATACACTATAGGAAATATCATAATTTATTTTGAAAAACCATTTATTTTGGACATAAATTGTTAAAAAATAGGTCTAAGTATTCATTGTAACGACCCAAGGAAAAGCGCTAACCACATCTGCGATATATCTCAAAAAGACTAATCACAATTGAGACTCTTTGTAGTTGTTATTAAAGCCCAGGTCTACCAAGTAAATACCTGATGTGGAACTCATCACACACCCATACACATCACACAATCAATTAAATTGGGGTATCACAATCTCCCCCGCTTAAATTTCTAACGTCCTCGTTAGGGCCCACTTTGTGAAGTAGTGTTTACAAGCCCACACGGGGTTACCGGGTCGGCTCTGATACCATATGTAATGACCTAAGGAAAATTACTAGTCACATCTGCGCTATACCTCAAAAGGACTAGTCACAATCGAGGTTCCTTGTAGTAATTAATAAAACTCAGATCTACCCACTAAATACTTGATGTGGAACTCATCATATACCCATACACATCACACAATCAATCAAATTGGGGCATCACAATACAATTGTAATGCCCCAAAATCATAAGTAATAAAAGTTTATTCAATCTAAATAATCCATAAAAAAAAATATTAAATAAAAGTAACCAACAACCTAAAATCTCATCACAAATGTCAGAGCTCTAATCCACCAAAGACAAAACATCCTCAAACTAATTCTCCAATACAATGTTTAACGCCATAAAATAATAATAATAACCTCAGTTCCACAAAATAATTTATAACTATTGCCTTCCAAGAATCTCTACTCTAATAATCCCTCTAATGTATCTGTAAGGGAAAATAATGAGGGGTGGGATAACTCAATAAGTGGAATTCATTAACATTGGGGTGTGGGAACAAACCTTTCAAATAAATAATTCTTACAAAAAATTCATAACTTGTAACTCATCAATATTTTATCATCAAATATTTCATATAAAAAAAATATCTTTATATTGTGAGTCATCATAATATATATATTAATACCATCACATAAACAATTTTATTGGCTTTTCTCGTGGTCAAAGTTTACACCCTGTTGACAGGGTTGTGTTGTCCTCTTTTTGGGATCGGAACCTCCTTTTCATCCCATTTCTTAAGGATGGCTCCTTTCGAACCTAAAGGTGCACCCCCTTGCTAAGGAGCTTTCTTTTTGAATCCTCAATAGTATACTCTCTTGTTAATGAGCTATCAAATGCGCACTGTCCCCTTTTTTGGAACCGTCCCTTGCTAAGGACTAGCTGCATTATGATGATCCCTTACTAAGGACTAAGTATAATATTGAGCTTTTAATCACAACTTGTCATAGGTTTTCAAAACATATTCAATATGCTCACAAAAATAATTCATTCATAATTCTCAAAAATATAAAGATATATTCACAAATACAAATTTAAATAAATTTAGGTTGTCCCACAAGTTTTTTTTCCATAAAACGAATAGTCAATGTGCACATCAAGCATTTATAAAATATCAATTTATATATAAAATATAAACATATTTCTTTGATATAAAATAGTTTAATAATCAACTCTGTTTTGGGAGAACCCCCAAAAATTAGTAAACATAACTTACCTCTTAGTTGCAAAAATAAAAGGAATCAACCACCCTTAAGTCACAATAAATCAATAGAATTAGAACCTAGCAACATCAAAAATAGGTTCATCAATACACAAATTTCCTACTTAACAATTTGTTTTCACACTTAAATGGTTTAATCTATCAACATTAAAGCCTACGGAGGTAATTAGCTTCTTTGAACTATACTTCAGTTTTGTCAGTGGGCTTGGCTATTGAATTCGTGGCCATCACGGTTGGAATTGTAGTTGTTAAGTTGACAAATGGGAGCATTGAAATGCCCCGTTTGATGCCTGATCTTGCCAATTAGGCTTCCAAAATTTTCACAATTATTTTTAGTCTAGTCACTGCCTATGTCTGCCACCATAATTTCCCTTGATGCCGCAAGACACAAGACTATTGCTGGGCACATATTTGGACAACGAGAAGGGTGTAGGTGCATGAAAAATGGGTGGTGATATTTAGTGAGGCCATGTACGGATATATATATATATATATAACCACAAAGCAACCTTTTCCCTTTCACATGATGACAAACTTGAATTGACAAGTCCAATCCTATTACTTTGTTAGGCACAATTTCAAAGCCTGTGGCCCTTTCCTGACATATTGACCATTCCTTATCTAATATAATACAATTATAGGAGCACTTTTCTATTGGTATAATGATAGTCTAGGTTCATGACAATTGCTAGTTATTGACTATTCAAACTTCTTAAATTTAGAGTATGGGAAAATCATACCTGTAGGTTTCCACGCACAGTCGTATAGAAGAAAAGAAAACCTTAATCGTGTGTTGCGGCTAAAACAAAATGAGTTTTCTTATGTACATACACATGTAACTTAAAATGTAAAAAGGTAGGATTATCAAGTCCCATATTTTTACTTATGCCACCTCACTTGGGCTTCATATCTCATAGCATTTATCTTATTTTTTGATGAAGCGTAAGTTCGTCAGTGAAAATAAATTCGTCGGTAGAGTTGATCAGATGAAGGCAATCCTCCTGAAAGGTGGTCACCGGTGTGGTGCCTGCCACGAAGCCTCCGATGCCAAAGTTAGTATGAGAAGCTCTCTAGAAAATGGATAATGTAATTGGAAAAATGAAAGAGATCTCTCAGTATTCTGTTTTTTGAGTGTTTGTACCTGGTCTTTAGCAATGTGGGAGACTTATATATGCTCTCATGGCCTCTAGCCGTTGGGGGTAATTATGGAGGTCTTAATGCTCCTTTTTGTAACGTCTGGGGACGTTTACTGTGCCATCACTGTCCTTCAACGGATTGTACAGTTGTCCCTGTAACCGTTTTAAGTTTGATTGCCTGCATTGAATGGTCTGGATATCTCCGTCAGTGAAGCACATGATGGCCTCGTCTAGCCGTAGATTCGTCCGTATCAGTGGGATCGTCCGTGTATACATGAACTCGTCATACTCGTCAGTTGCCCCCCGATTCTGTGTTCGTTATTTGAATGACGATCATATAATGCGAAGAGTTTTACAGTTTACGAGTGTCGTTTGGGATTTCGATACGTATTAAATGCAAAGCGGCGGCGTTTCGCAAATCGCGGCACACGTGGCACATGCTGGTGGGTGGAGTTAATGCTTTGATTTGGTGGGACTATTGGGCTTCCCGCTGGTTTTTCCAGTTTTACAAAGCCTTAGTTTAAAACCACTTTTTGTTCACATTTTTCAAAAATCCTTCAATCATTTGCTTTGATCATCTTCTCCGACGACTTCTCTCTGCAACCTTCTTGTGGACCAGCGATTGGTGCGGCGGTGCTCCCTCTTTCGATTACTTCTTTAAGGTACGCCCACTCCACTTTGTTACTCTTCTTCGCCTTGTTATGGCTTTGCATCTGATCTTTTTTCCTTTTTTCTTTTTTGTTCTGAATTCCGTGGGAGTTTAGTTTGCCGTTGTGTCTTTAGGTTTTCGTGCTTAGTAGCTCTGAGGTTAGGGTAGCTTGCCCCTCAATTTCATTCCTTTTTGCTCGCTTAGGACGGTATTTGGGGGTTCCCTCTAACATTGAGGATTTTGTTTTTGAGGGTAACTGTTTGAGTATCGCTTTGGCCGATCTGTTGCATTTGCTTCGTCAGTCTTTAGATTGGTTCGTGAGCGAGGTTGGGGCGCAAGTAGGTATGTCCGAAGTTAGGTCGAGTGAGCTTGAAACTGGGTTGTCGTCCAACGGTGGCCCAGCGGAGCAAGATACCGCCGTCTCTGGCTCTTGAGATATTAGGGCTTTTTATGCCCTGGGAGAGGAGTGTGGGTTAGACGCTGACATATTGGCCAGGTTTAGAGATAGATTCCAGTTCCCAGATAGAGTTAGGGTTCGTCTACCCAGTGAGGAAGATCGGGCGTGCCACTTCTTCCCTGGTGAGGTATGCTTTTACGAGGCTGCCTTCACTTGTGGCTTGAGGTTTCCCGTCCATCCTTTCTTGATGGAGTTATTAGATCATTTTGGTATCGCCCCGGGGCAACTTATGCCCAATTCGTGGAGGATTTTAATCAGCTGTATGGGGATATGGCTGGCAGCTACTGACGGGGATATGATCAGGGTTGACGAGCTGGTGTATTTGTATCGATTGAAAGCATCAAAGGAACATGGGTATTATGAACTAGTGCCTTGGGAGAGAGGGACTAGGATTGTCAAAAAATTACCTTCGTCATTCAGGTATTGGAAGTCCAGATTCTTCTATGTGTCTGGGGACGATTTTGAGACGCCCTCGGGGGAGGTTTAGGGTGACCTCCCGATATTACGTCATCGGTGGGAAACCCCGACTTTAGGTGCGTCAACATTTCTTCTTCATTTCTTGAATTCTGTCGTGATTACAATTATGGGTGCTAATCCTTTCTCTCTCTTTTTTTTTTTTTTTTTTTTTAGTTAAAAGACGACCAAAGCTTAAGAGCAGGTATAGAGAACGTGTGCAGAAGGCTGTCACATACGCGCAGACGATCGAGAGCTGGGACGATCTAGTCGATCCCAGAACTCTTGCATTCTACTGCCTCGGGCCTGAGCCTTCTGCCTTTGTTTTAAAAAACCTTGAAATAGAAGGAAAAAAGAGTAAGTTCTAACTTCGTCAGTATTGACCTTTGTGCTTTTCCTCGGGACTAATGTTCTTCTCTTGACAGAGATGACGTCGAAATTCAATAAGGACATGTATGCTAAGATGAGGGCGAAGAAGACGAGCCCTTGTCCAATATAGGGAAAAAGACCGTGCGTGTAGTAGGGAGGGGTCTTTCTGCCACTCCGCTAGCTTCCGTCACTCCCTTCGTCTCCGGCACTGAGACGACGAAGACAGCCTCGCCATCTACTTCGGTGGAGGAGCTCCCCACGCCCGTCTCCAAGAGGCCACGCCTAACGAGGAAAGAGAAAGAGAATGAGGGTGTTGGTCGCTCAACAATCTGGGGTGACGAGAAACTGGCAGTTGAACGGGCCCATAATATCGTGACAGCTGACGACCTGAAGGCTTTCTCTGGGGTCTCCTTTAATACGGTCGCTAGTGGCCACATCCATAAGCTTGTTCAGGTGAAGTGTTTTTTTTTTTTTTTTTACTGAAGGATTGGTACTTCTTTTCAGGTTCTAGGAGAAAGCTTACACATAGCCTCTGAGTATCTTACTCAAGAGGCTAAGATGGCGTCCCTTTCATCAAAGGTGCTGGCCTTAGAGAGTGAGAACTCAAAGTTAAAGAAGAATCTTATTGAGTCCATGGACGAGGCCACTACTTTGAAGGAGAAGATTAAGGTTTTGGGGGACGACCTCAGAGTTGAGCGCCAGTTGACCCTTGAGAAGGACGAGCAGATTCAAAGCTCCAAAGAGTCGTTGAAGACCATCGCGGCTAGGTCCGTTGAGGCCTTTCAAACCACTGATGAGTACAATACTGTGCTCTTCAGTTGGTATTTTAAAGGCTTTGAACTTCTTCGAAGGTACATGGTCAAGCACCTAACTGGTGTTGATATTGGAGGTCTGGACCTGGAAGAAGTGGATAAAGAGATGGTCACTGACGAAGCTGCTCTGTCCATCATCCCTGCTGATGACGTTCCTGAAAATGCCCCTGCCGACGATGATGCGGCCGTCGATGCTCCTCCGACTTCCGAAGCCTGAACCTGTTACTTAAGTTTTTTTTTTTTTTTCATATTAACTTTGCCCATTGTGGCCCCTGCTTTTGTAAATTTTATCCAGAAACGTATTTCTTTTTGGGGAACAATATTTAAACCCAGTGTTTATGGGTTTGTAAGGAAACAATGGTATTTTTCATTTACTTCTTGCATATTCTTTATGTTTACAAGCTATATGCTTTTAGTTGCTCATGTGATGTGTTTGGTGAAACATTTGTGAGACATACCTTCTTTGTAGTTGCGAGAGTCAGTAGTTTATATCCGTTGACGCGGATTCTTACTACTTAGCCATTTTTTGGCATTTTGTTCATTCTTAAATAGTCGTCAGTAGTTTACATCCGTCAATGCGGAATCTTACTACTTAGCCATTTTTTGGCATTTGATCATTCTTAAATAGTCGTCAGTAGTTTACATCCGTCAATGCGGAATCTTACTACTTAGCCATTTTTTTGGCATTTTGTTCATTCTTAAATAGTTGTCAGTAGTTTACATCTGTCAATGCGGAATCTTACTACTTAGCCATTTTTTGGCATTTGATCATTCTTAAATAGTCGTCAGTAGTTTACATCCGTCAATGAGGAATCTTACTACTTAGCCTTTTTTTTGGCTTCTTGTTGAAATTATACTCGTCAGTAACTTACATCCGTCATTGCGGAATCTTGTTACTTAGCCATTTTCAGGATTTTAGGACTTATACCTTTTCCAAGGTTTTGTAGCCGTCAGTAACTTACATCCGTCTTAGCGGAATCTTGTTACTTAGCCATTTTTGGCTTTCGTTAGTTTTTCCAGGCTTGTATATACACAAATATTGGCTGAATAATTCATTTGTTGATCATAAATGACAAATACGTCTCTCCATTACATATACTGGTGATATTTCTTCAAGTGTTCAATATTCCATGGTCTTGGGAGCCTTCGTCCGTCTAGGGTCTCCAGATGGTAACTGCCTTGTCTGGAGTAATGAATGACTTTGTATGGCCCCTCCCAAGTAGGACCGAGCTTTCCTTGAGTTGAGTCTTTAGTTGCCTGGGTTACTTTGCGCAGGACGAGGTCCCCTATGTTGAGTCTCCTGAGCTTCACCCTTCTGTTGTAGTAGTCTGTCATTTTTCTCTGGTATTCCGCCATCTTGCTGAAGGCTTTGTCTCTTACTTCGTCAAGGCAGTCTAGGTCAACTCGCAGCAGGTTGTCATTTTCATCTTCGTTGAACGCTTCTCTCCTGGTGTTGGTTATCCCTACTTCTACAGGGATCACTGCTTCGGTACCGTAGGTGAGTTTGAAGGGGGTCTCTCCAGTTGGGGTTCTAGCCGTTGTTCTGTAAGCCCACAAGACCTTGGGCAGTTCTTTTGGCCAGGCTCCTTTCGCGTCGTCCAGTTTGGTTTTTATGATCCTGAGCAATGTGCGGTTCGTTACTTCCGTCTGTCCATTCGCCTGGGGGTGGCCCGGTGACGAGAAATGGTTCTTGATGCCCAAGCCCGAGCAGAAGTCCTTGAAACTTTGGCAATCGAACTATCGTCCGTTGTCTGATATAATCGTCAGCGGGATCCCGAACCTGCAAATTATGTTTCTCCATACGAACCCCTGGATTCTGGCCTCGGTGATGGTTGCCAATGCCTCTGCCTCAACCCATTTAGTGAAATAATCAATAGCAACTAGTA
Organism: Quercus ilex subsp. ballota; assembly: GCA_032727855.1. NCBI lineage: Eukaryota > Viridiplantae > Streptophyta > Magnoliopsida > Fagales > Fagaceae > Quercus > Quercus ilex. Next base: position 27,640,755 of record CM064910.1, on the reverse strand, counting down.
AGAATTTTACCTGGCCTTTGCCTTGAAGTAGTGGGCCGACGATGTCGATTCCCCATTGTGCGAACGGCTATGGAGACGTTATCGTTGTCAGCTTCTCTGATGGGAGCCGTTGAATGTTCCCGAACCTTTGGCATTTGTCACATTTCTTGACGAACCTTGCTGCGTCATCTTGCATGGTTGGCCAAAAGTAACCTGTTCGCATAATTTTTCTTACCAGGGATTTTGGGCCTACATAATCTCCACAGATCCCTTCATGAACCTCTCTCAGGACGTATTCGGCCTCCCCTTCGTCCAGACACCTCAAGTAAGGCATTGAGAAGCCTCTTTTGTACAGGACGTCATTGAGGATCGTGAATCTGGCGGATCTCTTCTTTATCTTCCTAGCTTCGTCTGCATTTTGGGGTAGGTGGCCGTCCTGGAGGAAGGATATGATGGGCGTCATCCAGTTACTCGTGCCTTCGACTGCGAATGTTGGCATTTCTTCTATACTGGGGTTTCTCTGTACCTCCATCATCAAGTCTGCCCTTGGTTCTGTCTCTTCTGACGAAGCTATCTTTGAGACTTCGTCTGTAGCCACATTCTGCCTTCTCGAAATCCGGATGAACTCCACTTTTTCGAATTCTTGAATCAAGCGCTTTGTCAGCCTGAGATACTTCTGCATTCTTTCTTCTTTTGCTTCGTACTCTCCTCTGACCTGCCCAATTATTAGCTTTGAGTCATTCTGGACTAGTAGGTTCTTCGCTCCAAGCTCTCTTCCAAGCCTTAAACCTGTTAGAATTCCCTCGTATTCAGCTTCGTTATTGGTCGCTGGAAATCTCAGCTGCACCCCGTACTTCAACATCTCACCCTCAGGGGTGATTATGACGACCCCTACTCCTCCTCTTTTTTTTGCTAACGAGCCATCGGTCTGCACCGTCCATGTCTCATCCTTGATGGCAGGACTTGGCTCGTCTGGATAGGTAAACTCGGCGATGAAGTCAGCCAGGGCTTGTGCTTTGATGGCCGTCCTGGGATGGTACTCCACGTCAAATTGGCTGAGTTTGATTGCCCATTGGACCATCCTCTCGGCTGCTTCGGGTCTGTTCATAGACTTCTTGATGGGTTGGTCTGTCATTACCAGTATTGGGTTTGCCTGGAAGTATTGTCTGAGCTTACGTGAGGCTACTATCAATGCAAACGTGATTTTCTCGATCTTTGGGTACCTGGATTCAGCTCCTTGGAAGGCTTGACTGACATAGTAGACGGGGAGCTGTTTCCTGTTTTCTTCTCGTATCAAGGCTGCACTGACGGCCGTAGAGGAAACGGCCAGGTATAAATACAGGTTTTCGCCCTCTTTGGACGGACTCAGGAGTGGTGGGTTGCTAAGGTAACGCTTCAGCTCTTGGAAGGCTACTTCACATTCGTCAGTCCATTCAAAGGCCTGTTTCAGGGTCTTAAAGAATGGCAGGCATTTGTCCGTTGCTCTAGACACAAACCTGTTAAGTGCTGCAATCCGGCCTGTGAGCTTTTGGACTTCCTTGACGGTCCTAGGTGATGCCATATTGAGTATGGCCTGCACCTTCTCAGGGTTTGCTTCTATTCCTCTCTAAGACACCATGAACCCGAGGAATTTTCCGGAGGCGACACCAAAGACACACTTCCCAGGGTTCAGCTTCATTTGGTATTGCTTGAGGGTGTTGAATGTCTCCTTAAGGTCGTCCAAATGTTTGAGTTCTTCCTTGCTCTTGACGAGCATATCGTCGACGTACACTTCCATATTCCTGCCTATCTGTTTGACGAACATTCTGTTTACTAGCCTCTGATAAGTGGCTCCTGCATTCTTAAGACCAAAGGGCATTACCTTATAGCAGTAGAGCCCTTGACTGGTGATGAAGGCGGTTTTATCCTGATCCTCATCAGCCATTTTTATCTGGTTGTACCCTGAGAATGTATCCATGAATGTTAACAGTTTATGCCCGGCTGTAGAGTCTACGAGCTGGTCAATCCTGGGGAGAGGAAAACTGTCCTTTGGGCAGGCTTTGTTCAGGTCTGTGAAATCCACGCACATTCTCCATTTTCCATTTGCTTTTTTAACCAGGACGACGTTGGCCAGCCAGTCTGGATAGTACACCTCCCTGATAAATCCCGCAGTCAAGAGTTTGTTTACCTCGTCGGCAATCGCTTGGTCCCTTTCTGGCGCGAAGGTTCTTCGTTTCTGCTTGATGGGTTTCTTCTCTGGGTCTACGTTTAATCTGTGTTGAATTATCTCTGGAGAGATGCCTGGCATGTCGTCATGGCTCCAGGCAAAGACATCCAAGTTCTCCCTGAGAAACTGAATGAGCCTCGTCTTCATTTCAGGGCTTAACGTCGTCCCTATTCTGGTTGTTTTCGTTGTTTCCCCTTCGATTAATTCCACCACTTCCAGTGCTTCCACCTTTTCTTCCTCTTTTTCTTCTACCATCCACATGTGGTCTTCCTTGGCTGCTAAAACAGCTTGGTAACATTCTCGAGCTAGAACTTGGTCTCCCTTGACTTCGCCAACACCGTCGTCCGTTGGAAATTTCATTTTCAAGCAGTAGGTGGATGTGGATGCCTTCCACTTGTTGAGTGCTGGCCTTCCGATGATGACGTTATAGGATGAGGGACTATCTACCACCAAAAAGTCTATCTGACGAGTTAACTGTTTTGGGTCCGTCCCTACTGTTACAGTCAGCGTCACTATGCCCCTGGGATACACTCTGTCACCGCTGAAACTGATGAGTGGAGAGTCGAATGGACGAAGTCTCTTGGGATCCAGCTTTAATTGTTGGAATGCGGAAAAGTAAATGATATCAGCAGAACTACCATTATCCACGAGGACCCTTTTGGTGTTGAACCCTTCTATGGTGAGCTTTATGACCAAGGGGTCGTTGTGAGGCTGTTTTACGCCTCGGGAGTCATTTTCGCTGAAGGTCATATCCTGATCTGTTCGTCTCTGTTTTGGCAGGGGTGCCATGTGGACACTATTCACTTGTCGTTGATGTGTTTTCTTGAGTAACTTGAATGAGCCACCGGTGATAGGCCCCCCTGAGATCGTCTGTATTTCCCCGACCACATTTTGGGGAGGTTGCGACTGCCGGCTGTCGTTCCTGGATGAGGACCCATGTTGGTCTTTGTTTTCATCTCGGAATTTGTTGTTTTCCCCCTTCTTCACGAATTTTTGAAGTTTCCCCCTTCGTATCAATTCTTCTATCTGTTCTTTGAGATCCCTACAATCTTCGGTGTAATGGCCATGATCTTTATGGAATCAGCAGTACTTACTTTTGTCACGGACGTTAGGAGATGAGTGTAGTGGTCGTGGCCATTTAAGGTAATGCTCGTCTTTGATCTGCGTTAAAATTTTGTCAACTGGCATAACGAGAGGGGTGAATTTTACCGTTCGCGGATTTTTCTCGTCTTTCCTTCTGACTCCGTCACTGACTCGACGATCTGGTCGATCCCGCTTTTGCCCCCTACAATCGTCTTCTTTTCTTCCTTTGTCCCCTGGTCTGTCCCCATCCTTGATAGCAGCCAACGCGTCCTCAGCGTTCATGTACTTCTGCGCCTTGAGGAGCATTTCAGCCATCGTCTTTGGGGGATTCTTCGAGAGTGCGCTGACGAGATCTCTGGACCTCAACCCGGCCTTGAAGGTTGTCAACTACACCATATCGTCAGCTTTGTCTACTTCCAGTGTTTCCCTCGTGAAACGTTTTACATACGACCTTAGGGTTTCCTTTTCTCCCTGCCTGATGGTAAGCAAGTGATCAGCGGTCCTCTTTGGTCGTTGTCCCTCAATAAAATGACGCAGGAAGGCGTTGCTCAGCTGCTCGAACGTGTCGATCGACGATGTTGGCAGCTTTGTGAACCATTCTCGGGCGGCTCCCCTGAGTGTAGTTGGGAAGGAACGACACAATATTTCATCTGGAGGCTGTTGAAGTCCCAGGGTTGTCTTGAATGTATTTAGGTGATCTTGGGGGTCCTTCAGCCCATCAAAAGGCTCGATTTGAGGTAACCGAAATTTTGTTGGCACTGGACAGTCGAGGACCGCTGTTGTGAATGGCGAATCCGTCGCCCGGACCATCCGATCCACGCTCCGCTCCGTTTTTCCTTTGATGGCCTTTCTTAGTTCGTCCATCTCCCTCCTCATCTCCCGAAGAATGTCTGAATTTTGCTCCTCGGGAGTGTCTGGCCTTCGATGGTCGCTTCTTCTGTTGCTATTCCCTTCATCTTCATGATTTCCCTTCGAACGATTTTCCTCCTGTTGAAGCTGTAACTTCATTTCTTGGTTTTGTCTAGTCAATTCTTCTACTGTGGCTGCAAGGGCTTGAACTTGCTGAGCTAGGGCTGCAGAATCTTGATTAGACTCCATCCTAAAAAGAATAAAAATTATAAATCACTTATTAGGAATTTGAGCACGAAAAAATGTTGTTTCCCACAGACGGCGCCAAACTGATGAAGCGTAAGTTCGTTAGTGAAAATAAATTCGTCGGTAGAGTTGATCAGATGAAGGCAATCCTCCTGAAAGGTGGTCACCGGTGTGGTGCCTGCCACGAAGCCTCCGATGCCAAAGTTAGTATGAGAAGCTCTCTAGAAAATGGATAATGTAATTGGAAAATTGAAAGAGATCTCTCAGTATTCTGTTTTTTGAGTGTTTGTACCTGGTCTTTAGCAATGTGGGAGACTTATATATGCTCTCATGGCCTCTAGCCGTTGGGGGTAATTATGGAGGTCTTAATGCTCCTTTTTGTAACGTCTGGGGACGTTTACTGTGCCATCACTGTCCTTCAACGGATTGTACAGTTGTCCCTGTAACCGTTTTAAGTTTGATTGCCTGCATTGAATGGTCTGGATATCTCCGTCAGTGAAGCACATGATGGCCTCGTCTAGCCGTAGATTCGTCCGTATCGGTGGGATCATCCGTGTATACATGAACTCGTCATACTCGTCATTTTTAATATCTTAGGCCCAAATCAATTTAATCCATTTAATTGTAGGCCTCCTTTATAATTTATGTATAATAATTAAATTGGTATCAAAATTATGGGGTATTACATTCATAATTTATGTTAATTTGATACTTTGGCTTCACTATTTTCACACTTGTGAATGTTTCTCACACGTTTATAATTTTAAATCTATATTTTTAACTATATTTTAACTAGATTATCTTGGTATGCACTTTACTATTTGATATCTAAAAATCTTTACTCATTACAAAATGCTCAATCATTCATCTTTTAATTAATTTGCATACAATTATATAAATGTCTCAATTGTTTCCTTGAAGCTCACAACAAACAATTAAACCAATGTTGTCTTACTTTTATTATTTTTTTAATCAAAAAAAAGTTTTAAAAAATGGTTCGGGTTTGGGTCGGGTTAGGTTGATCCGCAAAAAAAAACGGGTCGAGTCATGGGTCAACCCGTTTTTACTTTGAGTAAAAAAAAATCAGATTCAAATCGAGTTAAAAAATTATGACCCGTTTTACCATGTCTAAGTATAATCAATGTCACCCATCTGCATGGTCCTTTTCGACAACTTCATTGTCAAAGGGTCATTGAAGGATGGGATAGAATTGAAGGTGCAATTGTTGTTTTGATAAGATTCATTGCATTTATATACACTCTTGTTTTGATTAGCAAATAATCGAAGCCCTCAATGATCTCTAATTATAAAATGAGTTAATGACACTTCATTGATTATAAAAAAATAAAATTGACACGTCATTCAAATGGAAGAGAGATGATTTAAGTGGCTTAAACGAGTAGTTCTAGGACCATAAATTATTCCACAACTTTTTTATTACAACTCTGACGTGGCAGATTGTGAGTGGTTAATTATCACTTACACATGAACCCACAATTTTTTATTCACCAATCACACTCTATCATGTCACAGTTGTGGCAAAAAGTTATGAAAAATTATGTGGTTCTAGGCTTTTCCGACTTAGACATTTTTAGAATTAAATGAAACCTCTTTTTTTTTTCCCCTACTTTTATTTTTTTTTCAATATTTGTGAAAATTACTACTTTTGCTTTGAACAAAATCTTGTCATGTATTTAAACAAATTTAATAAAAAATAAAACTAATGAATTTTATTTCAAATAGAGTACTACCTAAGTTCAGTGTGCCAGTGCATTAGATCCCATACAATACAAACACATCACATATTGGCATCAATTTTTTTTTTTTCTTTGGGAGAATCATGTTGGCATCATTTTGAGTCTTGTGTACTAGAGCATTATTAAGCCCTAGCCTTGTAGTGGTTTACAAGTCCGATGAATCACCTAATTAAGGTGGGAAAAAAAGCTTTTAGGAATTAAGGGTCAACAGGCACATGATGATAACCATCATTGGCTGTGGTGGAAGCGGAAGAGCAAATCTTACTGAAAAGCTATTTTTCTGGAAGTTGTGCAGAGACAAAACACATGGGTGTGGGGATTTGGTAGCAGTTTCTCTCTCTGTCTCTCTCTGTCTCTCTCTCTCTCTCTCTCTCAAATTAAAATAAAGAAAGACAGCACACATGAATGTACGTTTTACACTATATATTGTTATATTCTGTATTTAATTTAATTATTTTTTTTTAATAAATGAAGAAAATGAATAATGGTTATGTATTTTAAAAACGAGAAATAATTAACAAAATTACTCTTTCCGTTCCACTTTGTTTGTCCTGTTTGAAAAGTCAAACTTTTTAAGGAAATATCATTTATTATTTTGTCTACCTTTTAAAAATGTATAAGTTTCCAAAACTACCCTTAAATAAATTTATCAAAAAATTGAATTAGTAAATTAATAAAGGTATAATAAGAACATCAGTAAATTAATGACTTTTATTTTTAGAAACAGGACAATATTTTGGAACATCTCAAAAGAGAATAGAGGACAAACAAAGTGGGACGAAAGGAGTAATATTTTAATACAGCATAATGTAAATTAAATAATCTAATGTGATATGTTTTAAAAATAAATACAATGAGGCTTTTGTTTTTTTAGTGGTCCGATTTTGTAGAAAAAAAAATTGTGTTTTATTTTATTTTATATATATATATATATATATCTAATTTTTATTTTGAAAATTTAATTTATAAGTGAATAAATCAATTTGAAAATTAATAGGAGAGTGATCTTATTTTTTAAGTAATATTTTAGTGAGAATTAGAGTTGCATTTTTACTGAATTGTCCTTTGATTTTGTTTGTATTTAAACATAAGGGTGTATGAGCATTTTTGAACTAAAAAATGAGGAATCTAAACAGGGGAAGTCATTTAAATAATAGTATAGATAAACATAAATTTTTCAATCTTCTAACCTTTTTTTTTTTTTTTTTTTTTAAACAGTCTTACGGGCTAGTAGCTACTGGTTTCTGTCCTCCGTGAGTTGAAGATTTCAATGCAGAGATTTTGGCTGAATCTCTCTATCCAAGGAGAAAGAAACCGAGCAACTCTGCCAGCGTCTAAGCAGTAGTTGGCATGGGAGATGCAGATCCACAAGAAGTTGTGACAAGAATTGCAAGAAGAAGGATACTGCAATACATGGAGCGTGTCATGGGTTTTGGCATTCAAAATGCTACTGTTATTACTTTGAGGAATGTGAAAGTAAAACAAAAGGAATACCTCTATAATGACTACTCATATCATGTCAAGACTCGAGTAGTCAAGTTTATGGCTTATTGGTTTAATTTCTCATAAGGATGAGCATGGGTTTAAAATTTTAAATCCCTTTTTCTAACTTATTGTTTTTGATTTTGGATTGTTAACAAATCTGATGTCAGTAGTTTGTTTCAGGAATGTTTTCCTGTCTACTTATAATGTTTATTCAATTGGGTGATTCTCATATCCATTTTAGAAAGAAGAAATTTTGAAAATAACTTGGATCAATAGTGTAAGGCATTAATGGTTTCTAATATATTATCTTCTTCTTCTTTTGGGTAAAAGGAAGATTGACATTAAAAATAAATAGTTCTAATACAAAAGAGCTTAGCCTTATCAAAGGATAGTAGATTAACCACCTCAAGCGGTGGAATATTATACAAAATGATGTTTTTAGTTTGAGAGGAGCCCTTTTTGTCTAATGCATCAGCACATTAATTTGCTTCTTTAAAAACATGGTGAAGTGAAGTGTGCTTGAAATAGTTTCTAATATATAAACATAGAAAATACCACCTGAAAATGGCTGAAAACAATAATGATAAAATAGAAAACACTAGAGGCACACTAATTAATTTATTGCACCCTCATTCTTAATATATATACGTCTTGCTTTTTAATATTCTCCAAAGGCTTTCAGCGAGTTTGAAGAGTTTTCATGGATATAATATTGTATCATGAATTAATTTTAGGTAAAATGTATGGATATATTTATGTATAATATTTATCGATATCTAAAATTTGGAGCGATATAATATGACATAGGTAGTCCATTTTATAGGAATCTGACAGTTGTCAATATCTTGAGAAAAAAAGTTTTTAATTTTAAATTTCAACCCACAGCACCGAACAGGTTCCATGGTGTAGTGGTTAGCACTCTGGACTTTGAATCCAGCGACCTGGGTTCGACTCCCGGTGGGACCTTTCTTTCTATAGTTTTACGAAAGAAATCTAACTCTCAGATTTTTTTTTTTTTTTTTTAAAAACTTATCCAAACAAAAAGAGTCTCACATCAACTATAAAACCTTATTCAAAATGAAATTTTAACATGACTAATGTCTAATCCTCCTAAGTGATAATTGATTTTTGATAAGAGAATAAGTTTAGAGATAAGATGAAAAAAAAAAAGTGATTTAATGGTGATTGATTATTAAGAAATGTTTTTAGACCCATTTAAAAAAAAAAAAAAAAAAAAAAAAAAAAAAAGCTTTTAGAGAGAGGGAAAGTCCTGAGGGAAAAAAAAAGATTTATATGGGTCTCTTGAATTTTTAGGTAGGCATTAACACTTTCACAAAAAAAAAAACAAAAAGAGAGAATAAATAATTAAATTAGGTGATAAATTTTCGTCTAAAAAAAGTATGTGATAAATTTCATTTTAAGTTGTTACACAAATATAATTGTATACTATTCTATTTTAACAAAATTATGAGACTTATTTTGTATTAGGGCCTTTGGAAATTGTCTTTGATGGGAATGACGAAACCAGTAACATCATGACGAGGAAGTCGCTCAGTGACGAGGTTAGACGATACAGACGAAGGAATGCTCGGACGAGCATATCTTATATCCGCATCATTGACGAGGAAAACACAAGACATTCATTACAGCACAATTAAATTCAGAACGGTCATAGAGCCAACTGTATGAGCCGTTGTAACACATTAAAGCCACATTACACCAAACCAGACGTTACGAGGAGGAGCATTAAGATCTCCATAACTACTTCAACGGCTAGAAGCCATGAAGGTATGCATATAAAGCCCTCTCATTGTCAAGAACAAGGTACGGACAGAGATACACAAAAAGAGAACTATTATTTCTTGCATTATCCATTCTCTGAGATTTTCTTGCATACTAACTTTGGCATCGGAGGCGTGGTGGCAGGCACCACACCGGTGACCCTTTCAAGAGGCTGCAGATTTGGCTTCATCTGACCACATTGACTGACGAGTTCACGCTCCATCAGTTTGGCGCCGTCTGTGGGGAAAAACATTTTTCGTATTCAATTGCGAAAAGGTAGTTTCCTGTCAAATACTTCTTTCAGATGGAGTCCAATCAAGATCCCGCAGCCTTGGCGCAGCAAATTCAGGCCCTTGCAGCTACCGTCGAAGAATTGTCCAAACAAAATGAGGAAATGAAGCAGAGGCTTCAGCAGGAAGAGAATCGGTCCAAGGAAAATCGAGATGACGAAGGGGATAGCCATAGAAGAATCGACCACCGAAGGCCTACCACTCCAACCGAGCAGAACTCGAATCTACTCCAGGAGATGAGGAAGGAGATGGACGAGCTTAGGAACGCCATCAAAGAAAAAACTGAACGGAGTGTGGACCGACTGGTCAGGGCAACAGATTCGCCATTCACTGTAGCCGTCCTCGACTGTCCAGTGCCGTCAAAATTTCGGCTACCTCAACTTGAACCCTTTGACGGGCTAAAAGATCCCCAGGATCATCTTAACACATTTAAGACGACCCTAGGACTCCAGCAGCCCCCAGACGAGATTTTGTGTCGTTCCTTCCCAACCACTTTCAAGGGAGCCGCACGGGAATGGTTCACAAAGCTGCCCACATCGTCCATCGACACCTTTGAACAGTTGAGCAATGCCTTCCTGCGTCATTTCATTGGAGGACAACGACCAAAGAGAACCGCGGATCACTTACTCACCATCAGGCAGGGAGAGAAGGAAACTTTGAGGTCATACGTGAAACGTTTCACCCGGGAGACACTGGAAGTAGACGAGGCTGATGATAAGGTGCAGCTAACGACCTTTAAGGCGGGGTTGAGATCCAGAGAGCTCGTCTCGTCACTTGCAAAAAATCCCCCGAAAACGATGGCTGAAATGCTCCTCAAAGCACAGAAGTACATGAACGCGGAAGACGCACTGGCCGCCATCAGGGACATTGAGAGGCCAGGAGACAAGGGTAGAAAGGAAGACGATCGTAGGGGGCAAAAGCGCGAGCGTCCAGATCGCCGAATTAGCGACGGAGTCAGAAGAAAAGATGATAAGAATTCTCGAACGGTAAAATTCACTCCCCTTGTTATGCCTGTGGATAAAATCCTAACGCAGATTAAGGACGAGCATTACCTAAAGTGGCCGCGGCCTTTACACTCGTCTCCCAACGTCCGTGATAAGAACAAGTACTGTCGGTTCCACAAAGACCATGGCCATTACACCGAGGACTGTCGGGACCTCAAAGAGCAGGTAGAGGAGCTGATACGAAAGGGGAAGTTGCAGAAATTTGTAAAGAAGGGTGAGTATAATAGATTTCGGGACGGGAACAAAAGCAAGCCTGAGGCTTCGTCAAGAGGGAACGACCGTCAGTCCCAACCTCCTCAAAATGTGGTCGGGGAAATACAACAATCACAGGGGGACCCGTCACCGGAGGTTTGTTCAGATCCCTTCAAAAAGCATGCCAACGTCAGGTGAACAGTGTCCATACAACTCCCCCGTCGAAGCAGAGACGAACCGATCAAGATATGACTTTCAATGAAAACGACGCAAGGGGAGTGAAACAGCCCCACAACGACCCCCTGCTCATAATGCTTACCATAGAAGGGTTCAACACCAAAAGGATCCTCGTGGACAATGGTAGCTCTGCTGACATCATTTACTTCCCTGCATTTCAACAGTTGAAGCTAGACCCCAGAAGGCTACGTCCTTTTGATTCCCCCCTCGTCAGTTTCAGTGGTGACAGGGTCTACCCCAAGGGCATAGCAACGTTGACAGTGACAGTGGGGACATACCCGAAGCAACTGACCCGTCAGCTGGACTTCTTGGTGGTGGATTGCCCCTCCTCCTACAATGTCATCATTGGAAGACCTGCCCTCAATAAGTGGAAGGCGTCCACATCTACCTACTGCTTAAAGGTGAAGTTCCCCGTGGAGAACGGGGTTGGTGAAGTTAAGGGAGACCAAGTCTTAGCTCGAGAATGCTACCAGGCCGTGTTGGCCGCAAAGGAAAACCACACCTGGACAATTGAAGAGAAGGAGGAAGAAAAGGTGGAGGCTCTAGAAACAGTGCAACTAACTGAGGAAGAAACAACCAAAACAACCAGGATAGGGGCGACCTTAAGCCCCGAGATGAGAACAAAACTCGTCCAGTTTCTTAAGCAAAACCTGGACGTCTTCGCCTGGAGCCATGACGACATGCCAGGTATATCCCCGGAAATCATCCAACACAGGTTGAATGTAGACCCAGAGAAGAAGCCCGTCAAGCAGAGACGAAGAGTCTTCGCACCAGAAAGAGATCAGGCAGTCGCTGACGAAGTGAAGAAGCTCTTGACTGCAGGTTTTATCAGGGAAGTGTACTATCCAGACTGGCTAGCCAACACTGTTCTGGTAAGGAAAGCAAATGGGAAGTGGAGGATGTGCGTAGATTTCACGGACCTGAACAGGGCCTGCCCGAAGGACAGTTTCCCCCTTCCAAGAATAGACCAGCTCGTAGACTCCACAGCCGGACACAAGCTATTGACGTTCATGGATGCTTTCTCAGGATACAACCAGATAAAAATGGCTGACGAGGATGAGGAGAAAACGGCCTTCATCACCAGCCAAGGCCTTTATTGCTATAAGGTAATGCCTTTCGGACTAAAGAATGCAGGCGCTACTTATCAAAGATTAGTGAACAGAATGTTCAGCAGGCAGATAGGTAGGAATATGGAGGTCTACGTGGATGACATGCTCGTCAAGAGCAAGGAAGAGCTTACCCATCTGGACGACCTCAGGGAAACATTCGCTACTCTCAAACAATACCAAATGAAGCTGAATCCAAGTAAGTGCGTGTTTGGTGTAGCCTCAGGGAAGTTCCTGGGATTCATGGTATCCCAGAGAGGAATAGAAGCAAATCCGGAGAAGGTTCAGGCCATAATCAACATGGCGTCACCCAAGACCGTCAAGGAGGTCCAAAAGCTCACAGGACGGATCGCCGCCCTCAACAGATTCGTCTCTAGAGCAACGGATAAATGCCTCCCCTTCTTCAAGACCCTGAAGCAGGCCTTCGCCTGGACCGACGAATGTGAAGCAGCTTTCCAAGAGCTCAAACGCTACTTGAGCAATCCACCTCTCCTAAGCCCGTCAAAGGAAGGTGAGAACTTGTATCTGTACCTAGCTGTTTCGTCTACAGCCGTCAGCGCAGCCCTGATCCGAGAAGAAAACAGAATACAACTCCCAGTTTATTATATCAGCCAAGCCTTCCAAGGGGCTGAGTCCAGGTACCCAAAAATCGAAAAAATCATGTTCGCATTAATAATAGCCTCACGCAAGCTCAGGCAGTATTTCCAGGCAAATCCGATCTGGGTAATGACGGACCAACCTATCAAGAAGTCCATGAGCAAACCCGAGGCAGCAGGGAGAATGGTCCAATGGGCGATTGAACTTAGCCAATTTGATATAGAGTACCATCCCAGGGCAGCCATTAAAGCACAGGCTCTGGCAGACTTTATCGCTGAGTTCACCCTTCCGGACGAACAAAACCTTGCCAGTAAGGGCAAACCTTGGGTAATACAGACCGACGGTTCATCGGCCCAAAAGCGGGGAGGAGTAGGGGTCGTCATAACCACCCCTGACGGAGAAGTATTGAGGTACGGAGTTCAGCTCAAATTCCCGGCGACCAACAACGAAGCCGAGTATGAGGGGATTCTGACGGGGTTGAGGCTAGGGAAAGTGTTTGGAGCTAAGACCCTGTTAGTCCAGAACGACTCAAAGCTAGTAATTGGACAGATCAAGGGAGAATACGAAGCAAAGGAAGAAAGAATGCAGAAGTACCTCAGGTTGACCAAGCACTTGACTCAAGAGTTCGAAGAGGTAGAGTTCGTCCAGATTCCTAGAAGCCAGAATATGGCAGCAGACGAAGTATCGAAGTTAGCCTCGTCAGAAGGAACGGGGTCGAATGCAGACTTGATGATGGAAGTACAGAAGAACCCCAGCATAGAAGAAGTCCCAACCTTCGCAATCCAGAACATAAGTAGCTGGATGACGCCCATTTTATCTTTCCTTCGGGATGGGCACCTCCCTTAAGACACAAATGAAGCCAGGAAGATCAAGAAGAGGTCTGCCAGATTCACAATTCTTAATGACACTTTGTACAAGAGGGGCTTCTCCATGCCCTACTTAAGGTGTATGAACGAAGAAGACGCTGAGTACATCCTAAGAGAGGTCCATGAAGGAATCTGCGGAGATCACGCAGGCCCTAAATCCTTGGTAAGCAAAATTATACGAACAGGTTATTTCTGGCCTACTATGCAGATGGACGCAATGGAGTTCGTCAAGAAGTGTGACAAGTGCCAGCGATTCGGGAATATTCAACGACTGCCAGCCGAAAGACTGACGACAATAGCGTCCCCTTGGCCATTCGCACAGTGGGGAATTGACATTGTCGGCCCATTACCCTTGGGCAAAGGCCAGGTAAAATTCTTACTCGTCGCTATAGATTATTTCACAAAGTGGGTTGAGGCAGAGCCACTGGCAACTATCACTGAAGCAAAGATCCGGAGCTTCGTATGGAGGAACATAGTCTGCAGGTTCGGGATTCCAAGGACGATCATATCAGACAACGGGCGACAGTTCGACTGCCAAGGCTTCAAGGACTTCTGCTCTGGCCTGGGCATCAAGAACCAGTTCTCATCGCCAGGCCACCCTCAAGCTAATGGACAGACAGAAGTGACGAACAGGACTCTACTCAAAATCATAAAGACAAAACTAGATGATGCGAAGGGTGCTTGGCCAGACGAACTACCCAACGTCTTGTGGGCCTACAGAACAACAGCAAGAACCCCGACGGGAGAGACCCCGTTCAGGCTTACTTACGGGACTGAAGCAGTGATCCCGGTCGAGGTCGGAGTAACCAGCACCAGGCGAGAGATGTTTAGCGAGGAAGACAATGACGATCGCCTACGAGTCAACCTGGACTGCCTGGACGAAGTCAGAGATAAAGCCTGCTGCAGGATGACGGATTACAAGAAAAAGATGACAGAGTATTACAATAAAAGGGTGAAACTCCGACGACTCAACATCGGCGACCTCGTCCTGCGTGAAGTAACTCTGGCGACCAAGGATCCAACTCAAGGGAAACTTGGCCCCACATGGGAAGGACCGTACCGGGTTGTTCATTACTCCAGACAGGGAAGCTACCACCTTGAAACGCTGGACGGACAAAGACTCCCGAGGCCATGGAACATTGAACATTTAAAGAAGTACCATCAATAGACGTAACAATCAAATGTACTTGTTATCAAAATCAATAAAGAATTCATTCAGCCGATATTACTCTATGAGCAGGTCTATGCAGCCGAAGGTGACTGACGAAGGAAATATCCCTAAACAGGGTGTAAGCCAAAAAATGGCTAAGTAACAAAATTCCGCCTTGACGGATGTAAGTTACTGACGAACGAAATATCCCTAACAAGGGTGTAAGCCAAAAAATGGCTAAGTAACAAAATTCCGCCTTGACGGATGTAAGTTACTGACGAAGGAAATATCCCTAACAAGGGTGTAAGCCAAAAAATGGCTAAGTAACAAAATTCCGACTTGACGGATGTAAGTTACTGACGAAGGCAATATCCCTAGGAAGGGTATAAGCCACTAAAAGCCAAAAGTGGCTAAGTAACAAGATTCCGCCGTGACGGATGTAAGTTACTGACGAATCCAATAGAAGGATATATATAAAAGAAATGGCTAAGTATCACGACGAAGGTAATTACTTCAAAAAAAAAAAAAAAACAGGTAAGTGATATTAAATTAAAGCCTGGAATAGACTGAGTCATCATTGTCTTTTACAACTAAAAGCCCATAAACACTGGGCTAAAAATCTTTCCTTTGGTTTCCAAAATAGACAGAAGGTAAAATTGTTCAGAAATTAGATTTACATAACTGCCCAAAACATGAAGGGCATCCTAAAAAAAAAAAAAAAAAAAAAAAAACTTTCTAAGTGTCAGGCTCGTGTAGCGGCATCGTCATCAGGAGCATCCTCATGGGCATCACCACCAGCAGGAACCTCTCCAGGAGCGTCAGTTTGAACGGCAGAAGATAGGGCGGCCTCGTCAGCGGCCATCTCTTGATCCACCTCTTCTAGGTCCAGATTGTCCATGTTTACTCCAGAAGGATGCTTGGCGAGGTATCTTCTAAGGAGCTCGAAGCCTTTGAAGTACCAGCTGAACAGGACGGTCTGGTACTCATCCGTAGTCTGGAAAGCCTCTACAGACCTCGCAGCAATAGTCTTCAAACTTTCTTTGGCATTCAAAAGCTGTTCGTCCTTCTCCAAAGTCAGCTGACGCTCAGCCCTCAGGTCATTGTTCAAAATTTTGACCCTCTCCTTTAAAGAGGTGGCCGCGTCCATAGACTCAACAAGGTTTTTCTTCAGCTCCGAGTTCTCCTTCTCCAAAGCCTCCATCCTAGAGGTCAAGGATGCCACCCTAGCCTCTTGTGTAAGATGCTCAGAGGTAATGTGAATACTTTCCCCCAACACCTGGAAAGGAATGTGAGGACGTTCTAAAAAAAAAAAAAAAGAAACTAACAGTGCAAAGAACACTATACCTGGACGAGTCTCTGAATATGACGAGAAGCGACCTCGTTGAAAGGCACACCTGAGAAGACCTTAAGATCATCCGCCGTCAACACCTCGTGGGCCCTGTCCACGGCTAATCTCTCATCATCCCATATTGTGGATGGGCGTGAATCAGCTTTCTCCTTTCCTGATGTTCGCTGCTTCTTCGAGGCTGGAGTAGGGATCTCCTCGATCGAAGTAGCCGGAGAAGCCGTCCTTGTCGGTTCAGTGACGGAGACTATGGCGTTGACGGGGACATTTGGACTGGAAGGAGTAGCCATCCCCTTGACACGCACTGCTTTCTTCCCAATGCTGGATAGTGGCTCGTCCTTCTTGTCTCTCATCTTCGCGTACATGTCCTTTTTAAACTTGGTCGTCATTTCTGCAAGAAGGAAATGGTTAGGAAAAATTCCACATGCATAAAGAAAGCAGAGCTTGACGAGGTTAGTACTTACTTTTCTTGCCTTCAATACCAATGGAACGTAGAACGTAAGGAGACGGATCTGGCCCGAGGTGGTAAAAAGCCAAGGTACGTGGGTCTACCAGGTCGTCCCAGCTCTCTATCGTCTGGGCGTATCCTATGGCGGTCTCAACGCGCTCTTTATGCCTGCTCTTGAGCTTAGGCCGTCTCTTAACTGCACACAGCAAGGGGCAAAGGGGTCAACAACATAACATAGCAGAAAACATCAAAACTGAAAACGACGAATAGAAAGACTGACGCACCTAAAGCCGGGGTTCCCCACCGACGATGCAACCTTGGTATATCACCCCAATCCGTGCTGGATTGAGTCTCAAAATCGTCCCCCGACACAAAGAAAAACCTGGATTTCCAGTACCTGAAGGACGAAGGCAAACCCCTGACGATCCTAGTATTCCTCGCCCAGGGAACTAACTCGTAATATCCATACTCCTTGGACTCTTTCAAGCGATATAAATATGTGAGTTCGTCTATCCTGATCATATCTCCATTAGCAGCCAACCATATCTCCATACAGTTCACCACTATTCTCCACGAATTGGGCATGAGCTGCCCAGGAGCAATGCCAAAACGATCCAAAAGTTCCATCAGGAACGGATGGACGGGGAACCTAAGCCCGCAGGTAAAGGCTGACTCATAAAAACACACTTCACCCGGAAAGAAGTGACAGGCCCTATCCTCGTCACTAGGTAGACGAACGCGCACCCTTTCTGGAAATTGAAACATGTCCTTAAATCTAGCCACATTATCCGCGTCCAAACCACACGCCTCCCCGAGGGCGTGAAAAGCCCTAACCTCTCGAGGGGAAGAGACGACTGAACCTCCCTCCGCTGGATCACCGTTTGACGATAATCCAGTCTCAAGGTCGCTAGACCTAACTTCAGACATCGCTTCTCCCTCTCTCACTAGACCCTCGAACCAATCAACCGATTGACGAAGCAAAGGCAATAGATCAGCCAATGCAACGCCCAAACAGTTACCCTCAAAAACGAAATTTTCTAAGTGTGGGAAATTCCCCAAAGACCCTCCTAATCGCGCGAATAGGAAGGAAATTGAGGGGCAGTCTATCCTAACTTCAGAGCTACGGACCATGGAAATGCAAAAATGCAAGAAGAAAATGACACTTGCTAAAAACCCAAAAGGAAAAGAAATCGAGTATATAAAAAAAAGGGGGAAGAAAAAGAAGAGTAAATCAGAAACCACAGCAAGGCAGAAGAGAAAAGGAAAACTCAAAAAGGGAAAGAAAAACGTACCTCAAACAACGGCGGAAAACACCAACGCACGGCGCACCGATCTAAAGAAGAATTGCAGAATGGAGCTCACCAAGGAACACTCAGCAGAAGTTTTTTTTCTTTGAGAAATGAAAAGGTGCAAAGTGGAGAAGTTTTAACCCAAAAACCAAGGCAACTGAAAAACGGCGGGAAACCCAAGGGTCACGAAAATAACCCCACCAATCCACACACAACACGTGGCAACCACACAGAGAATGCCATCACTACGCAGTTAATGCGGCACGGAAGCCCAACAGGCACTTTTGGCTCAGGAGACTTTTTATCTTCCACGGCCAACATGACGTGTCATGACGACCATGGAATCCGGGGGCAACTGATGGGAATGACGAAACCAGTAACATCATGACGAGGAAGTCGCTCAGTGACGAGGTTAGACGATACAGACGAAGGAATGCTCGGACGAGCATATCTTATATCCGCATCATTGACAAGGAAAACACAAGACATTCATTACAGCACAATTAAATTCAGAACGGTCATAGAGCCAACTGTATGAGCCGTTGTAACACATTAAAGCCACATTACACCAAACCAGACGTTACGAGGAGGAGCATTAAGATCTCCATAACTACTTCAACGGCTAGAAGCCATGAAGGTATGCATATAAAGCCCTCTCATTGTCAAGAACAAGGTACGGACAGAGATACACAAAAAGAGAACTATTATTTCTTGTATTATCCATTCTCTGAGATTTTCTTGCATACTAACTTTGGCATCGGAGGCGTGGTGGCAGGCACCACACCGGTGACCCTTTCAAGAGGCTGCAGATTTGGCTTCATCTGACCACATCGGCTGACGAGTTCACGCTCCATCAGTCTTAATTGGCAATTGGTAGAGCCGTAGAGCCAGCTCTGGCACAAACTTTTTGTGAAGGGGCTTGATCAAGGCATCAATCGCCATTGAGGGTTTATCAACAATGGTGTAGTTGGTGTGGTTCTCGAGACTGAGGAAGTTAAGGTTGCAAAGGCTGACATCAACATGAATTGGAACGAGAAAGAAGTTGAGATAGTTGAGTGAGAGACCCATATTAGTAGTAGTGATTGTGGTCTAGCCCACGCCACCTTTGCCGGTGTGATTACCACCACACAAAGTGTTTTGCGAGCAATCCACAGAAGAGATTTGTGGTAAAATGTGTGGAATAAACTGTAGTCCTAGAATTATTGGTGCATTTATGTGGGTTGATGTGCATGTCATCATGTGTGGGTTGGGTAGTGGTTAGTTATGTTGGATGGTTTGGTTGCAGTTACAATTTGTTTAGGCATTTTCATCTCTCCTTATTCCTTTTGAAAGGTAAGTTAGTTACCAAAATCAAACATAAATAAATGCCTCTCTTCCTCCTTTTAATCTTTAAAAAAAAAAAAAAAAAAAAAAAAACCTACTTTCTTTTTTTCTCTCAAAGGAAGGAGTAATCATTTCTTACAAAGTAATTTTTATAGTGCTTTTTTTTAATCGTTTTATTGCTCATATGATTTTGATTGTTCTATATAATCTTTATTTTCTCTTTTCTCTTTTATTTTTTTGGAAAATTTTGAAACTAAACCCAAAAAAAAAAAAAAAAAATCACACACGCAAAACGCATGCAGAGAAGCTAGTGTGTGTGTGTGTCTATATATATATATATATATATTTGAAAATATGGATTAGTAGGAAAGTATCCTATTTTATAGGCATTTTAAGTGAAATTGGAGATATATTTTAACCGGGTTGTTTTTAAGTTTTTTCGCTGTTAGACATAAGGTTTCGAGGTATTTCTAAACTACATAAAAACCTAGTCTAAAAAGGAAAATTCTCTTATAAATAGTGTGTGTGTATATATATATATTTATCTCCAATTCTCTCTCAACTCTCTCCTCTTCTTCACCAACCACCCATTAAATTAAAATTAGTTATAGACTTATGTGAGAGAGAAATAGAGTGAAAAAAAAAACTACTTTTTAAAATTTATCTAAAATTTAGGAGTGTTTAAATTAGTACTTTTACATATCTAACCCTACTTTTTAAGTTTTCTAAACATATGAATTTGAAAGTAATTTGGTACGCAACATGATGAAACCCAAACAGAGGAATCATATTATTAGATTTGTAGTAGGGGTAAGATCTGAGTACAGAATAGAGTCCGTGGGCCTAGTTCGAAGAGGTGGAAGGGTCCACCCATACATCAGTCCTAACCCAACACATGGATGAGAATCCAAGGAGGAAGGACGAAGAGGCCGACTCCTCGAGGAGCCCGAAGAGCGAGAGTTCCTCGTGAAGCATTGAGCAAGCCACTTGCACTAGAAGACAAAATACCAAAGAAGACGGCAGAGACATGCAAGCAAAGAAGAAGCTAAATATCCAGATAAAGTAGCTATCACCTCCGTATTCAATGCATTACACCAATTTAGCTGGCCGCATTAATGGAGGAATAACCCCTAAACAGTACCCTCACAACTTGCAGCACATTTTACCACTCCTAGCAAACCTTGATGGGACAAGCATCCAAAGGTAGGTCAATAACTGTACAAGTAGAGGGCTAGGATGCAATTCAACTGGCTATATAAAGAAATGAAGCCCTTCTAGAATGGGGGATGAAAAACTGAAAGAAAATACATACACTTTGTAGCATTATCCTGTAATTGAGACTTGAACATTACATGAACAACTGCTCCTCAGCCAAACTTGAGGAAGTGTTAATCCCAAGATCTGTTCTTCTCTTATGAATCAATTAACATTTTCTCCATTAATTTAAAAGCTTAACCATACAAGTGCATTAAAGTTGACCTTGAAAGCTCATTCTTTAACAAATTAATTGTATTGGGCCATTTGACCTAAACTCTCTATTCTAAGTGAGCTTAGTATGATAGCTCCACTTCCAAGATTGTTGTGGAAAAAAATTTAGAGACTCAGAAACTTGTATATGTAAAAAATAGAATAACTAACATTAGAATTAAAATGGGGGGGGGGGGGGGGGGGGAAGAAGGAAAGGTGGCATTTTAATTTAGGGGTAATTACACATTTTCATTCTAAATTATACCTCATTTCACACTTTGTCTCATAAACTATCAAAGTGCATGATTGACCCCCTAAAGTTATAACTCTATAACACTTAACTCCATCTTGTTCGTTTTAGTGTTAAGTCTAATGAAATATAGTATTAAAGGACCAATTTACCCTTTATTATCTATTTCAGAGAGAGGTAAATTAGTCTTTTGATACAAAATTCCATTAGATTTAACCCCAAAACAAATAACAAAGGATTTTGTGTTACATAGTTATAACTTTAGGGAGTAGATTGTGCATTTCCATAGTTCAGGAGACAAAGTGTAAAATGGTGGTTACAGTTTTATATATATATATATATATATAGAAAAAATTGGGGATATAGTTTATGATGGAAAAAGTGCAATTTGCCCAATTACAATAGTTTGACAAAAACTTTATTGAAGCTAACAGATTCTCTTTAAGAAATACTACGTCCATAATATTTTTATAAAAAAAACCATAGAAGATAAATTATTACTAGTTCTAATTTAAACTCACCACTGAAATTATTTTTTGTCCACCAATAACAACCAGCTATTTAGAATTTGTTGTGAAAATATTGTAAACATATCATTTCTCATTCTCTTTCATCACAACAATTAAGACACGTGATCAGTTTAATTTGGAGTATTTTCCATATATATATTTGCCAATTATTTGGTTTTTGTAGTTTAGGCTCCCAAGTTCCCAACCATAAACCCTTCAAATTGAGATCCCACAAACATGCAAGAAACGTCAATATGTCAGACACACCTCCTTTATCGCGTAGCCCCATTCCTCTGCCCTCTAATAAAAGCCTAATGCCCAAACCATCCCTTAGTTCATGTATTCTAAACTTCTGAACTTCAGAAAAAGACGCACCCTCAAACATTCCATCAAAAAAAAAAAAAAAAATTTCCACAAAAAAAAAAAAAGAAAACAAAAAACAAAAAACAAAAAACCATGAAAAAACACAAAGATCCCACTAGCTTTATTCCCTTGTCCCATATAATTGTCACTAAATCCGTCACCATCACCAACAAATCACCATAGCCACCGCCATTGTTGAAACATATTTCTAATGTTATCTTCATCACTACTGTTACCACTGACACCACTATTATTATGTCGCGATTCCATCTTTTGGAAATCAATTTGGTCTCAGCACAAGACCTCGAGCCAGTATCCAAGGTCATGAACACCTTCGCGGTCACATGGCTTAACCCAGAACGCAAATTGCTGACAAGGGTCGATCAAGACGGCTATACGAACCCGACGTGGAACGAGAAATTCTTGTTCAAGGTCGACAACGAGTTCCTCAACTCCGACACCTCCGCCATCATGGTCGAGATACATGCGTCCTCGTGGATTCGCGACATTCTAATAGGCACCGTTCGTGTCCTCGTTAACAATCTCCTCCTCCCTCAAGCAACCTCGAGAAAAGGCAAATCACGAATGCGAATCGTACCTTTACAAGTTCGACGCCCCTCGGGCCGCCCACAAGGGATTCTCAACGTTGGTGTCACGCTTCTCGATAGCAACATAAGTAGCATGCCAATATATAGGCAGTTCAGCGCATCGGCAATAGGGTATTGGGATATAATGGCTGTGAATAAAGCCGGTCGAAAGAAAAGTGAGGAAGAGTCTAATAATAAAGCTACAAATATCAAAAGCGAGGTGTCTTCGAGCACAAACTATACTGATAATAGAAGCGAACAACAAAGCAATGCCATGAGCTATCTCCAACGTTCACAAAGCGAAAGGTCAGAATTTATGAGCGATAAATTCGTTGTGGAAATGACCTCCGTTGATGAATTAGACTTTGATGCATTTATGAGAGGCAAGTTTAATATTCCTAAGAAGCAGCTTTCGTCTGTGGATAGCTCTAAATTGGATGATTGGGCGACCGAGATCACTACCAGTGCTGAAGGGTTGAAGTCGAAGATAGCAAGGTGGCAGTATACGCTTCCCCCGATACAGGATAGTAAGTGCCAGAAGCATGAGAAGCCGGCGGTGCAGACAATAAGGCGAAGCAGAAGGCACAGGCGTAGACACTCCACTGGTGGCGGTGGGTTGTTTTCGTGCTTTGGAAAAGCTTGTGGACTCCGGTTTTCGATTATCTGTGGTGGTGGTTCGAGAAAGAAAAGGACTGATCAGGAAACTCGCATTAATCTCCTTACTGATACAGACTGATTCATATATTTAAGGGTATGTAACCTTGATTCAATTAAGGCCACATAAAATTTTGAGCAGGTACCATTTTTTTTTTCTTGTTTTAAAACCAGACCTTGATTACTGTTAGTGCTCCTCTTTTTCATATATTTATTTTTGTATGAGGAGGTGTAGAAAATATGAGATAGGCATTAACCTTGAAGCAAATGTAAATAAACCATTTTTTTTTTAGTTTTATGACAATAATCTAGTACCTAGCTAGCTAGGTTTTGTATGATCCTTTTGAATAACCTGCTTTTTGTTAAGAAGAAAAAGATATTCTAATTTATAATTTTAATCTTCCAAAATCATGTGTGTTACTTTGAGTTTTTGCCCAGGTAATTCAATGTCACTTGCTTCCATTGCAATTAGAATCACTTTGCATATGTATTTGTTGAGGGTTGTTATTGTGTAATCCAGAAGTATATATACTCCATTCCTCTTATATAAGGGTGAGTTCTACCAACCATAGGACCCACCTCTATGCAAAAGATATAAAATATACTCCCAGACTATCCAATAATTTTATATCTATTGAAAATATATATATATATATATATATATATATATACACACACGCATACTATTCATTTTGTACTTTGCAGTGATATATATATATATATATATATATTTTTTTTTTAAGGATTTTGCCATTATAGTTAGGTTAGCATATTGCTATTTTTCTTTATAACAGTAGTCTATTTGGATTAAGGAAAATGGAAGGGGAGTAAAGTAAAGTAGAATAGAATAGAACTGGCTCAAATTAATCTATTTTTAGCCAACTCTACTCTACTTCCCTCCACTCCCTCCTCAATCCAAATAAGCCTTATAAACATGAAATTCAACAAAAATGAGAGGTCCTTTTTTATTGATAACCGACTTTCATGTAGTTTCTTTCGTAGATGTGTTGAATAAGGTGTTTCTACTTGCCTTTATTTGGATCATGTTTGATATATATATATATATATGTGTGTGTGTGTGTGTGTGTGTGTGTGTATAAAACTTTCATATTTGCTTCTCTAGTATGCACATCATATATAATAGATACTAACATAAAATTAGTACAATGACATGTGTTCCTTTTTCTTTGAATATTAATGATAGATATTATCATAAATTTAACTACTGATACTCATTGTTATGTCATGTAAGAATAAAGAATATCAGGACCCTGTACTCTCGAAATGGTTTTTTTGCAACCCTAATGAGTTTTTTTGATTGAGCCAGTTTTGTGATTTTGAAAATTTTACATTTATAGGTTCATTGCATTATCGTTTGTGAATTTGAAGTATAATAAAAATAAGAAATTTTATAATGAGGTTGATATTGAACTTTTCAATAAAGATAGAGTGTCAAGTTTTAGCTCAAAGGCATAATCCATGGGATTAGAGTAGCTAGTGAAAATTGCAATACGCATAAAATGTAACTTAATTTAGACTTTGAGATATGCTTTTATTCCTAGAATTTTAAGAAATGTAATATAATTGAATTTTATTTAGCAAAGACTTATATACAATTTCATGAAATTTAATTTTATGGTTTCAAGTGTTGTTACTTGTGAAATCTTGAATTTGAATTATATTAGGTGGCTTTTTTTAGACATAATTTTAATTAGTAATTTAGGCATGCCTATATGGCTATACATATATTTTTTCCAATTTACATATTTATTTTAAAAAATTCTCAAACTTATTTTTATATTTATTTAATTTTTTTTTATTTAACCCTACAATTTTGGTGGTGACCCACTAGTTGAATCAATGATCCAATAACCCAACTCTTAGAACATGTTAATGTATGGTCCAAATTTAATAACTATGAATAGTATTGTTTGACTGGAACTCTCATAATGTTAATAAGCAATGCCATGTTTTTAATAGGGAAAATATATGTGAATGTGTGTTGGTTTTTTTTTTTGGGGGGGGGGGGGGGGGGGGGGGGGGGGGGAATCATGTCAAGAAACCGCGATTGATGAAACATATAATAAAATGTTGAAACACAACCCCCCCCCGCTTCTCAAAATTAGCTAATGATGTTTAGGTCAAATGACATTTTTTAGTATTTTCAACAAATATGAAGGTTCAAATCTTCCTCCATTACTTAAAATATATCAAAAACACACTAAAATTCTATTAAGATGAATTAAATATTATCCCTGTCAAATTAATGCAAACATTAAATTCTAATATACAATTCAGCTCATGTGAAACAAGATGAACAAGATTAACTCAAAATTTCTCTTCAAGATTGGGATTTAATTGTTTCAAACCTCTTAACAAAAACCCTAGTTGCCAAGCTTTCGCAACCAAAACTAGTAATAGAATAGCTTAAAGTCTCAAACACCATGGTGACGAGTGCATCAACCTTTGATTTATTATTATTATTATTTATTTATTTTTGGTGAGAAGAGCTTAATCAACTATGTTGATCAAGGCCCAATTGTCTCTAAGCCTTTGATCCTTGAACATATCGTAAATACGAGGACCCACCTCCCCATCCCCATCCCATGGTTGTAATTGTTCCTTCAAAATCCTGAATCATTAATGTGTTGTAGCCAAGGTGGTCGATACCGTACTGATACCAGCCGTACCGGTTGGTACATACCATACCGGTATCGAAACATCAACGTTTCGTACCGGTTTAAATACCGGCTATACCGGCCAATTTCGGACAATACCGGCCGGTACCGGGTGTACCGGCCGGTACAGAAAAAAGTTTTTTTTTTTTTTTTTTTTTTAAGTTTTGTAATTTTTAAATTTTTTTTAGGGCAGAATGGTAACTTATTTGTATTAACTTATTAGTATTATTTGTTTTCTTAGTATGCAATGATAACTTTTAAGCTTTCTATTTTTTATATTGTGTTTTTTTCTTTTTCTTTTAATTGATACTAAAGTATAAAATCATGAATAATTAGTTCTGAATTGAGGAAATGTTTTATGGTAAGCTTTTATATTTATTATAATATATATACACACACACATATATATATATATATATCTATATATATATTTATTTATAAATATAAAAAATAGCGGTAAACCCGAAACGGTACACCGGTATTAACCGGTATCCGAAATATATCGTACCGTTGGGCAAACCGATACAGCCTCCGGTACGGTATTGACTCCCTTGGTTGTAGCCTTGATTTCATTGGGTACTTGCTTTGTGTAGGAGTACTAGATTTTTGAGTAAATTTGCAATTTAGAGGACTAAATTTATAAAATCAAAACGTTATGGACCAAAATAATATAAGTGGATAGTTTTATCAATTATCACATAATGAGTTGGAGAAGATTCATTTAAATTTTGTGTGATAAAATTTTACATGCCTAAAACTAAAAGGAGAACCTTAATCCTAAGTTCCCAACACTACCTTTCTGGGCAACTAGATGGGGCTGATGGGCCAAATTTGTTGTGGCTCTGGCTTGAAGCTAAACGAAGACTGGGCCTAGCCTTGACATACAGGATAGAGCCCAATTGTCAATCCAGGCTGAGGTGTACATAAGCCTTGTATCAAGGTTGTATCCTGGCATAATTGGAATCAACGTTAATTGTCATTGCTGGTTCTTTTTTGTAGGATTTGCCCGCATATAATTGTTTGATTGATCCTAAGCAATAAATTACTTCTAAGAAAGGATAGCTAGATCGTTGTAAAACTTAGGGAGAGAAGAACCCAATATTATGTTAAAATTTTTGATCAAAGGTTTGTGTTGATGGCTAATATTATATTCAATTTAAAAGCCATCTCAAGAATAAATGAACACCCCTTAAAAAATATTAAGCATTTTGATGGTTGGAAGCCCACACAGTCCATCACTTTGCGGGTATGAGGTTATGGATTCAAATAAAGTTACACTATCTATTTTTCAAGTAGTCCCATATCATGTGTGACAAAGTTTAAGTGGGTCAAGAGCAGTGAACATACTAACTATATCTTCTTCTTTTTCTTTTTCTTTTTTAATAAAAGACATTTTGATGGCATTTAATCTACTGATAGTCGCATCTTTATTTTTCAGAGTATTCTATTTCTGATTTGTAACATGTTTTAGGCGTGGAACAAAGTCTTTGTGCATTTGTGTTATGTGGAATGGTTAAAGTTTGAACTTTGAAGTCCAAATGGGGCAGCTCTGATATTTGTATTTGAAGCTTTGAACCTAGTCCTTTCGAGTCTCTACCTAAGCGGCATTCATTTGACAAGGACACTTTGGTGGATGACCTATGGCTAGAGATGAAGGTAAAGTCGTGGATCCAAATGGATCGGAACATAACAAGGAAAAGCACTAGTGCAATAATTAGTACAAGCAACCAATCATTTTCAAGAAAGCATTTTTTTGAGATGTGCTACGAAGAAGTCAAACCAAACTCAAATCATTTGGCATAACTAAATGTGAGACTTATTGGAACACTATTGATTCATTGATTGATTCGCCAAAAATATTGTATTTTTAAAATGAGAAAGAAAGGGATAGGGAACCACTAGTCTAATTGTAGTGATCTACCTAATCGAGTAAAAATTTGTACTTTTTTATTTTAAATATGAATGCTTAATTATTAACTTTAAATAACTTATATTTAATGATGAGATGCATGAAGAAAATAGCAAAGAGTGTACTTGGGTCCCTTGGATGTGGTTTCATTGTCCCCATAAAATTCTCTGTCATTTCTCTTTAAAAAATAAGGATCGCTAATTTTTACAGTACTTGAGATATCAACTCACCATATCTATAAATCAAGTATAAACTAAGTTAAAAATTAAAATGCCTAAGCTCATTGTAATATTATTTTGAGAATGATAGAGACAAGCTCATTGATTCATTGTTGTTTTTAATGAAATCAAATTGAGTAGAACCCATCTTAATCTTGTGCAATGGGTTTGGTGTTTCAATTAAATTAATTAGTAATGTCTTTTATTGTCTAATAAAGGACTTGAGATTGAGCATTGTCTACATAAAAATTATAAATTTATTGATATCTTGACACGATGATACAAAACAACTATTATAAAATAAAAACTATAACCTCAAATCCTACAGTATTTAAAATAAATAAATCTTGTGCATATATGAACAAATCACAAAATTTGTAAAGTTTAATATTTTATTGCGTTGCATTTCTATGGCATATGGCGAGGGACTGCGAGCAATCCTTTCATTTTTAGGCCAACAGTATTATTTGAAAGCTTTTGTTAACGAGTATGCCAAATATACAATTTAAAATGTATTAAATACTCTATTAAATGATGTTTGTATATATTATTCAAAAAATAAAGGTAAATTGTACATAAATATCAATAAAAACACAGAACTATAATGTTTGTACCTGCAAATTAATAAACTCTTTACAAATGTATTTTTATTTTTATTTTAAAAAATTGTGCATTTCATCTTATAATTTAATACAATCTTAGCGTGGTTGATCTATGATGCTGCCTTGTTTTTGTATAGAATTATTACTTTCTTTGAATAAAATTCTGCCATTTATCCTCAAAAAACCGATAATTGGCAGGAGCAATATGACGTACCCTAACTTTTCAATGCTTGCCATCCTTAATTTACCCTTATCTGGTTATGGACTGCTATCATCCTTAATTTACCATTTGGATACAACTTATTTTTTACTGAAAACTGAAAACTGAAAATATCGTAACAAAATAATTTTTAAATGTGTGAATAGTACTGTGGGACTTATGAACAGTGCATAAACAGTGCGTGAATAGTGAATTTTGTCTCTGCATAGTAAATTCATGTGATATTACTGTTCACGCGCTAAAAAAAAAAAAAAAAAAAAAAAAAAACTGAAAACGTGAACATGGATCCGCGCTCACTATTATGGTTTTTACTTTAAAATCATTAGGTCATAGACTTTGCTCGAATCACTTGCTAAAAAGTCATCAGGTCTTGATAACTTACTTATTAATCACTTTTACAATGCTTTTAAGCTACTTGACCAAGATTAAGTTATTAATTCATGTTCACGGAATTTCTCTTAAGTCTTAACCCCCACCCTTCCTCTTCTTCTTCTTTTTGAGAAAGAAAAATGTTTCTTTCCTTTCTCATTTCATGAATAAAAATGCACAGAACCCCATGTAATTCCTCCATAAAGTTTTTGAGTATGAATTTAGCCCTCAAAATTATTTTGTATGGGTAAACCGTTAATTAGTTGCCTCACACTTAACACCTAATATTTTTTAGAATAACACAAAATTCTCATTTGGCTTTTTTTTTTTTAAATGAAATAATATCATAAGGAAGTTTTGAGTTATACTAGGGTTTTTTTATTCCCATAATTACAATTTGCTTCTATACTGATGGAAGAAACCAAACATAAGTTGGATTGCGTTTCATTAGAAAATTGCAAATAAAGTATAAATTTTAATAAAATGATTTTAGCAAAATGAATTTTGATTCAAGATATTCTTTTGAAAAATAGTGATTAGTATTACTCATTAGGGTGCAATCTAGTAGTTGAAAGCCTGGATGAGTCATAGACTTAGACATCTTAGATTCGATCCACACTAGAAGTTCTCCTAGATTATTTGATACACGGTTCTAGTGGGTACAATTGTGCATCCATGGTTTACTTTCCAATGGTAGGCCAAAGGGTCCTATCTTGGTGAGGTTTCACATTGAAAAAAAAAATGTGTTTAGTATTATGTTAAAACTTTTTCTAAAAATTGATTATTTATGAAATTGAGTTTAGTTATAACATATTAGAAGTAATTTTTCATTGAATAAACATTTCTTTCTTAAAATAATAATTTATTAATTCAATTAAATTATAAAATATTTTTTCTAGCCAAAACCATTGGTATTGGAAACTACTACCATATTTATGTTTCAAACCTAGGCCTATAAATGAACCAAATTGTTTATTTACTGCACAAACTCAACTCGTGAAAAAATTTGTTTATATTCGTTTGTTTAGAAAATAAGCCAAGTTGAAACCTTAAGTTTAGACTCGATTATTAAACAAGTTAAACTCAAATATAATAATGTATTCGTGAACAAGCTAATGAACATAAGAGCTCTATTTAACAATATAAAATATTATATTTTTATATGTATACTTGTCTAAAAATATATTTATATAGTCTTAAAATTAAATTGTATAAGTTTGTCAATAGATTTATATGATTTTAAATTATTATTTGTATCTTATGGATGATGTAAATAGTCTACTCCTAGTAAAATTTTATAGAATTCTGAAAAGGTAAAATATTTTAGTCATGGTTTCACAATATATAGGAAAAAATAATTTAATCAAGAAGTCCGTGAACAAGTTCAAGTTTGCTCGATGAGAAAATAAGTCAAACTTGAACATAAAATCTTGTTTGGTGATGAGCTTGAGTTCATCTCATTTTTATAAATTAAAAAAAAAATTAAATAAACAAGCTTAAACTTTAAATACTCGATTCAACTCAACTTGTTTACAGCTCAAACCCCAACCACTCATAGCCAACCTCCCACCGATTAAAGCACACAAAGGCAAAACTTACCAATTCAACCACTATCAAGCCATCCCCATATGTCACCAAGACTCAAAACATCCAAAACCCACCCAATTTGATCAAATTCCATCCACACACTGTCCTAAAATCCCATTCAAAAATTTTAATTTGGTCTCCTTTTTTTTTCAACTTTTTCTCTGCTGCCAACTATATTTGATTACATTATCTTTTGAAAGTTATTCCATTAGACAGCTATTTTGTTATGTCAAATTATATCTTGTAGTATTGATCACCTTGATTGGGTAGCCCATGCCCTCGCTAAACGTGGGTTTGATTTTCATTTGTAATAACTTTTCCCTCTGTGTTTGGGATGCATGGAAGAAAAACTCTTATTGTTTCTTCGTGTTAATGCAAGTTTGATATTAGAAAATAAATAAAAAACTCAACTAACATTTTTTTTTTTTAATTTCTAACGAAAAGGTTGAGGATCCAAATCAGGATTGTAACTATCGAATTATCTAATTATACTTGACAATCCTATACTATAGTTGTTGATGTTCTAAGCACGCGTAGCACATAATATGAGGTTAGCATAAAATATGTGTTACAAGATATGCCAACAATTTCAACATTTATCTATAACAAATATTTGCCACATCATAGGAATTCAAAACAAAGTTCTGCATGTGAAAATGAGTGGCAACAAAACGGCTCATAAACTTATGGCCTGTTTGGCTAAAAATAAGCTAATTTTGTATTAAATCTACTCTACTTTACTCTACTCTTCCTTCCCCTCCCTCAATCCAAACGGACCATTAAGCATATACCTAAATCCCAATATGCATTTACATACAAGACAATGTAACAAAAGATTCTTTACTCATTAGTGAATGAATCCAAATGCTTCAAATTAAAATTTAAACCAAAAAAAAAAAAAAAAGAGCAATGGTTTTTCCAATTATTATTTTTATATTTTTTTTATATAAATTTAAATAATGAGTAATAGGTAAATCAAGCAACCATGACAAATGTTATAGTTTATACTTTTTTTTTGTTTTTTTTAGCCTATTTCCTTTCCAAAACCAAAATTGAATTTGAAATACTGAAGTACAAATAGGTTATTTTTAAATTACAAGCCCAGTAGCCATGTCTTCTTTGACATTGATCTCTCTCTCCCCCCCCCCCCTCTTTTTTCCCTTCTTTTTTCGCCTATTCCCTTTCCTTCCAATACCAAAATAGAGTTTGAAATACTCAAAAGTACAAATTGGCTTTTAAAATTACAAGCCAAGTAGCCAACCTTCTTTGACATTGATCTCTCAAATGAAGCCCAAGAATCCAAGAAATTGCTTTAGACACGACATCACAGTGGCAGTGTGGTCCTGAATCTGAGCGCAGAGTTAAATCCTAGCACAAGGAAAATAAGTAACAAATGAAAATGAAAGTCGCAGAATATGCTCTTCCATAGGCATCTGAAAAGAGTTTTATGGAGGAGGAGTTTTACTTGTAATGAAATTTTTTTCAATCTTATAACCAGTCACTTGAAATGGACAGACCATTTCAATTGAAATTAAAAGAGTATCTTATATTCTTATTCCCTTATTACATCCTCTCTTTGGGCAATGAAAAACCCACATGGGGTGGATGTAGATATTTTCTCATTCTTACTAAGGTGATGTTGACACTAACGAGAGTAAGAGAGATGAGAGAAAGGAGAGGAATGTTGATGAGAATATTGAGAGACACACGAGGATTAATATATGGTTGATCTGATTGTTGAAGATTTATAATTGAACCCAAACTTTTACCAACCCTTCTTTACATTTTATCCAATATTCCAAGAATCTGACCATATAAAAGTAGCTTTAGAGCATTTTTATAAGAGATAGAATCTTCTTTTAGGAATTTTGATTTATACCCACACCAACTATTAGTTAACTATTAATTTTCAAGAGTTTTATAATTCAATTAATATCTTCTGATTTACAAAAAATAATAATATTTTCTAATATTTTTAACGAAAATATCTAAAATTCAAATTCCATTTCTCTAAATTATCAAAATTTTTTTTTTTTTTTTAAAGTTAAGTAAAAAATGCCATTTACCATCAAGTAAACTACGTATTTGCAATTGCTTACAATTTGGTGCCAATGACTTGCTAGAGATATTCAGCTACCTTATCAAAAAGTTTTTATGCGTTACCTACCTTTCTTCATCTAAAATAAGCCGCAACAATTAGCGTTTAGATAAGACAAAAAACCATTATTTGACATTAATAAATATAACTTGGCTCTTTGAAGAACCTAACAGATTATTAGCAAACCAATGTTTTCCTAAAATATAAGCATCACATGATTATACCATTAAAATTGATGATGATTTCACTTTTTAAAAACAAAACAACTTGGAGGCTTTTTTTTGGTGTGATCTATAAGGTTTTCTTTTCGGTAAATAATAATAAAATTTATTAAGAAAGGGAAAAGAGAGACCAAAGAAAGTCTGATTATTAGCATCAACAAGAGCTCAAGAAGGGATAGAGTTGACAAATTAGGGTTTCTAAATCATACAAAATAAGGTTTGACGGGACAAATTATGAGCCACTCCATTAAAAGATCTGAGACCCAAAAAAGAAAGTTACAAGATTGAATCTTGTATTCTAAAAACAATCCAGATTTGTGCCTTGGCTAAGATTTGAGTGTCATTTCTAAAAAAAACATTTGATTAAATGCAATTTTGGAGAATGATGTTATCATTTATAATCTTTTTTTTTTTTTTTTAAGAATTCAATAGTTGAAAGGGAGAAGTTAATTTCGAGATGTCTCCATTAATATATATATATATATATATATTTTGTAAGTTATAAACTCACATGATTACATGAACTAATTCAAAAACCAATATAGAGAACAAAATAGTACGCTATTTTATTTTTACCTTTTTGGTCTTTCTTTGCTGAGGATGCTGCGAATAAAAATAAAAGTGAATAGGTGTAAAGTGTAAAGATGGGAAAGATGATGATGGAAGTGGTGTAGCAGTAGCAGTAGCATGGGGTGTAACTACACAGTATCTTTTCCTCTTTAATAAAAATAAAAGCAACAAAGGGCAAGTTGGGACCAACCGACGGCTTTTTGCCTTAATGTTCAATCAAATTCAAACTATCATAAAATGAACCCTTGTACACAACCCTGTCTGAGCGCGTGAACCCCACACTAACGTTGATATTTATTTATAATTTATAATTTTTTAAAACTATATAAAAATCTACTTTTTTTTTTTTTTTTTTTTTTTTAAGGGTAAAACTTGAGTTTAGTTATGGATTAAACATGGATGGTTCAGCATTGAGAACCCAAGGAGAGCATATGGAGGAGGTATCCTATGAGATAGCTCAAGAGAATGGATGTTGAGTTTTGCAAGTAGCTTCTAGCACCATAGTTAAATTTTGGGCTCTTAAAGATAAGTTTAATCTTGCCTGATAGTTGGGAATTAGCTCTTTTAGTGTTAAATTTGATGTAGAAGTCATTGTTTATTTGTTAAAAATATCCCACGTCACTTAACCTTACGTTGGAACCACTTTTATTTGATTGCAAGAACCTACTAAAAGCCTTCCCTAATGCAATAATAGACCTCATCTTCATATTAGCAAATATGTGTGCATATATTTTAGCAAAAATTGGGTCAACATAACCCATAGACTTTGTAATTTATATGAACTACCTCTCGTGGTGGGACATTTGATGGCTTTTGATAAAGCAAAGTTATTTTGAAATAGAATAGACTTTTAAATGGTAAAACTTTTACTTAAAAATTACTCAAGTCAATTGAAATAGTGATTTAAAAACACAATTTTAAGAAAAATTCTACATTCCTAAATAATTTCAAAACAATGTCAATTTAAATAATTAATATTAAAAAATTATTATTCTGTAAATTTTGCCAGGGATGTTAGGGTAATATTTGTTTAGAATATATATTTTTATAGGACTTTAAATATATATATATACACACACACAAATGAAACTTTACCCTTTTGTCACCATAAGATTGGATAAAATTGGTAAATTAAGGGTTTATTTTCATGACGGAAAAGAATGCAATAATTTTTGCTTGGATTTATACTTTTGAAGCTTTGAAATTGATTGCATCACTTTCCTGCGATAGCATTATATACACGTTGTCTATTTCTCTATAAAAATGCAAATTGATGAAAGTGACTTTACTTTTTTCATTTAATATATCAAAATTGAATGTCTGTTTTTGGGAGAATAAGATAGAAAAATAATATATATATATATATATATATAATTACAATTGAAATAAAATTGCCACAATAAATGAAATTATCATTTTTATTTAAGTTAAAAAAAAAAAACTGTTTAAGTTAAAGTTATTTATTGATTGGGAAGTATCATTATCAAAAGTTTATAGCAAATTTATGCATGCAACTTAGAAAAATATTAAAAGCTATAAAATACTTACAAATTAAAGTAATAATGAATGTACTAAGAGCCTTAATACCTTTTTGATATTTTCAATCGAGACACTAGGGTTCAATCTCTTCTATCCCGAATTATAAAAAATAAATAAATAGTAAAAAAATGTAATTAATGTCATATCAATAACATAATAAATAATTATTTTTTGTTATGCAATTTAAAAGTTAATACATTAATTTGTAAAAATAAATTTGTAAAATTTATGTTGTAAAATTAAAAATAATTCTAACATATATATAAAGAAGCGTGTCCTAATGTTTACTCAAATTATTTCACTCTTTGCTCATTAGATTTTCTCAAAAATCTCATAAA
Source organism: Quercus ilex subsp. ballota (assembly GCA_032727855.1). Lineage (NCBI taxonomy): Eukaryota > Viridiplantae > Streptophyta > Magnoliopsida > Fagales > Fagaceae > Quercus > Quercus ilex. The sequence goes on along the minus strand of CM064910.1, from coordinate 27,605,342 downwards.
CCAATAATATGGTGGATGAAATTTGATATCTTCAAATTTATGAAACTATCTTTCAAAATTATTGAGTCCTCCTCAAGTTACATAAAAAAAAAAATCACTATATATAAATAAATAAATAGCATGAAACATGCACAATAAATAAATAAAACAAATAGAAACATTTATAAAGTGGAGCGTGGTTGCAATCCCCACAAAACGGAGAGTAAGGTAATCACTTTGTCTATAAATATTATTATGGTGGCATTCTCAATGCATAGACAAAAAGCACTCTTTTAAAATATATATATATGAAGTGGGTAAAGACAAATTGGACAAGGCAAAAACTCCGAAAAGAAAGAAACCAAACCGAACTCAGAACAACAACAGAGAAAACCACATCTTTTTTATCTCACGCAGCTTTACTCAAACCTCACTCAACCTCCTCTCTCTGCACAAGATCTCTCTCTCTCTCTCTCTCTCTCTCTGTATATTTTATTGAAGAGTTGTAGAGGGAGAGAGGACTGTCATACTTTACTGTCATCAGTCATCACTCTCTGCCAAGTGTTCTTGGAAATACATTGAAAATTGAAGAGATTGACTAATTAAAAGTCAAAGACTTTGGAAAACAGCTTCTGGGTTTTTCTGGGTTCTTGATTTTGTGACTTGTGTGAGGGTGAGTGTTGGATTAATTGAAGATGTTTGGGTGTGAGTGTTTGTGCTGGGAAAGTGAGTCAGAGTTTTATTTTTCTCAGCCTCAGCCTTTCTCTCTGCCTGCAAACCTCCCAGAATGGCCACAAGGTACACATGCATCTCAAAACAAAGCTTAAATAGTCTTTCATTAACTTTCAAGAGTTTCCTTTTGTAATACAAATTTTGTGGGTTTTGTTGTTTTGTGCTAAATGAGTAATGTGTTTTGGGAGTAGCTTGCATGCAAAGATGGGTTTTTTTGGGTTTTAATGAAGTCTGTTTCACATTTAATTATAAAAAGTTTTTAGTTTTGTTTCTATATATATATATATATATATATATATATATTTTAGTAACTGTATTTCTTGTTTAGTTATGATGATTATTATGATCACGATAAATTTGATTTCATGAGTTGATTTGTGCACTTCTTCTGGCTCCTAGATATTCATTTTTGGCTCTCTCTCTCTCTCTGTTTTTGGTGGTCCTGAGTTTGGTGCTTTGCTTTGAGTAAATTAATGGATAGAGGGCTCTGCCCTGTCTGCACATTTTGCAGAGGTTCTGGTTCATAGATCTGTGCATCCAGGCCAATTGTGTGTGTTATTATGATTTTCTTTATTTATTTTTAATTTATATATTTTTGTTCTATTTGTAAACTTAATTCTAAAATGAAACATTTATTAAAAATTACTTTCCTTCTGTGCCACATTATTCAAGCACATCTCTATATTTCAGTTGAAGATAGCACATTATTGCTAAGGTTTTACTACATTATGGTCTCGCAAAAAAAAAAAGGTTCTACTACATTAATATTAGAGCCCCCTATGTAGATTTCTCCATTGTATGATATGTGGTGCCATAGTCCATCAAAGAAACAAGTTCTATCAGAAAGCAGAAACTTATTTTCTCTAGGCCGCTTTACAGGGTGTATAATCACTGCTCTTTATATAATTTTTCATTTATATCTATGCCTGCCAAGGTTGAATGATTAGCATGGAGTTTTGTATTGTTGCATTAATGGATAAACCTTGTTCGACACATTAACGAACTTGGTTAAAACTTTGAGAATATCAGTGGATTAAAACTTTGAGAATCTCAATGAATTCAAATGTAATATCTTTTAATGCTTAACTACAGAATGGAACACTGTTGTGGAAAAGTAGCATCTGCTTGACTAATCCTAGGCTAACCATAGACTAACCTAAAGTTTTATGCTTGTTCTACAAGTACATGGGCCCACAATTGGTTTCGGCCATAAAATGTCTAACAGTAAAGTAGTTTCTTTGTTGTTTGGGAAGTTACTGAAAGACTTTCAGTCTGCTATAAAACACATTGATATACAATTCTTCCTTATCATTTTCTTGAAATTTCCATGGGTCGTTTGTGCCTTCTTTTGAGAAACTTAATTATTTTCTATGTGCTGAAGCACATTGGCCTTACCAAAGATTACCGTATAACTTCTTGCAATAGACCATGTTCCTTTCGATGGAAATTTTCAATCAATGCAGCACATTTGTGTCTGCTTTAAAATTTTATTACAATTTTTTTTTTCACATTCTGATTCATAACCATTTCTAGCTGCACTTGATATTTTCATGCATCATCCAATACATCTCTGAAGTGCCAGGGATTAATATGATATGAATAAAACTAGAAACAAAAAAAAGTTACCATAAACCTCTTTATTACTCACTGTCTCTTCCCCATTATTTTTCTAAGTTTCAAAGTGTTTAAGACGATTTTTATCAATCTTTAATTGCTTATAAAACAATAATTTAGAGCTTAATTTTGAATTCTCTTTAATCGGATGGTGTTGATTTTTTGTGCCAAGAACTGCAATTTCTGACCCTTTTTGTAAATCAAACCATGCCTGTTTCGAGTCAGTTAGTATATTAGAAAGCAGGTCTTGTGTAATAATTCAGAAGCAAATATCTTTTTGCCACAACGTATGCAAGTAGTACTGCATAGTATGCAGTACTTCTTCTCCATTATTGCACCTCTTGATGTTTACCTTTTGCTGTGGCCTGCAAAATTATCATGACTATATGTTCTAGCTTTTCTAAACTGTGTACTGTCTTCGAATCAGGCCAAGGTTTTGCTACTGGAAGAATATGCTTAGGTGAATTAGAAGTTCTCAAAGTCTCCAAGTTTGAGAGCATTTGGAGCTGCAATCTGATGCATGGAAAAACTAATAAAGGTCTCACATTCTACAAACCTGTGGGGATCCCAGATGGCTTTTTCTGCCTTGGTCACTACTGCCAGCTCAATGACCAGCCATTGAGAGGGTATGTTCTTGTAGCTCATAATGCTACTTCTTCTCCCGAGGAGGAAGTTGGTTTTGCCCATGAACCGGTATTAGACTTGCCAGCCCTAAAAAAGCCTCTTAACTACACACTTATCTGGAGTACAGATACAGAACACAATGGTTGTGGTTACTTCTGGCTGCCAAACCCACCATTGGGTTATAAAGCCATGGGAGTTGTGGTTACTGACAAGCCAGAAGAGCCTAAACTTGAAGAAGTTAGATGTGTCCGAGTGGATCTTACAGAAAGTTGTGAAATGGGTGATCTTATACTTACCACAGATTCAAAATTTTCAAAGTACCCATTTCAGGTTTGGAACACAAGACCCTGCAAAAGGGGGATGTTGGCCAGAGGTGTTTCTGTTGGGACATTCTACTGCAGCACCTACTTAGAATCTGAAGAAGAGCTAGAAATCTCATGCTTGAAGAATCTTGATTCCACACTTCATGCTATGCCAAATCTAAACCAGATTGATGCACTCATTAAGCACTATGGACCGACTGTTTTCTTCCATCCTGACGAGGTTTATTTGCCTTCATCAGTGCAATGGTTTTTCAAGAATGGGGCGCTTTTATACCAAGATGGCAATGAAAAGGGTGAATCCATTGATTACAGGGGCTCAAACTTGCCTAGTGGTGGGAAAAACGATGGTGCATTTTGGATAGATTTGCCGAACAAAGATGATGCGAGAGATAATCTCAAGAACGGAAACTTAGAGAGTGCAGAGCTCTATATTCATGTAAAACCAGCAATGGGAGGAACATTTACCGATATTGTGATGTGGGTTTTTTGCCCCTTTAATGGACCTGCCACCATTAAAGTTGGGTTAATGAGTATTGCCATGAGCAAGATAGGGCAACATGTTGGTGACTGGGAGCATTTCACCCTCCGTGTGAGCAACTTCACCGGAGAACTTTGGAGTGTATTCTTCTCACAACATAGTGGTGGTGAATGGGTGGATGCTTTTAACTTGGAGTTCATTGAAGAGAATAAGCCAATTGTATATTCATCAAAATGTGGTCATGCTAGCTACCCGCATCCTGGGACATACCTTCAGGGGTCATCGAAGCTGGGTATAGGAGTGAGAAACGATGCTGCTCGAAGCAAATTTATTGTTGATTCGAGCACCAGGTATCAGATTATTGCAGCTGAGTATCTTGATGATGAAATCATTAAGGAACCGTGTTGGTTGCAGTATATGAGAGAGTGGGGTCCAACCATTGTGTACGATTCGCGAGCAGAACTAGAGAAGTTAATTGACCTTCTTCCACTGTTTGTTAGATTTTCAGTGGAGAACATTATTTTTGAGTTGTTTCCAACAGAGCTTTATGGTGAAGAAGGGCCAACTGGCCCAAAGGAGAAGAATAATTGGAAAGGAGAT